>BSBK01000370.1:6852500-7452500 GCA_027943335.1 Chamaecyparis obtusa | reverse complement strand
GTTTTATCTCGATGAGATCTTCAATTTCAAACCACTTTCACCACATTTCAAAATGGTCAAATTTTTAGCTACGAACACTGTACTGACTTCATTGCTTTGACCAAACTTTGACCATCTGTATATTGAGAAGAGAGGCTCTATTTTTCAAGATTTATTATATTTTTTGGTTCATTTTGATGAGATCTTCCATTTGAGACCACTTTGACTAGATTTCAAAATTGTCAAAATTTTTATACTAACTTCCTTATTTTGACCAAACTTTGACTGTCCGTATCTTGAGAAAAGAGGCTCCATTTTTCAAGATCCAAGGTGTGTTTTAAATTATCTCGATGAGCTCTTTGATTTGAGACCACTTTCACCAAATTTTGAAACTGTCAAATTTTTAGTTACGAATACTGTACTATTTTTCTTGCTTTGACCAAACTTTGACCATTCGTATCTTGAGAAGAGAGGCTCCATTTTTCAAGATTCATGGTGTTTTTTGGTTTATTTTGATGAGATCTTCCATTTTAGACCACTTTAAACATATTTCAAAATAGTCAAATTTTTAGCTATGAACAGTGTACTGACTTCCTTGCTTTGACCAAACTTTGACTATATGTATATTGAGAAGAGAGGCTATGTTTTTCAAGATTCATAGTATTTTTTAGTTCATCTCAACGAGATCTTCCATTTGAGATCACTTTCACCAAATTTCAAAATGGTCAAATTTTTAGCTACGAACACTGTACTGACTTCTCTTCTTTGACCAAACATTGATCGTCCGTATCTTGAGAAGAGAGGCTCTATTTTTCAAGATTCAAGGTATTATTTGGTTCATCTCGACGAGATCTTCGATTTCAGACCACTTGAACTAGATTTGGAAACTGTCAAATTTTTAGCTACGAACACTATACTGACTTTCTTGCTTTGACCAAAATTTGACCGTCCGTATATTGGGAAGAGAGGATCCATTTTTTAAGATTCAAGGTGTTTTTTGGTTCGTCTCGATGGGATCTTCGATTTGAGACCATTTTCACTAGATTTTAAAATGGTAAAATTTTTAGCTATTAACATTGTACTGACTTCCTTGCCTTGACCAAACTTTGACCGTCTTTATGTTGAGAAGAGAGGGTCTATTTTTCAAGATTCAAAGTGTTTTTTGGTTCTTCTTGATGAGATTTTTGGTTTGAAACCACTTGCACTAGATTTTTATATTGTGAAATTTTTAGCTACGAACACTGTACTGATATCCTTGCTTTGACCATACTTTGACCATCTGTATCTTGAGAAGAGAGGCTCTATCTTTCAGGATTCATGGTGTTTTTTGGTTTATCTTGACGAATTCATCCATTTGAGACCACTTTCACTAGCTTTTAAAATGGTCAAATTATTAGCAATGAACATTAAAATGACTTCCTTGCTTTGACCAAACTTTGACCGTTCGTATATTGAGAAGAGAGGTTTTATCTTTCAAGATTCATTATGTTTTTTGGTTCATCTCAATGAGATCTTCCATTTGGGACAACTTTCACCAGATTTCAAAATAGTCAAATTTTTAGCTACGAACATTGTATTGACTTCCTTGCTTTGACCAAATTTTGACCATCTATATCTTGACAAAAGAGGCTCCATTTTTCAAGATTCAAAGTGTTTTTTATTTCATGTTGATGAGATCTTTGATTTGAGACCACTTTCACTAGATTTTAAAACTGTCAAATTTTTAGCTACGAACACTGTACTAACTTCTTTGCTTTGACCAAACTTTAATCATCTGTATCTTTAGAAAAAAGGCTCCATTTTTTAAGATTCAATTTATTTTTTGGTTCATCTTGATGAGATTTTTTATTTGAGACCATTTTCACCAAATTTTGAAACTGTAAAATTTTTAGCTACGAACACTATACTGTCTTCATTACTTTGACCAAACCTTGACCATCCGTATCTTGAGAAGAGTGAGTCTATTTTTCAAGATTCAAGGTGTTTTTAGGTTCATCTTGATGAGATCTTCGATTTGAGACCACTTTCATGAGATTTTAAAATGGTCATATTTTTAGCAATGAGCACTGTACTCACTTCCTTGCTTTGACGAAACTTTGACCATCCGTATATTGAGAAGAGAGGGTCTATTTTTTATGATTCATGGTTTTTTTTGGTTCATGTCAACAAGATCATCGATTTGAGACAAGTTTCACCAGATTTTAAAATGGTCAAATTTTTAGCTACGAACACTGTAGTGACTTCTTGGTTTTGACAAAATTTTGACTGTACGTATTTTGATGAGAGAGGCTCCATTTTTCAAGATTCAAGGTGTTTTTTGGTTTATTTCGACAAGATTTTTGATTTGACACCACGTTCACCAAATTTTGAAATGATCAAATTTTTAGCTATGAACAATGTACTGACTTCGTTGCTTTGACTAAACTTTGACTATGCGTATCTTGACAAGAGAGGCTCCATTTTTTAGGATTCAAAGCATTTTTTGGTTCATCTCAATGAGATCTTCAATTTGAGACCACTTTCACCAAATTTGGAAACTGTCAAATTTTTAGGTACGAACACTGTACTGACTTCCTTATTTTGACCAAATTTTGACCATCCATATCTTGAGTAGAGAGATTCCATTTTTCAAGATTCAAGGTATTTTTTAGTTCATCTTAACAAGATCTTTGATGTGAGACCACTTTCACCAGATTTCAAAATGGTCAAATTTTTAGCTACAAACACTGTACTAACTTCTTTGCTTTGATCAATTTTTGACCATCCATAAATTGAGAAGAGAGGCTCCATATTTTAAGATTCATGCTATTTTTTGATTCATCTTGACAAGATCTTCCATTTGAGACCACCTTCACCTTATTTCAAAACGGTCAAATTTTTAGCTACGAACACTATACTGACTTCCTTACTTTGACCAAACTTTGAACATTCGTATATTGAGAAGATAGGCTCTATTTTTCAAGATTCATTATGTTTTTTGGTTCATCTCAACAAGATCTTCCATTTAAGACCACTTTCACCAGATTTCAAAACGGTGAAATTTTTAGCTACAAACATTGTATTGACTTCCTTGCTTTGACCAAACTTTGATTGTCCATATATTGAGAAGAGAGGCTCTATTTTTCAATATTCACGGTGTTTTTTGGTTCACCTCAATGAGATCTTCCATTTTAGAAAATTTTCACCATATATCATAATGGTCAAATTTTTAGATACGAACACAGTACTGACTTCCTTACTTTGACTAAACTTTAATAGTTCGTATCTTGAGAAGAGAGGCTCCATTTTTCAAGATTTAAGTTGTTTTTTGGTTCATCTCGATGAAATCTTCAATTTGAGACCACTTTCATGAGATTTTGAAAATGTCAAATTTTTAGCTACGAACACTGTACTGACTTCCTTGCTTTGACCAAACTTTGACTATCTGTATCTTGAGAAGAGAAGCTCTATTTTTTAAGATTCAAGGTGTTTTTTGTTTTATCTTGACGAGATCTTTGATTTTAGACCACTTTAACGAGATTTGAAAACTGTCAAATTTTTAGCTACGAACACTGTACTGATTTATTTGCTTTGACCAAACTTTCACTATCCCAATCTTGAGAAGAGAGGCTCCATTTTTAAAGATTCACGGTGTTTTTTGGTCCATCTCGATGAGATCTTCGATTTGAGACCACTTTCATGAGATTTTTAAATATTAATATTTTTATCTATGAACACTGTACTGACTTCTTTGCTTTGACGAAACTTTCACCATTCGTATCTTGAGAAAAGAGGCTCCATTTTTTAAGATTCAAGGAGTTTTTTGGTTCATCTTGATGAGATCTTCAATTTGACACCACTTTAACTAGATTTGGAAACTATCAAATTTTTAGCTACGAACACTGTACTGACTAGGGATAACTTTAAGGAACCCCCCCTCCTGAAAAGTATAAAATTATGGCGAATCACATGTGATTTGGGTGAACAAAAGTTAATAGTGTTGGTGAATTATGCGTCAATCTATGGATATTTGGTGGTGAAATTTTTAATAGTTTACACAATTTTTATAAAAAAATGGCGATTAAATTTTTTTTTAAAAATAAATTTATTAATATTGATGGTGAATTATGTTTTGAAATATGGGTATTGGTTGGTGAATATTTTAATAACTGATACCATTTTTATAAAAAAATGGTGAAATTATTTTCCAAATAGTTGAATTATTTTCTTAAATTGGGGTTTTCTTCAATTGGGGTTTCCTTAATTAGTTAGTTAACACCAAGTTGAGGAATAGGTGTCAACCAGTCGCATGATCGCATGTCAGAAAACTCTGACATGCGATCATGCGACAACCACCCACAGGATGCCACATAACCGCCAGTGGGACCACTGCCCTCCCCTCCAACGGACCCAGCACAAGAAGTAACCGGTCGCTTGGTCGCATGTCAAAATTTTTTGACATGTGATCATGCGACAACTGAACATTTTACCAGCTTAGCCAATCACAACCTAACACCTCGATGATGAATCATCACGTGGTCCCATTGCAGACAAACCAATGACATCTAATCGAATGGTGGGCACATGATCGCATGGGGAGAGAATATTCCATGTGATCACACGCCGACTGTCAATCAAAATCTCTAGCCCAAGCCCCGCTAACCACACTTCATCTCTTTATTTCCTTCAGCCAATAGGGGAGTGCCATTTGTGCATCAGAGATTTTTTTAGTGGCCAATAGGGGAGTGCCATTTGTGCATACATGTCACCATGGCCCATAGTTTGAAACCCTACACCGTAAAGAAGAATCAACGACCAACGTGATTTCACATATCTCTGGAAACTCCCTTGCACTTTAGCAACCACTGTTGATGCTCTGACATGACAAGACTGTCTAACTCATCCGAAAACCAGGCCCCACCATTGAGATTTAGCAATAAAGGAAAACTCCCATTCGCTAGAGACTTTCTCCATTCCCTGACCTAGCGACGACTAACATGATGAAGAATTGGGCCCCTCACAATCACAGCAGCACACATACTCAATGATGAATCATCATATGGTCTCACTGCATACAAACCAACGACATCTAATCAGACGGTGGGCGCATGATCGCATGGGGAGAGAATATTCCATGCGATCACACGCTACCCGTCGATCAAAATCTCTAGCCCAAGCCTCGTTGACAACACTCCACCTCTTTATTTCCTTCAGCCAATAAGAGAGCACCATTTGTGCATACATGTCACCATGGACCCATAGTTTGAAACCCTACACCATAAAGAAGAATCAACGGCCGACGTGATTTCGCAGATCTCTGGCAACTCCCTTGTGCTTTAGCGGCCACCGTTGATGCTCTGACATGTCAAGACCTTCTGACTCATCCGGACACCAGGACCCACCATTGTATTTTAGCAATAAAGGAAAGCCACCATTCAGTGATTTAGTGGTTAGATTCAATGAGCTCCGTTGAAACTCTGCTGACGTCGGATAGAATTTTCAAATTTGTTCCTCTAGCTGCCAGGTCAGCCAGCTCATCCGCTTCATTAATATTCATTAGTTTATGTTAAATTATTAATATTTTAAAATCATGACAATCGTTAGATTATGACAGATGAATAGCTGAAGTTGTATTTCAGAAGTTCTATGGGTTTCAAAAAACTTTTCTGAAAACTCACTCCGGAAACATGACACGTTGAAAGTTGACATGTAATGTTTTAGAAAGATTATGAATGTTTACGTTACATGTGTATGATGTAGAAAGATTACTTTACCATTTAACGAAAGGTTTTTAACATTTACTTTTTTAAAACCTATCGACTCATACTCATAGCAACAGAGTTAAAAAGAACTGTTGAATGGGAACCGTCACCGGAGATTTGGAAATTGAGACTGTAATTTGTGAGAGCCTTAGCCATTTGAACTTATATCTATATTGATTTCAAAATTCAAAGTTTAATTTCGGGTAAGTACTAAGTTTAACTTGATTTTGAAATTTTAATTCTTGCATGTTCTATTGGGGTTTTCTTAAATTGGGGTTCACAACCTACTTGTGCTATCTTGTAAGACATTTAGGTTCACAACCTACTTGTGCTATCTTCTGCTAGCCAAGAATGTTGCAATATTAATGAGCAATGACAACAAGCTTGAAATTCAGAGGGGGACACGTACTCCAAATCCAATATATAGCTGGACACCTCAGATAAGATTGTATGATAACAGAAGGAATTACAGTAATTTTGTAGACTTCTTTTTGGCCCCATTGTACAAAGAAATAACAAGCACTCCAATGCCCAGATTGTCTGCTTCATGTAGGGATTGCATCCAACTTGGAAGCACAACTCAATTGGCTGACTAGTACTTAAGGTTTTAAGGTTTTACGGATCAGAACTGCAACCCCACAAACTTCCAATGCATGTGACAGATAGGGTGTTTGCAGTAGAATATGTAGTACAACTAGAGAGCACAGATAGACTCTTCTCTGGCCAATTGAAGAAGAGCATATTCCCTTCCTTACCTTTCTCAATTGGAGGGTTAACATTTGAGAGAGAGGCTTTCCAAGTGGCACAATTTTTTTAAGATATTTTTCAATTTGATTTAGAGTGGTACTGGAAGTATGATCCACTCAACGTCATTCAAGAAAGGCTTGTTGCTAATAAGAACTCTGCAAACTTATTTCAACATGAAAATAAACCATTGCTAGAGAAGTTCAAAAACAAGGATAGTTGGGATGACGTTAGAAAA
Source organism: Chamaecyparis obtusa (assembly GCA_027943335.1). Lineage (NCBI taxonomy): Eukaryota > Viridiplantae > Streptophyta > Pinopsida > Cupressales > Cupressaceae > Chamaecyparis > Chamaecyparis obtusa. Next base: position 7,445,798 of record BSBK01000370.1, on the reverse strand, counting down.
GAGATGGAGAAAGTTTCCGTTGAGGAAAACATTTCAGTTGAACAGTTGTCATCACAAATTATGACAACAATAAATCAGGGCATTGTACAGCCTAGGATGTCCTTCAATTTCTACGACAAAGCTACTCAGCCATCAAACATAAAAATAACAAAGAGAATAGCAGAAGCTTGTAAGGATAGAAAATGGACTAAAATGAAAATGGATGATTTTTGGAGTATGAGAAAGGCTCTTGGTGAACCAAAGACCAGTGCAGATCTGGATGGCATAGACGAGGATATAGAGTTTAGCAAATTGTGGAATATGGAGCATCCTAACTCCACATACGACACTGACAGTAGTGATCCAGATGATCATGATATTGATAATGCATGTACTCCACAAACTGGGAGTCACTGTGCAATCTCTGAGGACTGAAAAAATGTATATAGAAAAGGGGCAGTCATTCTTGAAAAAATGGGTTATAAGGGTGGTGGTTTGGGTCCCACAAGAGAAGGCATCTAGAATACAATTCAGATAGAAAAAACTGCTCATGATCGTGGTGCAGGACTTGGCTCTGATAGCGGACCTAGTGGTAGTACTAGTGGCATTCGTGGGACTGGAATTGGTAGGAGTGGGCACCTTATAGAAAAAGTTCCCTCTCTAAAGAGGCCACTAGAATCTACACAGAATCCCATACAAGAAGATAGTGTCAAGAAGCAAAAGTTTTCCATTTCCAGTTCCAGTTCCAGAACAATGACATTAGATCATAAAGAAGTGTTGCCAATTTCAGGTTCAGCAAAACCCTCTAGAAGTTCAAATCCTCAAAGAGCATTAGTTAGATCAACAACCATTGCAAGCTCTGTCTCTTCTTCACCTTTCAAACATTCAAATCCTTTTGCAACACCAGATTTTCATTACAAGGATTTCTATAATAATTTTGCAGAAACAAAAACAAAGAATAAGGAATCAAAGAAGGCATTGGAGTCTGGTGCCCTTACTACAGCTACACAGGAACAACCTGCATCCAATAGGGTTTTTCCAACATATGATCCAAAGAGAGACATGATGGATTTCATGGTTGTTATTCCACCAAACAAAGATGGAAACCCACCAAAGAGTCAGATAGATCACTCTGAATTTGAAGTTAGCACTCTCCAAATGGATTTTTCCAAAGTAAAAAATGTGGACAAAATCAATGTCTCAAAGTCTACAAACCAAGTGGTCTACAGTGCACTACTAAAGGTGGAAAGACAGAAAAGAAAGCTCGAGAAAAATATAGAAAAGTTATAGGCAGACATTGGCAATGAAAAAGAAAAGAGGAAAGCTTCAAAGAACAGTTTGAAAGAATTGCAAAAAAAGATTAAAAAATCAGCAGATACAGAGCAAGGACATGTTGAGGTGGTAGTGAAGGAACAGGAGCAGGAGCAGGTGAAACTGAAGGAACAGGAGTTAAAGGAACTGAGGGGAAAATTGGCACAGGAGTAGGTGAAGGAATAGGAACTAAGAGGAAAATTGGCAGAAATGATAAAAAAAACTTGATGAAGAAAGCGCCAGTTCAGAAAAGTTATTTAAAAATCTGGAGAGTAATGCTGCCTCTCAGGAAGATAAAGCCAATCATTGGGAACAAAAAGTAGTAGAAGAGAAAAATAATTGTGAAAAAATGGCAGAAGAACTAAAGAAGGCCAATTGTACAATTAAGACTTTAACAGATACTAGTCATAATTTAGTGAAGATTACAAAAGAACACATTTGGGGCCAAATATTGGCGATGTCTAATAGCTTGTATGACTGGTTTGAAATGCTTCAAAGTATGAGAGTATGTTACTTGAAGCTCCAAAACAACATTCAACAGAACATGGATGTTGTCAATAAAGAAGAGATAGCAAAAGATATTATGCAACAACTCTACAGTAAGAGTGATAGTTATCTATCAAACAAGGGAATTAGCAACCGCCTTGATGCATCAGTAAAGGTATCAAGTATCATTTGTAAATGTGAGAAGCTACAGGAAGCATAGGAATTGGATGACAAAGCTAAGCAGAAGATCACAAAGATGGAACAAAGGAAAGCAAAAATGGAAAGTCTTGGTTTGCCTAAGGGATTTGAAGCAAATCAGTTCATTGGACGAGAAAATTACAAAACAAGTTTGCAAGACAAAATAAGTACTGATGTACGCTTTCTCCTTGCAGACATATCTTGTGATGCATTCTTGGATTTCATCAAACTAGTGAGAACTTTGAATGGACTTTTAGAATCAACAGTGCTATCAAGTCACACTTCCAAATATGAATTGCTAACAAAGTTGCAGGAGTGTGACTATACTATGAACCAAATTGTTCTCCATCAGAGGATGTTTGGAGTGGCCTACAAAGATACTATGAATGAAATGAATACAAAACAAATTGTGCTCTATGATTCTATCTAATTTTCATGTTTTCCAATTCAATGTATGTTGAGTTACTCTATTTTATTCATTTATTCTTAGTTGAGTTTAACTAAGAATACAAAATTACTCTATTATATGCTATTGGAATACAAAATTTCATTCAAGAATTTCAAATTCAAATATGAATGATCATTGATGACATGATATAAACTACACTCTACAGTAATAATACTCTTTGTTCTCAAATTTTAATGATGAAACATAATACATTCTTTCTTTTCTAAAATGAACATTGAATGATAGGATATCATATAGTAGTTAATAAGTTCAAAAAATACCTATTGGTTGCCACTGCTAATTTAACAAAAATTTCCTAAATTTGCCAATTCATCTCTGTGTCATCATCATCATCCAATTCTGGTATTGCAGTTGCTTCATTGTTCTCTTCATTTTCATTTGTGTCTTCTTCAAGTTCACTCTGACCTCCGCTTCTATGACTCCCAATCCCATTGCCAGTGCCACTACCAACTGTACTTGTCCCACTTGTAGTCGCTGTAGGAGATTGGTTAATGGTGTTGCCCACCCCTCTTCTTTTGCATCTTTTCTTCCAAATTTCCATTGCTTTTTGATAAGGAAAAGTATTGACATCATACCTAGATGTGTATACCCTCAAGCATGATTCCAAATTCTTGTCTAGTTTGTTTCTTAGCTTTGATTTTAGGAAGCCCAAAGAACTAAAAAATCACTCATCCTCCATTGAACCCAATATCATGGTTTGACATAGATCAGCAAGCTTGAAGTACTCTAAAATTTCTTCACGCAACATTGTGCTCTGTTTTAGTTTTGTCCAAAGCTTTGTTGCCGAGCCCTCTTCATGTGGGTTATGTATTAATTGATATTGATGCTTCATAGTCCTTGCAAAGGTGCCTAATTGCTGTCTAAGAAGACCCTCATCTAATATTCCTTTGATAGTCACTCCATTGAATTCTACAGATTTGCAAAATTCCTTTATCAAAGTCAACAGCCTTTTACGATAATCTTCCTTACAGTTGAAGGACCAATATTGAGGAAACACAATTGCCATGGCCTCAAGCAGTTGATCATATGGGAATCATGATCTTATTTCAGAGGAAACTCTATAGGCTATGTCCCTTGCATTAGCTGTTATAGACTCGACAATCTTGTTAAACTCTTCCCTTGTAACTCTTGTAGCTCTCTTCTTTGGGGCATTGTAGTACATTGGTATCTGAAATCCCCTTACACAAACACATAAATCTCCATTTTCAATGATCTTTAAATAATTATCAGGATCATCCAAATCTATTAGTTTCCACCAGTGATTAAATCTATCATCGGATAAATTTAGGTTAGTACGATAGAGACTATTGAGGGCTTGGCATGACATTTTACGCAAGTGAGCATATTCTGCAATATACATGGCTCTTTGCTGGGGCTTTTTTCATAATTAACATCATTTCTTCTAGCATGGGAAGAAGAGATTCCAAAGTAAAACATGTCTCTAAATTGCTCAACCTCCGAAGCAGGTTGCCACATCTTTGATTTTCTGCATTGTCCTGATTTTCATACATCAGTCTAATCAAAGATTGATATTCGGAAAATACTCGATGCGTTGGTCCATCCAAAGAGATCCATCTAGTATCAACATCTTTAAGAAGCTTGTTTCCATCGGTAATTCCATCAGCAAAGTGCTGAAATTCCCTAAAATGTTTGGGACTTCGACAAAAATATGTGTACAACTCTCTTACTAAATCTTCAACCTTGTTTACTGAAGGAAACTTCTTCACAACTCTAAAAGCAAGATTCATCCTGTGGGCCATACAGTGAATGCCAACAACATATGGTGAACAAGAAGCTTGCATCTTTGTGCAAAGACCATTCCTTTGACCTTGCATTACTGAAGCTCCATCCGCTCCAACGCAGATCAACTTCTTCGCTATTGTCAATTCATCCATAGCTCCATATTCAATTAAATGGCTCTTTACTAACTAAAATAAAGTTTTTGTTGTCGCATTGTCTCTCAATTTAGCAATAGTTAGTAGATATGGTTGGCGGACATTAGTTTGTATAGTATAAACATGCATGCATACCCACGACGTATTATCTATTGCCATAACTTCATCTAAGGACAATGCAATAAAGGTTGACTCTTTTATTTTTCTTTGTACATCCTCTATTTCAACCTGCGCAATACAACTTGCCCATTCCCATCCATTATTTATTGACCAATGACTGACAAGATAGTTAGGAACTTTCAGAAAGTGTAACAAACCACTCATTTTTGGATAGTCTATCATTGGACACCCTCTACTCAAAATATGGAAAACATTACTTAATTGAACAGCTTTTTCGCATTCTTCTACTTCACTTGCTTTTGCAAAAATAGCATTAATAGAACCTTGAACTTCACCAGGCTTCGTCTTAAATTTCTGAAACAAATAATATTCCTCAACATTCCTTTTATGTTGACATTGCTCCTTTGTTTTATATCTTACCACTTTTATTTCCCTTCCATCTATAGTTGAGGTTTCATAAATCTTACCAACATGTTTCTCTATGGTGTCTAGTTTAAGCTACAAACACTTTTCCTTTTTATACTTCCAACTACAAATCGTACATCTACTTCTACTAGCGGCTTACCTACAATTGGATTTTCCACAGGCTCAATGAATGGATACTTTTCTACCCAATCAAATTTAAATCTCTTGGCCATCTCCCATTGACGATCAATTTTTTCTTTCGATTTTCCTCTCCCTTTAGTGTTACTGTTAATTGCACCATCATCATCACCGAAGTCGATTGATTCATCCTGGTATTGGTTATTTATTGGATATTCTTCATCAAGGTCATCTTCATTAGAGATATCAGGTTCTGCAACTTCATCACTAGATTTATTAGGCTCCCCAATTTGTTGAATAAACTCCTATGTAGGTTGAGATTGTACAGGTTCCTCTGATGAGGTACCTTCCTCACTTTGACCAACACTGTTGCGTCTACCCCCGCCAAAGTATGAAGATATATTTCTGCATTTCGTTGGCCTCTCTTGGACATCTCCACCTTCATTAGTCCTCTTCCTATTTAAATTTGACTGTGACATCTCCATCAAATTAAGGCTGCAATAAAATACTACGAACTCGTAGTCATAGTCGTTCCGGTTCGCTACCGATCACAATTGTGAGCTCTAAGCTCATAATCAACTGAATTATTATGCTACTAAGTACTAAATGAAAATCTCTCGAAGGCTCCTTCTTTCTAGCATGTTTCAATAATGACACTCATATATCTTAAATAGACAACTATAAATAAACCATTTTCATATCAGCCATCAGATTTTGCCTCATAATTGGCATCGTCCATTTTGGTGAATGGGCCGACCGTTACATATGATAAGAACTAATATTTGGTGAACCCCATGTAATTTCAAGTAATCGAGTAGGTGAATAGGGCAGGAACTTGGGACCCCATTGCGTGTGATGCATGGCGAATTGGGTCCTAGGACAAATAAAAATTTCACATAGGAAAATGGGAATTTGGCGAATGATGATCCTCGAAAGAGACACTCAATTTAATCTGTGGCGAATAAGAGTAAATAGTAAAGAGAAATATGGGCGAAGAACTCGACTACCAAACTAAAATTACGTAATAATAGTGGCAAACATTCCGACCACTATATGACCATTTTATAAAATCTGGGCGAATGATCTGACCTGTATTTGATTGTTTTATTCACCAATTTCTATCACCCAATCGTGACATATTCGCCACTAAAAAAATCCCTGGTACTAACTTCCATACTTTCACCAATCTTTGACCATGCCAATCTTGAGAAGAGAGGCTCCATTTTTCAAGATTCAAGGTGTTTTTTGGTTCATCTCGATGAGATCTTTGATTTGAGACCACTTTCACGAGATTTTGAAATAGTCAAATTTTTAGCTACAAACACTGTACTAACTTCCTTGCTTTGACCAAACTTTGACCATCCATATCTTGAGAAAAGAGGCTCCATTTTTCAAGATTCAAAGAGTTTTTTGGTTCATCTTAACAAGATCTTTGATTTGAGACCACTTTAACCAAATTTGGAAACTATCAAATTTTTGGCTACCAATACTATACTGACTTCCTTGCTTTGACCAAACTTTGATCGTCTGTATCTTGAGAAGAGAGGCTCCATTTTTTAAGATTCAAGGTGGTTTTTGGTTCATCTTATCGAGATGTTTGATTTGAGACCACTTTCACTAGATTTTGAAATTGTTAAATTTTTAGCTACGAATATTGTACTGACTTCCTTACTTTGACCAAAATTTGACCATCCGTATCTTGAGAAGAGAGGCTCCATTTTTTAAGATTCATGGTGTTTTTTGGTTCATTTTGATAAGATCTTCAATTTGAGACCACTTCCTCCAAATTTTGAAATTGTCAAATTTTTAGCTACAAACACTGTACTAACTTCCTCGCTTTGACGAAACTTTGACCATCTATATCTTGAAAAGAGAGGCTTCATTTTTTAAGATTCATGGTATTTCTTGGTTCATCTTGAGAAGAACTTCGATTTGAGACCACTTTCACCAGATTTCAAAATGGTAAAATTTTTAGCAATGAACACTGTACTGACTTCCTTACTTTGACCAAACCTTGATCGTCCGTATATTGAGAAGAGACACTCTATTTTTCAAGATTCATGGTGTTTTTTGGTTCATCTCAACGAGATCATCCATTTGAGACAACTTTCACCAGATTTCAAAATGGTCAAATTTTTAGCTACGGACATTGTACTGACTTCCTTGCTTTGACCAAACTTTGACCGTCTGTATCCTTATAAAATAGGCTCCATTTTTCAAGATTTAAAGTATTTTTTGGTTCATCTTGACGAGATCTTCGATTTGAGACCACTTTCACCAGATTTCAAAATAGTCAATTTTTTAACTACGAATACTATACTGACTTCCTTGCTTTGACAAAACTTTGACCATCTGTATTTTGAGAAGAGAGGCTCTATTTTTCAAGATTCATGGTGTTTTTTTGTTCATCGATGAGATCTTCCATTTGATATCACTTTCACCGAATTTAAAAATGGTTAAATTTTTAGCTATGAGCATTGTACTGACTTCCTTACTTTGACCAAACTTTGACTATCCTTATCTTGAGAAGAGAGTTTCCATATTTTAAGATTCATGGTGTTTTTTGGTTCATCTCAACAACATTTTCCATTTGAGACCACTTTCACCAAATTTTAAAATGGTCAAATTTTTAGCTACGAACACTGTATTGAATTCCTTGCTTTGACCAAACTTTAACCATCCGTATCTTGAGAAGGGAGGATCCATTTTTCAAAATTCAAGTTATTTTGTGGTTCATCTTGATGAGATCTTTGATTTGAGACTAGTTTCACCAGATTTTGAAATTGTCAAATTTTTAGCTACGAATATTGTACTGACTTTCTTGCTTTGACGAAACTTTGACCCATCCGTATGTTGAGAAGAGAGGCTTCATTTTTTAAAATTCAAGATGTTTTTTGATTCATCTTGATGAGATCTTCGATTTGAGATGAGTTTCACCAGATTTGGAAATTGTCAAATTTTTAGCTACGAACATTGTACTGAATTCTTTGCTTTGACCAAACTTTGACCATCCGTATCTTGAGAAGAGAGGCTCCATTTTTTAAGATTCAAGTTGGTTTTTTGGTTTATCTCGATGAAATTTTTGATTTGAGATCACTTTCACCATATTTCAAAATGGTCAAATTTTTAGCTACGAACACTGTACTGACTTCCTTGCTTTGACCAAACTTTGACCATCTGTATATTTTGAAGAGAGGCTCTATTTTTCAAGATTCTGGTATTTTTTGGTTCATCTCGATAATATCTTCCATTTGAGACCACTTTAACTAGATTTCAAAGTGATCAATCTTTTAGCTACGAATATTTGTACTGACTTCTTGCTTTGACCAAACTTTGATCATCCATATCTTGAGAGGAGAGGTTGCATTTTTCAAGATTCAAGGTGTTTTTTGGTTCATCTTGATGACACTGGTACATTTGAGGCCAAATTATGATAGCCATATGTCAAATTTTCAATGCCTATTTGTCTCAATTTTGACAAATGTGTCCGTCGGTGTTTTTGTGTTGGAAATGGTGACAGTAGTCATAACCATCGGTTATCCGACATAGTATCCCATCAAAAAATGTCACATATATAGAAACTTTAATATGGGATAGATCTGTCGAAAAGGTCATCTTTACGATATTTGTTCTATCGTAATTCTGATAGATATGCACTACATGTTCGACAGGATCACCCATCGGATGTATGGCAGTACCATCACAGGAATCTATCAAATTGGGGTACTCCCGATGGATAACCTGTCAAAAATATGACATCATTCAAAAACTATAGATGGGAGTATCCATTGGATGTATAGCATGTCTGTCAGAGATGGTTTACTAGCTGTTGAAAAAGTGACAGATGAGCATAGTAAAAATAACAAAGCTCAAGAGACCATCATAGTTGGTCTTTGGCTTTAGTCCATTTACTGACAAAACATTTTACATTTTGTTAGCTCATCAAATGAGGGGATTTGAAAGAATTTAATAGAATATTTTCATGATAACGTATATTATTTAAGTTGATGTTGCACAAATTTATCAACTCCACGCACTTGTATACTATGAGCATAGCCATAAAGAAGCATCTCCTCACATGGTCTACATTACTTAAACCATGAGAGGGGATGCTTCTTTATGGTTGTGCTCAATGTATACAAGTGCGTGAAGTATATAAATTTGTTCACCATCAATTTAAAATAATATACATTACACATGAAAATATCATCCATTAAATTCTTTCAAATCAATGCATTTGATGAGCTAACGAAAAGTAAAATGTTTTGTTAGTATATGGACCAAAGATGGAGACCAACTATGATGGTCTCTTGAGCTCTGCTATCTTTAGTCCTAGCTACTAGGTAAGGGCTAGAAGACTTATACTTGTCGATCATTGAGAATAATCATTTCCTTACCTTTATGTACACTACACAATATCCAATATAAGAGAAGGTAGAAAATATGAATGGATAAAAGAAATGAAAGATACAATAAAATTATCTTATTGTTTACCTTCTCATAATTGATCCTAGTCTTGCAAAAGTAATTTTATACGATCACTAGCACATTTCGTGCATGGATGAGAAACAGTATCCAAAGTTTCTAGATTCTGAGAAGAGGTATGAGTGGAGGCCAAAAAAAGGATATTTGTAAAGGTTTTATAGATGTAGTACTGAATCATCATCTTTGCACTAGTACTTAATCTGGAAACCCTCTCTAGCAAATCTCCACATCTAACAAATCTCCACAAAAATCCCTTCTGGCCTCCACTGCATATACATCTTCTCAGTATCTAAAAACTCTCCATCATTGATTCCCGTCATTTTTCATCATCTCCATGGATTGATACCTTAAATTATTGAGCTTCTCTTTGTTTTGAGAATAGCTTAACATTCTCTACTTAACAGGTCCAACCACGTGAAGGTGGAAGCTCATTTGGCACCTCCTAGGAGCCTCTTATGACCCTTTACGACATTTTAAGACCTCTAAGATGTGTATTCTTAGAGGTCATAAAGGGTCATAAAGGGTCCTGGGACACAACAACTGAGAAACATAAATGTAGGCATCATGGTCACAAGTTTTTGGAGACAACATAATTGAGTGGTATACCCAGACGATGCAAAGTAACCACTACTCCTCTAGAACCAGAGGAGTAGTAGTTTCTTTGCATCGTCTGGGTATACAACTCAATTATGTTGTCTCCAAAAAATTGTGACCATGATGCCTACATTTATGTTTCTCAGCTATTGTGATATCTATATTTATGTTTCTCAGTTGTTGTGATATCTACATTTATGTTTCTCAGTTGTTGTACATATTTATGTCCATGTTTTTTATATGTTTGGGAAGACATATTTCTAGCCTGGGCCTAGATCCTATGACAATTAGATTCATAACAATGAAGTAGATGATAGATGAGCAATTATCTTCCCAAGAAAAATCCCATAAATGAACTATGCATACCCCAATTCCTGTGGCCTAGTCTGTGCACACCCAAAGGATAAATTTGAAACACAAGGGTAAGGCTTAAAGATTTGTCTAGTGATGAAAAATTAACTTCTTTAAGCCTTACCCTTGTTGTTTCAAATATATCATTTGAGTACGTGCAAAGGGCACATGAATTGGGGGTACACATAGTTCATTGACAAGATTTTTGTTGGAAGCTAATTGCTTAACTCTCATCTGCTTCATTTATTATCAAGCTAATTGTCAAAGGATCCAAGACCAAGCTAGAAAGATCTCTTCCCATTATATTTAAGCCATATTCCTTATTCTTGTCAAACTTCCTTGGTACAGTAGGCATGCTCTCTATAATAATCTTCTTCAATTTGTGTTCGATGATAAGCATCTATTCTTCTTCCTAATTGCAGCTAGAGCTTCCTTTTCATCAGGATTCAACTCCACTTCCCCCATCTCATCATCCTCATCACCCTCACCTACCATACTAAGCCCTTCTTCCCTCTCTAGTTCTTCAAGCCTCTACAAGATATTTGGATCAATAAAGTCTGCAACATTGTGTCCATCCATGATCTAAGGAATATCATCTTCTTTCCACTCTTCATTTACCAAAATATACTACTCTTCAAGCTTGTAGAGTAGTCTCTAGTGGTTGCAAATCAATCTTACTAAAAACTACAATAAGAGGCTTATTCGAAAACAAAAGTTTTATGCTATGAAATAGAGCTGCTTGTTGTGCAATACTATAACCACAAGACCCCAAAATATCAAGGCAAAACAAAACAACCGCCTTCAAATGAGCCAAGGTAATAATATTGAGCATCTCTATGGTATTCCTATCCTCCAAGGGGTGGTCCAAAATACCAAGGGTATCAATAGGGTAAATAGCTTCAAACTATCATAGAGGCCTAATGGCTCTGCCTTGTAGCCCACAACATAAAGCACAGTGCTCAAAGAAAAGTACATGTCCATATTGTAGAAATGGAAAAGAAACAACAAGAAACATGTTCATATTGTAGAAATGATTATTTTAAAATAGAATACACCAAGGAGTACCATCAAAAATATTGACTATTTACAATCATGAATAGTTAACCTTAATCAAATAGCTCATTTTTTTATCAGCATGTGTAGTCTCTGTGTAGATGAATAATAAATGAAATATCAAGCTAAAATAAAATAGTGAACAAAAATTAAAATTCAAGGCCTAATTTATCAAGAGAAACAAACATTAGGATGAAATAAAAATCATTAAGACTATAAAAAAATCATTAGGACTATATAAAAATCATTAAGACTAGAAAATCAAGTTCTAGAACAATCATTATAATGACTATAGAAAAATCATTTAGACTAGAAAATCAAGTTATAGAAATGGACAGTTCTGATGCTTTGCCATTACAACAATTGAGCATTCATCATTTGGTACTTCATGGTGTATTCCATTTAAGTTTTTTAGCTATCATGTTTATGTGCATGTTCTTTATGTGTTTGGCTTCTCTCCCTCGCAAGGGATATGTCGATAGGTAATTGATTTGAAAGCATAATGATTTGACAGTCTTTTTTTAGGATAGGCATAATCATCCCACCAACCTTAATTAGCAACATTTGTGATATATGTCAAGTACTTATAATCAGTATGCCCAACAAATAGAGACTTAGTAGTAAAAGCATGTCATTTTGTTTACTAGTTTACTTATAATCAGTATGTCCTTTGGTTTACTATTTTAATCTGGTTTAAGAATGGTTTGTTTCATGTTTGAATGTACCATTGAATGAAGCTTGGCTATATTAAGTACAATCTTAAGACTTGTGACTCTTCAAATTCTCTTGTTTCCTTCAGACCTCCAAACATGTGTACTATGAGATTTCCTCCAACAAATGGACTTGTGATGATTTTCACCATAGTACATGTGTTGGAGGACTACTCAAAGTATTGCTTAGGCAAATCTGAATGTTCATCACCTATGCATATAAGAGTTGATCATAGAAGGTATATGCACAGGTGAATAACATTCATATTTGACCAAGTAATACTGGGAGCTAGACCCAGCAACAAATAAATTTGTGGTGATTTTCACAATAGTACATGTGTTGCTGGGTATAAGCTCCCAATAGCGCTCAAGAAAATATGCATGTTCATCACCTGTGCATATGAAGTGGCTCTAATGGAAGATACAATCACTAAATTCTACATACTTCTTATTTTGTTCTAGGTTGATATGGTCTTTCTTGAATGGAATGATTTGTTACTTGTACATTGACTAGAATGTTGGTGGAAGAAAGATGATTTGTTTGCAACCATTTTTTCAACTCTAATTTTTTCAACACAAAGAGACATTTATCATAGCTATAGAAATATGATTATTTTAAAATGGAATACACCAAGGATTACCATCAGAAATATTGACTATTTACAATCATGAATAGTTAACCTTAATCAAATAGCTCATTTTTTTATCAGCATGTGTAGTGTGTGTGTATATGAAAAATGATTGAAATATCAAACTGAAATAAAATAGTGAACAAAAATTCAAATTCAAGGCTTAATTTATCAAGAGAAACAAACATTAGGATGAAAGAAAAATCATTAAGACTATAGAAAAATCATTAGGACTATAGAAAAATCATTAAGACTAGAAAATTAAGTTCTAGAAAAATCATTACAACTATAGAAAAATCATTTAGACTAGAAAATCAAGTTCTAGAAATGGACGGTTCTGATGCTTTTTCATTACAACAATTGAGCATTCATCATTTGGTACTTCTTGGTGTATTCCATTTAAGTTTTTCAGCTACCATGTTTATGTGCATGTTCTTTATGCGTTTGGCTTCTCTCCCTCGCAAGGGATACGTGGATAGGTAATTGATTTGAAAGCATAATTATTTGACAGTCATTTTTCAGGATAGGCGTAATCATCCCACCAACCTTAATCAGAAACATTTGTGATATATGTCAAGTACTTATAATCAGTAAGACCAACAAATAGAGACTTAGTAGTAAAAGCATAAGGTTTCACATCCACATTCACCCTAGTAAGTATTAGAGCCTTTCAAATTTGTAAAGAACACAAACTTTGCAAATCAAATTGATATTTCATTAAAACCTATGTTCTTGATCAAGTTCTTAAAGATTAAAACATGAAACCATCAAGTTATTCACCTATGTTCTTCATGGTTGGGGAAGTTGTGATGGGGTTATATGTAACCTTTGGAAGTCATTATATGACAGCCTTAAGCCTAGAGTGTACAACAGGAATAGAGATTCAATAAAAATAGAAGTTTAAATCTGCAAGTCCATTGTGTTATGCATTATTGAAAGGCTTCTTTACTTATTGTTTTAGTTTCTAAATTCAAGGATGGAATAGTAAGCAATCTCCAAGCATTCATTTCATCATTGAATGTATTATGAGCACTTAAATATTATGTTCCTTACGTTTTGACTGGTAAAACAGTGATTGTTCCAAGTAATGTTTTTAATCCTTTGAAGTTTCTCATGATCTTGATGTAAGTTGATTGGATTAAGAAATTTGGGAATCCAATAGGACTTTAGGGGAGTTAAATAAATATTTGGGAAGACTTAGAGGAACTATTAGCATGACTATTCCTTCATCTATTTCCTTTCCATGGACCCAAAGGCCTAGGACCCATGGAAAGAGGATACTAACAATGTATTATACAACTCTAATGTTCTTGACTTGCAGAGATTTGAGAAAGTAAAGAGAACACTGGCTGGAACAGTATATTCCTTAAGGGAATTGATAGCTAGGGAGTAACAGTGAGAGTTTGGTCGTAAGGGCGAGGCATTTTTATGATTTGGATAGTCATATATTGGTATACTAATGGTCTAAAATGTCATGATAAGTGTCTCTCAAACCTCTCCAAACATGTAAGATTGTCTTTAAATACTTTATTGATCTCTTCTAAACATTAACCAAATCAAAACTATATTTGAATAAGTGAATAAGTGAATAAGTGAATAAGTGAATAAGTCAAACCACTAGTCTCCAAAACATTCAATAAGTGAATATGAATGTTTGAAAACTACTCCCAACAATTCTTAAACAAAATAAAGTATGTTTAAGAATTGTTGGGATTGGTCCTTTGGTGCGTATTAAACATAATAGAATTTTCAGCATATAATTATCATTCTATTTCTTTTAATCTACTGGTTTCGTGCCCTATCCCATGCTTTATCTCTATTATTTGATGTTATTCACTGTTTTGAAATGTTGACTGTGGTTATCAAATGGAAAAAATAGAAAAAAAAAATTAACACGAATTTTTTTTTACAAAACTGAACCAATGGCATGTTTACAACAAAGAAATATAATGATAATAATATGCTAAAAATTATATTCTGTTTAATACACGCCAAAGGACCAGTTGTATGAAATTGTCAATCACATAGCATTTCACTATTGTATGAGTGGATTGTGCAAGAACAGTTAACATTAAATAAGCAAAAAACTCCTCAACACATCTTGGAAACCATTGAATTCTATAATAAATGAAACCTAACACCAACACTATTACTTCCACTCACTTCTACCAACAATAAAGCATTTAATCTATTCAACATTACATATAATCATTAGACAGTTACATTTCCTAACTATGTAGAGGAACAGTCTCGACCAAAATGATCAAAAGTACTTTCACCCTTGCACAAGCTATTCCAAACTTGAAGTAAAATGAGAAATATGCTATATCAAATCATTCATATTTATAGTAACCATTCAAAAGATCATTTTGTCAATGAACCCTCTGACTGTACCCCTACAGTAGAGAAATGAAACCTCAAAATAAAGAAAGGAAACTTAGTAAAAATAGTCTATGCCACTATTTGTGAGGGTACAAACCTGATAAGTGCCTCTCAAACCTCTCCAAACATGTAAAAATGTCTTTAAATACTTTATTGATCTCTTCTAAACATTAATGCATAGATAGTCAAACCAGTAGTCTCCAAAGCATTCAATAAGTGAATATGAATATTTGAAAACTTTCCTCTCAACTTTCCCAACCACTCCTAATTGGTTAGAGGGATTAGTTGAGTGTTTAGACACTAAAATTTCTTAAACATACTTTACCTGATATGATGAATTATAATATCAACAAACGTGAATCCAAACATTTCAAAACAGTGAATCGATATCCTTGAGCATAAGCACCAATAAAATCAAATAATGGAGATAAAGCACAGGCTAGGGCATGCCATGAGTAGAATGCGGTCATTTCAGTGAGCATTCATGATCAAATAAAATGCAATGCATTTGAAATTTACGATCGAATATGATGCCAGAGGCTCGAAAGACATTGCTCGTCAAAGATACCAATCAAAGATGAAGAAATCACATACCTTCTCTCGCGCTCAGCTTGCACAAAGAAAGATTTGGTAGCCAAATATTTCTTGTACCACATAAAGAACATGTCATTTTTTCAGTTTAGCATGTTATTATCATATCAGATAAAGTATGTTTAAGAATTGTTGGTAAGGATAGGAATAGTGGAGATTCTAGAAAAATCCCTCTAACCGATTATGAGTGGTTGGGGAAGTTGAGAGGAAAGTTTTCAAACATTCATATTCACTTATTGAATACTTTGGAGACTACTGGTTTGATTTTCCATGCATTACCAGTGACTGAGATTCATTAAAGGATACAAAACCCTTCATTTTGGGTTATTGTGTGTGGATTCATCTGCTTTAGCCAAGAAGATCAAGAAGATGGGGTAGGAGGACATTGTGGTAGAAGAAGTATTTAAAGATATTTACATGTCCCCTATCCGTGAAATAGAGACTATAGGTGATGAAGACCATGTTGAGGATGAGGGGAGTCTTAATCAAGGAGGGGAAACAAGAAGCAACAATTTTTTTTTAAGAGTTTGGAACAACATTTCAGAATCCATGAATGGTATGGGTAAGGTGACCTTCATTCTTGGTCGTGACTTCAATGAAACATTGGATATGGCTGATAAGAAGAAGGATCACTTGTTGATAGTTTTCCTTGAGGGAAGGGGGACTGTGAAAGACTTGTTATCATTGTATTGTGTATTTCTAATATGTTTGGATGCAAGGTAGACTAAGAGAATGAGGGATCACTCACTGATTGCATGATAACCCAATTTTGAAGGGTCACTGGTTGAGGGGATAGTCAAGGTCCAGATGTTGATAGTGTTCCTTGAGGGAAGGGGGATTGTAAAAGACTTGTTATCATTGTATTGTGTATTTCCAATATGTTTGGATGCAAGGCAGAACAGGAGAATGAAGGATCACTCACTGATTACATGATAACCTGGTTTTGAAGGGTCACTGGTTGAGAGGACAGTCAAGGTCTGGATGTTGATAGTGTTCCTTGAGGGAAGGGAGATTGTGAAAGACTTGTTATCATTGTATTGTGTATTTCTAATATGTTTGGATATAGGGAAGACTAGGAGAATGAAGGACCACTCACTAATTGCATGATAACTCAGTTTTGAAGGGTCACTGGTTGAGGAGACAGTCAAGGTCTGGATGTTGATAGTGTTCCTTGAGGGAAGGGGGATTGTGAAAGACTTGTTATCATTGTATTGTGTATTTTCAATATGTTTGGATGCAGGGTAGACCATGAGAATGAAGGATCACTCACTGATTGTATGATAACCTAATTTTGAAGGGTCACTAGTTGATGGGACAATCAAGGTTGGGATGTTGATAATGTTCCTTGAGGGAAGGGGGATTGTCAAAGGCTTGTTATCATTGTATTGTGTATTTCCAATATGTTTGGATGTAGGGCAGACTAGGAGAATGAAGGATCACTCACTGATATCATGATAACCCAATTTTGAAGGGTCAATGGTTGATGGAACAATCAAGGTCCAGATGATTGGGCCATTTGAGGACCTTATTTCTTTGTATTAATTTCTATTCAAATTGGATGCATTAATTTCTTGTGAATTATCGGC
This sequence comes from Chamaecyparis obtusa, assembly GCA_027943335.1. NCBI lineage: Eukaryota > Viridiplantae > Streptophyta > Pinopsida > Cupressales > Cupressaceae > Chamaecyparis > Chamaecyparis obtusa. Next base: position 7,428,416 of record BSBK01000370.1, on the reverse strand, counting down.
TGCTATGTATCCTACAACTGCATCTATAAATATGCATATACTTCTCTAGGGTTGTAAGCCACTTAGGGATCAAAATAGAGAAACTAAATCAAAATCATTCTTTGTCCTATTTCCCTTTAGCAAAGTCTCAACTATCAATGATATAACAATACATTTGATGCCCTAAGCTATCAATACAAATGGCAGCTAGCTAGAAGCTCATGGGCTGTCCATTTGATAACCATAGTCAACATTTCAAAAAAATGGATATCCTTGAGCACAAGCACCAATAACATCAAATAATGGAGTTAAAGCACTAAATCAAAATCATTTTTTGTCTTATTTCCTTTTAACAAAGTCTCAACTATCAATAATACAATACAATTGATACCCTAAGATATCAATACAAATGGCACCTAGCTAGAAGCTCACAGGCTATCCATTTGATAACCATAGTCAACATTTCAAAAAAATGGATATCCTTGAGCACAAGCACCAATAACATCAAATAATGGAGTTAAAGCATGAGCTAGGGCACGACAGTAGTACAATGCAGTCATTTCAGTCAGCATCTAAAAAATATACAATGACATCATTAAACGTGCCAGTAATATCAACAAACATGAATCCAAACATTTCATAACAGTGAATCGATATCCTTGAGCACAAGCACCAATAACATCAAATAATAGAGATAAAGCATTGGCTAGGGCACGACACTAGTAGAATGCGGTCATTTCAGAGAGAATTCATGATCAAATAAAATGCAATGCATTTGAAATTTGTGGTCAGAATATGATGTCAGAGCCTTGAAAGATGAAGAAATCACATACCTACTCTCGTGCCTAGCTTTCGCTCATTTTCTCCCACTCATTTTCTATGCCAATCAAAATAAAAATGATTTGGCGCTTCACTTTTTTTATTTATGTATAGCCAAAACTGTCTGAATTTCGATGGTCGATTTAAAATCCATCAGAATACCGACACCATTAGGGCCTATTTAAAAAAAAATAACAAATTCATTAAAAAAAATTTACCCGTCGGAAGTATCTGTTGACATTTGGCTCCAAATGTAGTAGTGTGAGATCTTCAATTTGAGACCACTTTCACTAGATTTTGAAACTGTCAAAATTTTAGCTACGAACATTGTACTGACTTCCTTTCTTTAACCAAACTTTGACCATCCATATATTGAAAAGAGAGGCTCCATTTTTTAAGATTCATGGTGTTTTTTGGTTCATCTTGATGAGATCTTCTATTTGAGACCACTTTCACCAGATTTTAAAATGGTCAAATTTTTAGCTACGAATATTGTACTGACTTCCTTGCTTTAACCAAACTTTGACTATCCGTATATTGAGAAGAGAAGCTCTGCTTTTCAAGATTCATGGTGTTTTTTGGTTTATCTCAACGAGATCTTCTATTTGAGACCACTTTCACCAGATTTTAAAATGGTCAAATTTTTAGCTACGAACACTATATTGACTTCCTTGCTTTGACCAAACTTTGACCGTCTGAATCTTGAGAAAAGAGGCTCTATTTTTTAAAATTCAATGTGTTTTTTGATTCATCTTGATGAGATCTTCAATTTGAGACCACTTTCACTAGATTTTGAAACTGTCCAATTTTTAGCTATGAACACTGTACTCACTTCCTTACTTTGACCAAACTTTGACCATCCGTATCTTGAGAAGAGAGGCTCCATTTTTTAGGATTTATGGTATTTTTTGGTCCATCTTGACAAAATCTTCCATTTGAGACCACTTTCACCAAATTTTAAAATGGTCAAATTTTTAACTACGAACACTGTATTGACTTCCTTTCTTTGACCAAACTTTGACCGTCTATATATTGAGAAGAGAAGCTCTATTTTTCAAGATTCATAGTGTTTTTTGGTTCATCTCAACGAGATCTTCCATTTGAGACAACTTGATCCAGATTTCAAAATGGTCAAATTTTTAGCTACGAATACTTTAATGACTTCCTTTCTTTGACCAAACTTTGACCATCCGTATCTTGAGAAGAGAGACTCCATTTTTTAAGATGCAAGGTGTTTTTTGGTTCATCTCGATGAGATTTTTGATTTGAAACCACTTTCACCAGATTTTGAAACGGTCAAATTTTTAGCTACAAACACTATACTAGCTTTCTGTCTTTGACCAAGCTTTGACCATCCATATCTTGAGAAGAGAGGCTTAATTTTTCAAGATTCAAGGTGTTTTTAGTTCATCTTGATAAGATCTTCGATTTGAGACCACTTTCACCAGATTTGGAAACTATCAAATTTTTAGCTACGAACACTGTACTGACTTCCTTGCTTTGACCAAACTTTGACCATCCGTATCTTGAGAAGAGAGGCTCCATTTTTCAAGATTTAAGGTATTTTTTGGTTCATCTTGACGAGATCTTCAATTTGAGACCAGTTTCACTAGATTTCAAAATGGTCAAATTTTTAGCTACGAACAATGTACTGATTTCTTTGCTTTGACCAAATTTGACCATCCATATATTGAGAAGAGAGACTATATTTTTCAAGATTCATGGTATTTTTTGATTCATCTTGATGAGATCTTCCATTTGAGACCACTTTCACTAGATTTCAAAATGGCCATGTTGGAGCTCTAAATTTTGGACAAAATTTAGAGTCCTATATAGTGATAAAACCCTAAAAAATGGTCTCTTAAACTCCATGCCCAATAATTAATGATGGAGTACATGAAATGGGATAAAGAATTATATTAATTTTCAATGATGATGCCAATAGAGGTTGAAGATGGTCAAATTTTAAAAATCTAAAAACAACCCAGTTCAAGAAATTAAATTTCCTATCTCCATTAAAATTTTTAGCTTTCCACGAGGTGTTTTTGTTTTTCGACTAGACCCAAATCCAAAAGTTAGGTAGTTATTTTTTAGTTAGTTTATTATTTTTTCAAAATAATTTGTAATAAGAGTGTCTTTTCACCCTAAAGATGTGTGAAAGCCACTCAAACATGTATATATACATAATGTTAAATGTAAAGAGATAAGACAATACAAGATATATTTTCATAGAATAGAATTTGATAAATAACTACAACTATGAACTCTTATGTACCTATTTTTCAACATCAATAAAGATAAGTGCCATTTTTTTTAATTTGTGGTTATAAGTTATATATTTTCAATTAGTCTTTCAGATATTCTATTTTATAGAATGTTTCATTGTGTTAAATTCTCTGAATGTTATAACTCAAAATCAATATATAGTTTGAATATCAATTGAAAGATTTGTGAATCTTCTTTTATTTTTGTCTGTCTCTTAATTTGAGTTAAATTCAATAAGATTAGCTATATTGATTGATTAAAATTATAAGTCAAGTGGAAGCCTGTGAAGTGATGGTCTTGTTTTATTAAAGAAATTTTTTAAAACTGTCTTTGATCGTACATAGGATAGAAGGTGTTTTGACTCTATAACCCAAGTACTTAGATGGCACTAATCTAATCTTTAATTGGAAATTGTTATATTCGGTTCATTTGTAGTTTATAGATCATTAAATCATTATTCTAAAAACAATACCTTTCCAATCTTTATTATAATTTCATTTATTCAAGTTTTATAGAGTAGAAATTTTTAGGAGATTAGTTTCTTTCCTCAAAGGATCATTTACCACCTTTGGAAGAATTTTGTTTTGTATATGAGTTGTATGATACAAAGAATTTGATACTTTAAAGTGAATTTAGGCCTACTAGCCTTTGCTTGATCAAGTCAGAATTGCAGAGGTATCAATTTGTACCTGTTAGTTGGCCAAATCTAAACTATCATTTTTGAGCACCAAAAGGTCAAATTTTTAGCTACGAATACTATACTGACTTCTTTGCTTTAACCAAACTTTGACCATCCGTATTTTGATAAGAGACGCTCTATTTTTCAACATTCAAGACATTTTTTGGTGCATCTCAATAAGACCTTCGATTTGAGACAACTTTCACTAGATTTTGAAATAGTCAAATTTTTAGCTATAAACATTGTACTGACTTCCTTGCATTGATCAAACTTTGACCATTTGTATCTTGAGAATAGAGGCTCCATTTTTCAAGAAACAACGTAATTTTTGATTCATCTCGACAAGACCTTCAATTTGAAACCAGTTTCATCAGATTTCAAAATGGTTAAATTTTTAGCTACAAACACTGTACTAACTTACTTGCTTTGACCAAACTTTGACCATTCGTCTATTGAGAAGAGAGACTCTATTTTTCAAGATTTATGGTGTTTTTTGGTTCAGCTCAATAAGATCTTCTATTTGAGACCACTTTCCACCAGATTTCAAAACGGTCAAATTTTTAGCTACAAATATTGTACTGACTTGCTTGCTTTGACCAAACTTTGACCATCCATATCTTGAGAAGAGAGGCTATATTTTTCAAGATTCAAGGTATTTTTTGGTTCATCTCAATGAGATCTTCGATTTGAGACCACTTTCACTAGATTTTGAAACTATCAAATTTTTATCTCTAAACACTGTACTGACTTCCTTGCTTTAACCAAACTTTGTCCATCCGTATCTTCAGAAGAGAGGCTCCATTTTTTAAGATTCATGGTATTTTTTGGTTCATCTTGATGAGATCTTCCATTTGAGACCACTTTCAGTAGATTTTAAAATGGTCAAATTTTAAGCTACGAACACTGTACTGACTTTCTTACTTTGACCAAATTTTGACCATCCGTATATTGACAAGAGAGGCTCTATTTTTCAAGATTCATGATGTTTTTTGGTTCATCTCAATGAGATCTTCTATTTGAGACTACTTTCACGATATTTCAAAATAGTCAAATTTTTAGCTATAAACACTGTACTGACTTCCTTACTTTGACCAAACTTTGATCATCTGTATTTTAAAAAGAGAGGCTCTATTTTTTAAAATTCAAAATATTTTTTGGTTCATCTTGATGAAATCTACAATTTGAGACCACTTTCACAAGATTTTGAAATTGCCAAATTTTTTGCTACCAACATTATACTGACTTCCTTTATTTGACCAAACTTTGACCATCTGCATCTTGAGAAGAGAGATTCCATTTTACAAGATTCATGGTGGTTTTTGGTTCATCTTGACGAGATCTTCCATTTGAGACCACTTTCACTAGATTTTCAAATGGTCAAATTTTTACCTACGAACACTGTATTGACTTCCTTGCTTTGACAAAACTTTGACTATCTGTATATTGAGAAAAGAGGCTCCATTTTTCAAGATTCGTGGTGTTTTCTGGTTCATCTTGACGGGATCTTCCATTTGAGACAACTTTCACTAGATTTCAAATGGTCAAATTTTTAGCGACGAACAATGTACTGACTTCATTTCTTTGATCAAACTTTGACTGTCTGTATCTTGAGAAGAGACGTTACATTTTTCAAGATTCAAGGTGTGTTTAGGTTCTTCTCGATGAGATCTTCAATTTGAGACCATTTGCGCCATATTTTAAAATGGTCAAATTTTTATCTACGAACACTGTACTGACTTACTTGCTTTGACCAAACATTGACCATTCGTATCTTAAGAAGGGAAGCTCCATTTTTCAAGATTCAAGGTGTTTTTAGGTTCATCTTGATAAGATCTTCGTTATGAAACCACTTTCACCAGATTTGGAAACTATATAATTTTTAGCTATGAACACTATACAAACATCTTTGCTTTCACCAAATATTGACCATCTATATCTTGAGAAGAGAAGCTCTATTTTTCAAGATTCAAAGTGTTTTTTACTTCATCTCGACGAGATCTTCGATTTGAGACCACTTTAACTAGATTTTAAAATGGTAAAATTTTTAGCTACAAACACTGTATTAACTTTCTTACTTTGAGCAAACTTTGCCTGTCCGTATATTCAGAAGAGAGGCTCTATTTTTCATGATTCATGGTGGTTTTTGGTTCATTTCAACGAGATCTTACATTTGAGACCACTTTCACCTAATTTTAAAATAGTCAAATTTTTAGCTACGAACACTGTATTGACTTCCTTGCTTTGACCAAAATTTGACCGTTCATATTTTGAGAAGAGAGGCTCTATTTTTTAAGATTCAAAGTATTTTTTCATTTATCTTGACAAGATCTTTGATTTGAGACCATTTTGATCAGATTTTAAAACTGTCAAATTTTGATCTACGAACATTATACTGACTTCCTTGGTTTGACAAAATTTTGACCATCTATATTTTGAGAAGAGAGGCTCTCCATTTTTCAAGATTCATAGTGTTTTTTGGTTTATCTTGACGAGATTTTTCATTTGAGACCACTTTCACAGATTTCAAAATGGTCAAATCTTTAGCTACGAACACTATATTGACTTCCTTGCTTTGAACAAACTTTGACTGTTCGTATATTATGAAAAGAGGCTCTATTTTTCAAGATTCATGGTGTTTTTTGGTTCATCTTAATGAGATCTTCCATTTGAGACCACTTTCACCAGATTTCAAAACAGTCAAATTTTAGCTACGAACACTGTACTAACTTCTTTGTTTTGACCAAATTTTAAATGTCTGTATCTTGAGAAGAAAGACTATTTTTTAAAATTCAAGGTATTTTTTGGTTCATTTCGATGAGATCTTCAATTTCAGACCACTTTCACCAGATTTTGAAACAGTCACATTTTTAGTGATGAACACTGTATTGACTTCCTTGCTTTGACCAAACTTTGACCATATGTATTTTGAAAAGAGAGGGTCTATTTTTCAAGATTCAAGATATTTTTTGGTTCATCTTTATGAGATCTTCGATTTGAGACCACTTTTACTAGATTTAAAAAACTGTGAAATTTTTAGCTAAGAACATTGTACTTACTTCCTTGCTTTGACCAAAATTTGACCATCCATATGTTGAGAAAAGAGCCTCCATTTTTCAAGATTTAAGTTTTTGTTGGTTCATCTCGTCGAGATTTACGATTTGAGACCACTTTCACCAAATTTTAAAATAGTCAAATTTTTAGCTACGAACACTATACTGACTTCTTTGCTTTGACCAAACTTTGACCATCTGTATATTGAGAAAAGAGACTCTTTTTTTAAAGATTTATGGTGTTTTTTAGTTCATCTCAACGAGATCTTCCTTTTGAAACCTCTTTCACCAAATTTCAAAACATTCAAATTTTTAGCTAGGAATACTGTACTAACTTCCTTACTTTGACCAAACTTTGACCGTCCGTATCTTGAGAAGAGAGGTTCTATTTTTCAAGATTCAAGATGGTTTTTGGTTCATCTCGATGAGATCTTTGATTTGAGACCACTTTTTTGAAATTATCAAATTTTTAGCTACGAACACTATACTGATTTTCTTGTTTTGACCAAACTTTGACCATCCGTATCTTGAGAGGAGAGGCTCAGTTTTTCAAGATTCATTTTATTTTTTAGTTTATCTTCACGAAATCTTCCATTTGAGACCACTTTCACCAAATTTTAGAATAATCAAATTTTTAGCTATGAACACTGTACTGACTTCCTTGCTTTGACCAAACTTTGTCTATCCATATATTGAGAAGAGACGCTCTATTTTTTAAGATTCATGGTGTTTTTTGGTTCATATCAACGAGATCTTTCATTTGAGACCATTTTCACCCGATTTCAAAATGGTCAAATTTTTATCTACGAACACTATACTGAATTCCTTGCTTTGACCAACCTTTGACAGTCCGTATCTTGAGAAAAGAGGCTCCATTTTTCAAAATTCAAAGTGTTTTTTAGTTCATCTTGACAAGATCTTTGATTTAAGACCACGTTCACCAAATTTTGAAACTGTAAAAAATTTAGCTATGAATACTGTATTGACCTCGTTGTCTTAACCAAACTTTGGCCATCCGTATCTTAAGTAGAGAGGCTCCATTTTTAAAGATTCGTGATATTTTTTAGTTTATTTTAAAAAGATCTTCCATTTGAGACCACTTTGAAGAGATTTTGAAACTATCAATTTTTTAGCTACGAACACTGTACTTTGACCATCCTATCCTTGACCATGCGTATCTTGAGAAGAGAGGCTCCATTTTTTAAAATTTGTTATATTTTTTGGTTCATCTTATTGAGATCTTCCATTTGAAACCACTTTCACCAAATTTCAAAACGGTCAAATTTTTAGCTACAAACATTATACTGACTTCCTTGCTTTGACCAAACTTTGATCGTCCGTATATTGAGAATAGAGGCAATGGTTTTCAAGATTCATGTTGTTTTTTTGTTCATCTTAACGAGATCTTCCCTTTGACACAATTTTCACCAGATTTTAAAATAGAAATTTTTAACTATGAACACTGTACGGACTTCTTTCCTTTGACCAAACTTTGACCGTACGTATCTTGAGAAGGGAGGCTTCATTTTTTAAGATTCAAAGTGTTTTTTGGTTCGTCTCGACGAGATCTTCGATTTGAGACAACTTTCAACAGATTTTGGAACACTCAAAGTTTTAGCTACGAACACTGTACTGACTTCCTTGCTTTGACCAAACTTTGACCATCCGTATCTTGAGAAGAGACACTCCATTTTTCAAGATTCAAGCTATTTTTTGGTTTATCTTGATGAGATCTTCGATTTCAAACCACTTTAACCACATTAAGAAAATGTCAATTTTTTAGCTACGAACACTATATTGACTTCTTTGCTTTGACCAAACTTTGACTGCCCGTATCTTGAAAAGAGAGACTCCATTTGTCAAGATTCAAAGTATTTTTTAGTTCATCTCAACGAGATCTTTGATTTGAGACCACTTTCATCAGATTTAAAAATAGTCAAATTTTTAGCTACGAACATTGTACTAACTGTCTTACTTTAACCAAACTTTGACTGTCAGTATATTGAGAAGAGAGGCTCTGTTTTTTAAGATTCAAGGTATTTTTTAGTTCATCTCAACGAGATCTTTGATTTGAGACCACTATCACCAGATTTTAAAACGGTCAAATTTTTACCTACGAACACTTTACTAACCTCCTTGTTTTGACCAAACTTTGACCATCCGTATCTTGAGAAAAGAGCCTCTATTTTTTCAAGTTTGAAGGTGTTTTTTGGTTTATCTTAATGAGATCTTCGATTTGAGGACACTGTACTGACTTCCTTACTTTGACCAAACTGTGACTATCCGTATCTTGAGAAGAGAGGCTCTATTTTTCAAGATTCAAAGTATTTTTTGGTTCATCTCGATGAGATCTTCGATTTGAGACCATTTTCACCAAATTAAAAAATGGTCAAAGTTTTAGCTACAAAAACTATACTGACTTCCTTCTTTTGACCAAATTTTGACCGTCCGTATATTAAGAAAAGAGACTCTCTTTTTCAAGATTCATGGTGTTTTTTCATTCATCTCAATGAGATCTTTGATTTGAGACCACTTTCACCAGATTTCAAAATGGTCAAATTTTTAGCTACAAATATTGTACTGACTTCCTTGCTTTGACCAAATGTTGACCGTCCCTACCTTGATAAAAAAGGCCCCATTTTTCAAGAGTTGAGGTGTTTTTTGGTTCATCTTGACGATATTTTTGATTTCAGACCACATTCACTAGATTTTGAAACAGACAAATTTTCAGCTACGAACACTACTAAATTCTTTGCTTTGGCCAAACATTGACCATCCGTATCCTAAGAAGAGAGGCTCTATTTTTCAAGATTCAAGGTGTTTTTTAGTTTATATTGACAAGCTCTTCAATTTAAGACCACTTTAACCAGATTTGGAAACTGTCAATTTTTTAGCTACAAACACTATATTGACTTCCTTGCTTTGACCAAACTTTGACCATCCGTATCTTGAGAAGAGAGACTCCATTTTTTAATATTTAAACTATTTTTTAGTTCATCTTGACGAGATCTTCAATTTATGACCACTTTAACTAGATTTTAAAACTATCAAATTTTTAGCTACGAACACTGTACTGACTTTCTTGCTTTGACCAAACTTTGACCATCCATATCTTGAGAAGAGAAGCTTCATTTGTCAAGATTCAAGGTGTTTTTTGGTTTATCTCAAGGAGATCTTTGATTTGAGACCGCTTTCACCAGATTTCAAAATAGTCAAATTTTTCGCTACGAACACTGTACTGACTTTCTTGCTTTAACCAAACTTTGACTGTCTGTATCTTGAGAAGAGAGGCTCTATTTTTTAAGATTCAAAGTGGTTTTTGGTTCTTCTCACGAGATCATCAATTTGAGACCACTTTCACCAGATTTTGAAATGGTCACATTTTTAGCGATGAACATTGTACTGACTTCTTTTTTTTGACCAAATTTTGACCATCTCTATTTTGAGAAGAGAGTCTATTTTTCAAGATTCAAGGTGTTTTTTGGTTCATCTTGACAAGAACTTCGATTTGAGAGCACTTTCACCAGATTTGGAAACTGTGAAATTTTTAGCTATGAACATTGTAATGATTTCTTTGCTTTGACCAAAATTTGACTGTCCATATGTTGAGTTGAGAGGCTCCATTTTTCAAGATTAAAATTTTTTGTTGGTTCATCTCGATGAGATCTACAATTTGAGACCACTTTTTTCAAATTTTAAAATAGTCAAATTTTTAGCTACGAACACTATATTGACTTCCTTACTTTGACCAAACTTTAACCATCCGTATATTGAGAAAAGAGGCTTTGTATTTCAAGATTTATGGTGTTTTTTGGTTCATCTCAATAAGATCTTCCTTTTGAGACCTCTTTCACTAGATTTCAAAACATTCAAATTTTTAGCTATGAATATTAAACTGACTTCCTTGCTTTGATCAAATTTTGATCATCCGTATCTTGAGAAGAGAGACTTCATTTTTCAAGATTCAAAATAGTTTTTGGTTCATCTCGACAAGATCTTTGATTTGAGACCACTTTCACCTAATTTTAAAATTTTCAAATTTTTAGCTACGAATACTATACTGACTTCCTTGCTTTGACCAAACTTTTACCATCTGTATCTTGAGGAGAGGCTCAATTTTTTAAGATTCATGTTATTTTTTGGTTCATCTTGACGAGATCTTCCATTTGAGACTACTTTCACCAAATTTTAAAATGGTGAATTTTTTAGCTACGAACACTGTATTGACTTTTTGCTTTGACCAAACTTTGACCGTCCATATATTGAGAAGAGACGCTCTATTTTTTAAAATTTATGGCGTTTATTGGTTCATATCAATGAGATCTTTCATTTGAGACCACTTTCACTGGATTTCAAAATGGTCAAATTTTTAGCTACGAACACTATTGAATTCTTTTCTTTGACCAACCTTTGACCATTTGTATGTTGAGAAGAGAGTATCCATTTTTTAAGATTCAAGGTGTTTTTTGGTTCATCTTGACGAAATCTTCGACTTGAGAGCACTTTCACCAAATTTTAAAACTATCAAAATTTTAGCTATGAATATTGTACTGACCTCCTTGCCTTGACCAAAATTTGACCATCTGTATCTTGAGTAGAGAGGCTCCATTTTTTAAGATTCGTGTTATTTTTTGGTTCATCTTAACGAGGTCTTCTATTTGAGACCACTTTGACTAGATTTTAAAACTGTCAAATTTTTAGCTACGAACACTGTACTTTTACCACGTTTGCCTTGACCATCTGTATCTTGAGAAGAGAGGCTAAATTTTTTAAGATTCGTTGTATTTTTTGGTTCATCTTAATGAGATCTTCCCTTTAAGACCACTTTCACTAGATTTCAAAACGGTTAAATTTTTAGCTATGAACATTGTACTGACTTCCTTGCTTTGACCAAATTTTGACCGTCCGTATATTGAGAAGAGAGGCAAGATTTTTCAAGATTCATGTTTCTTTTTGGTTTATCTCAACATGATCTTCCATTTGAGACAACTTTCATTAGATTTCAAAACGGTCAAATTTTTAGCTATGAACACTGTACTGACTTCCTTCTTTTGACCAAACTTTGACTATTCGTATTTTGAGAAGAGAGACTCTATTTGTCAAGATTCAAGGTTGTTTTTGGTTCATCTCAATGAGATCTTTGATTTGAGACAACTTTCACCAAATTTCAAAATAGTCAAATTTTTAGCTACGAACACTGTACTGACTTTCTGGCTTTGACCAAACTTTGACTGTCCGTATCTTGAGAAGAGAGGCTTTGTTTGTCAAGATTCAAGGTGTTTTTTTGTTCATCTCGATGAGATTTTCGATTTAAGACCATTTTAACCAGATTTGGAAACTGCCAAATTTTTAGCTACGAACACTATACTGGCTTTTTTGCTTTGACCAAAGTTTGACCATCCGTATCTTGAAAAGAGAAGCTCCATTTGTCAAGATTCAAGGTGTTTTTGGTTCATCTCAACGAGATCTTTGATTTGAGACCATTTTCACTAGATTTTAAAATAGTTAAATTTTTAGCTACGAACACTCTACTGACTTTCTTATTTTGACCAAACTTTGACCATCCATATCTTGAGAAGAGATGGTTCATTTTTTCAAAATTCAAAGTGTTTTTTGGCTTATCTTGACAAGATCTTCGATTTGAGACCACTTTTACTAGATTTGGAAACTGTCAAATTTTTAGCTATCAACACTGTACTGACTTCCTTACTTTGACCAAACTTTTACCGTTTGTATCTTGAGAAGAGAGGCTCCATTTTTTAAGATTCAAAGTGTTTTTTAGTTCATCTCGATGAGATCTTCGATTTGAGATCACTTTCACCATATTTCAAAATTATCAAATTTTTAGCTATGAACATTGTACTGACTTCTTTGATTTGACCAAACTTTGACCGTCTATATATTAAGACCAGATTTTGAAACTATAAATTTTTTAGCTACGAGCATTGTACTAACTTCCTTATTTTGACCAAACTTTGACCATCCGTATCTTGAGAAGAGAGGCTTCATTTTTTGATATTTATGGTGTTTTTTGATTCATCTTGATGAGATATTTCATTTGAGACCACATTCACTAAAGTTCAAAATGGTAAAATTTTTAGCTATGAACACTATACTGACATTCTTTCATTGACCAAACCTTGACTATCTGTATATTGAGAAGAGAGGCTTTATTTTTGAGATTCATAGTTTTTTTGAGTTCATCTCAACGGGATGTTCCTTTTGAGATAACTTTGACTAAATTTTAAAATCATCAAATTTTTAGCTACAAACACTATAATGGCTTCCTTGCTTTGACCAAATTTTGACCATCTCTATCTTGAGAAAAGAGGCTCCATTTTTTAAGATTCAAGGTGTTTTTTGGTTCATCTTGATGAGATCTTCGATTTGAGACCACTTTCATTTGATTTCAAAACGGTCAAATTTTTAGCTACGAACATTGTACTGACTTCATTACTTTGACCAAATTTTGATCATCCATATATTGAGAAGAGAGACTTTTTTTTTCAAGATTCATTATATTTTTTGGTTCATCTAGACGAGATCTTCCATTTGAGACCAGTTTCTTCAAATTTCAAAATAGTTAAATTTTTAGTTACGAATACTGTACTGACTTCCTTGCTTTGACCAAACTTTGACCGTCTGTATCTTGAGAAGAGAGGCTCCATTTTTCAAAATTCATGGTGTTTTTTGGTTCATCTTGATGAGATCTTCCAATTGAGACTACTTTCACTAGATTTTAAAATAGTTAAATTTTTAGCTATGAACACTGTACTGACTTCTTTGCTTTGACCAAACTTTGGCCGTATGTATCTTGAGAAGAGAGGCTCCATTTTTCAAGATTCAAGGTGTTATTTGGTTCATCTTGACGAGATCTTCGATTTGAGCCCACTTCCACCAGATTTTAAAATTATCAAAGTTTTAGCTACAAATACTATATTGACTTCCTTACTTTGACCAAACTTTGACCATCTGTATCTTGAGAAGAGAGGCTCCATTTTTCAAGATTCATGATATTTTTTGGGTCATGTTGACAAGATCTTCCATTTGAGACCACTTTCACCAGATTTTAAAAATGTCAAATTTTTATCTACGAACACTGTACTGACTTCCCTTCTTTGACCAAACTTTGACCAGCCGTATAATGAGAGGAAAGGCTCTATTTTTCAAGATTCATGGTGTTTTTTGGTTTACCTCAACAAGATCTTCCATTTGAGACAACTTTCACTAGATTTTAAAATGGTCAAATGTTTAGCTACGAATACTATATTGACTTCCTTGCTTTGACCGTCCGTATCTTGAGAATAGAGGCTCCTTTTTCAAGATTCAAGGTATTTTTTTGTTCATCTTGACGAGATCTTCAATTTGAGAACACTTTTATCAGATTTTGAAACGGTCAAATTTTTAGCTAGGAACATTGTACTGACTTTTTTTCTTTGATCAAACTTTGACCATCCGTATCTTGAGAAGAGAGGCTCCATTTTTCAAGATTCAAAGTGTTTTTTGGTTTATCTTGATGAGATATTCTATTTGAGACCACTTTCACAAGATTTGGACACTGTCAAATTTTTAACTACGAACGTTGTACTGACTTCCTTGCTTTAACAAAACTTTGACTGTTTGTATCTTGAGAAAAGAGGCTCTATTTTTTAAGATTCTTGCTATATTTTGGTTCATCTCGATGAAATTTTTGATTTGAGACCACTTTCACTAAATTTTAAAATAATCAAATTTTTAGCTACGAACACTATTTTGACTTCTTTTCTTTGACCAAACTTTAACCATCCTTATATTGAGAAGTGATGCTCTATTTTTCAAGATTCATGATGTTTTTTGGTTTGTTTCGACGAGATCTTTGATTTGAGACCACTTCAGCAGATTTCAAAATGGTTAAATTTTTAACTACGAATACTATACTAACTTCCTTGCTTTGACCAAATTTTGACCGTTCGTATTTTGAGAAGAGAGGCTCCATTTTTCAAGATTTAAGGTGTTTTTTTATTCATCTCAACAAGATCTTCGATTTGACACCACGTTCACCAGATTTTAAAACTATCAAATTTTTAGCTACGAACACTATATTGACTTCCTTGTTATGACCAAACTTTGAACATCTATATCTTGATAAGAGACGCTCTATTTTTAGAGAATCATGATGTTTTTTGGTTCATCTTGACGATATCTTCCATTTGAGACCACTTTCACCAGATTTCAAAACAGTCAAATTTTTAGGTACAAACATTGTACTGACTTCCTTGCTTTGACACAACTTTGATCATCTGTATATTGAGAAGAGAGGCTCTATTTTTCAAGATTCATGGTGTTTTTTGGTTCATCTCAAACAGATCTTCCATTTGAGACTACTTTCACCATATTTTAAAATGGTCAAATTTTTAGCTACGAACACTCTATTGACTTCTTTGATTTGACCAAACTTTAACTTTCTGTATCTTGAGAAGAGAGGCTCCATTTTTCAAGATTGAAGTTATTTTTAGGTTCATCTTTATGAGATATTCAATTTGAGACCACGTTCACCAGATTTTGAAATAGTCAAATTTTTAGGTACAAACATTGTACTGACTTCTTTGCTTTGACCAAACTTTGACCATCTGTATCTTGCAAAAATAGGCTCCATTTTTCATGATTCATGATGTTATTTAGTTCATTTTGATGAGATCTTCCATTTGAAACCACTTTCTCCAGATTTCAAAATGGTTAAATTTTTAGCTACTAACACTGTACTGACTTCCTTGCTTTAACCAAACTTTGAATGTCTGTATATTCAGAAGAAAGTCTCTATTTTTCAAGATTCATGGTGTTTTTTAGTTCTTCTCAACCAGATCTTCCATCTAAGACAACTTTCACAAGATTTCAAAACGGTTAAATATTTAGCTACGAACACTATACTAACTTCCTTGCTTTGACCAAACTTTGACCGTTGGTATTTTCAGAAGAGAAGCTCCATCTTTCAAGATTCAAGGTATTTTTTGGTTCATCTCGACGAAATCTTCGATTTAAGACCACTTTCACTAGATTTTGAAATGGTTAAATTTTTAGCTATGAACATTGTACTGACTTCCTTGCTTTCACCAAACTTTGATCATCTATATATTGAGAAGAGAGACTGTATTTTTCAATATTCATGGTGTTTTTTGGTTCATCTTATCGAAATCTTCCATTTGAGACCACTTTAACCATATTTCAAAATGGTTAAATTTTTAGCTATGAACACTGTACTGACTTCCTTGCTTTGACCAAATTTTAACCGTGCGTATCTTAAGAAGAGAGGCTCTATTTTTTAAGATTCAAGATATTTTTTAGTTCATCTTGATGAGATCTTCGATTTGAGACCACTTTTACCAGATTCTGAAATAGTCAAATTTTTAGCTACGACCACTGTACTGACTTCCTTGCTTTAACCAAACTTTGACATCCAGTATCTTGAGAAGAGAGGCTCTATTTTTCAAGATTCATGGTGGTTTTTGGTTTATGTTGACGAGATCTTCTATTTGAGACCACTTTCATTAGATTTAAAAATGGTTAAATTTTTTGTTACGAATACTATACTAACTTCCTTGCTTTGACCAAACTTTGTTCATCTGTATATTAAGAAGAGAGGCTTTATTTTTAAAGATTCATGATATTTTTTAGTTTATCTCAACAAGATCTTTCATTTGAGAAAACTTTCAACAGATTTCAAAATGGTTAAATTTTTAGCTACGAACACTGTACTGACTTCCTTGCTTTAACCAAACTTTGACCATCTGTATTTTGAGAAGAGAGGCTTCATTTTTTAAAATTCAAAGTATTTTTTAGTTCATCTCGACTAGATCTTCAGTTTGAGACTAGTTTTACCAAATTTTGAAACTGTCAAATTTTTAGCTACGAACACTGTACTGACTTTCTTGTTTTGACCAAACTTTGACCATCCACATCTTAAGAAGTTAGGCTCCATTTTTCAATATTAGTGTTATTTTTTGGTTCATCTTAACGCGATCATCCATTTGAGACCACTTTCAACATATTTTAAAATGGTCAAATTTTTTAACTACGAACACTCTACTGACTTCCTTTTTTTGACCAAACTTTGACCATCTATATATTGAGAGGAGAGACTTTGTTTTTCAAGATTTATTATATTTTTTGGTTCATCTTGACGAGATCTTCCATTTGAGACTACTTTCTCCAAATTTTAAAATGGTCAAATTTTTAGCTACAAATACCCTACTGACTTCCTTGCTTTGACAAAAATTTGACCATCCATATCTTGAGAAGAGGCTCCATTTTTCAAGATTCAAGATCTTTTTTGGTTCATCTCGACTAGATCTTCGATTTGAGACCACTTTCTCCTAATTTTGAAACTATCAAATTTTTAGCTACAAACACTGTACTAACTTCCTTGCTTGGACCAAACTTTCACCATCCATGTCTTGAGAAGAGGGCTACATTTTTTAAGATTTATGGTATTTTTTGGTTCATCTTGATGAGATCTTCCATTTGAGACCACTTTCACAAAATTTCAAAATGGTTAAATTTTTAGCTACGAACACTGTACTGACATCGTTTCTTTGACCAAACTTTGACCATCTGTATATTGAGAAGAGAGGCTTTATTTTTCAATATTCATATTTTTTTTGGTTCATCTTAATGAGATCTTCCATTTGAGACCACTTTTACCAGATTTTAAAAGGGTCAAATTTTTAGCTACGAACATTGTACTGACTTCCTTGCTTTCCCCAAACTTTGATCATCTGTATATTGAGAAGAGAAGCTTTATTTTTCAAGATTCATTCTATTTTTTGGTTTGTCTCAATGAGATCTTCTATTTGAGACCACTTTCACCAGATTTTAAAATGGTCAAATTTTTAGTTACAAATACTGTACTGACTTCCTTGCTTTGACCACACTTTGACAGCCTATATCTTGAGAAGTGAGGCTCTATTTTTTAAGATTTAAGATATTTTTTGTTCATCTCGATGAGATTTTCGATTTGAGACCACTTTCACTACATTTGGAAACTGTCAAATTTTTAGCTACGAACACTATATTCACTTCTTTGCCTTGACTAGACTTTGACTATCCGTATCTTGAGAAGAGAGGTTCCATTTTTCAAGAGTCATGGTGTTTTGTGGTTCATCTTGATGAGATCTTTGATTTGAGACCACTTTCACCAAATTTCAAAATGGTCAAATTTTTAGCTATGAACACTGTACTCACTTCCTTGCTTTGACCAAACTTTGACCATCCATATATTGAGAAGAGAGGCTCTATTTTTCAAAATTTATGGTGTTTTTTAGTTCATCTCAATGAGATCTTCTATTTGAGATAACTTTCACCAGATTTCAAAACGGTCAAATTTTTAGCTATAAATAGTGTATGGACTTCCTTACTTTGACCAAACTTTGACCGTCTATATCTTGAGAAGAGAGGCTCCATTTTTTAAGATTCAAGACATTTTTTGGTTCATCTTGATGAGATCTTCGATTTGAGACGACTTTCACTAGATTTTGAAATGGCCAAATTTTTAGCTATGCACACTGTACTGAATTTCTTGTTTTGACCAAAATTTAACCGTCTGTATATTGAAAAGAGAGGCTCTATTTTTCAATATTGATGATGTTTTTTGGTTCATCTCAATGAAATCTTCTATTTGAGACAACTTTCACCATATGTCAAAATGGTCAAATTTTTAGCTACGAACACTGTACTGACTTTTTTGCTTTGACAAAACTTTGACCATCCGTATCTTGAGAAGAGAGACTCTATTTTCTACGATTCATAGTTTTTTTCGGTTCATCTTCATGAGATCTTCCATTTGAGACCACTTTCAATAGATTTCAAAATGGTCAAATTTTTAGCTACAAACACTATACTGACTTGCTTGCTTTAACCAAACCTTGACCATCCGTATATTGAGAAGAGAGGCTCTATTTTTAAAGATTCATGTTATTTTTTGGTTCATCTGAATGAGATCTACCATTCTAGACAACTTTCACCAAATTTTAAAATGGTCAAATTTTTAGCTATGAACACTATACTGACTTCCTTGCTTTGACCAAACTTTGACCATCAGTATCTTGAGAAGAGAGGCTCCATTTTTTAAGATTCAAGGTGTTTTTTCCTTCATCTCGATGAGATTTTTGATTTGAGACCACTTACATGAGATTTTGAAATGGTCACATTTTTAGCTATGAACATTGTATTGACTTTCTTATATTGACCAATGTTTGACTTTCTGTATCTTGAGAAGAGAGGCTTCATTTTTTAAGATTTAAGGTATTTTTTGGTTCATCTTGAACAGATCTTTGATTTGAGACCACTTTCACCAAATTTGAAAACTGTCAAATTTTTAGCTACAAATATTGTGTTGACTTCCTTGCTTTGACCAAATTTGGACCATCCGTATGTTGAGAAGAGAGGCTCTATTTTTCAAGATTCGAGGTGTTTTTTGGTTCATCTTAATGAGATCTTCCATTTGAGACCACTTTCACCAGATTTTAAAATGGTTAAATTTTTAGCTACAAATATTGTACTGACTTCCTTGCTTTGACCAAACTTTTACCGTCCGTATCTTAAGAAGAGAAGCTCCATTTTTTAAGATTAAAGGTGTTTTTTTGTTCATCTTGACGAGATCTTTGATTTGAGAACACTTTCACCTTATTTTGAAATTGTCAAATTTTTAGCTACGAACACTGTACTGACTTCTTTAATTTGACTAAACTTTGACCATCCGTATCCTAAGAAGAGAGGCTCCATTTTTTAAGATTTATGGTGTTTTTTGGTTCATCTTGACAATATCTTCCATTTGAGCCCACTTTCACTAGATTTCAAAATGGTCAAGCTTTTAGCTACTAACACTATACTGACTTCCTTGCTTTGACCAAACTTTGACCGTATGTATATTGAAAAGAGAGGCTCTATTTTTAAAAATTTATGGTGTTTTTTGGTTCATCTCAATGAGATTTTCCATTTGAGACAACTTTTAACAAATTTCAAAATGGCCAAATTTTTAGCTACGAACATTGTACTGACTTCTTACTTTAACCAAACTTTGTTTATCCGTATCTTGAGAAGAGAGGCTCCATTTTTCAAAATTTAAGGTGTTTTTGGGTTCATCTCGACGAGATCTTCAATTTGAGACTAGTTTTACCAAATTTTGAAATTTTGAAATTTTTAGCTATGAACATTGTACTGACTTCCTTGCTTTGACCAAACTTTGACCTGTATGTGACTGAATGTGACCTCTAAATCAGGCACCACACAACATGGTCATTATTCACTTGATAGAATTTGGGAGAGAGTATGAAGAACTCAATCCAAATTCCATGATGAGGCGACCTGTTGCCTCCTATGTGAATGGGGTGTTTGAATACTCTCAGAACGAGAGCCAACAGCCGGGAGACCAATTCAACAATGGAGGATTTGAAAGCAAATATGAGAAAAATAAAACTAAGCTAAGAATGAATGCAATTAATCTAAAAAACTTTGAAAGAAATATGAAATGCAAATTTTTAGTTGATTTTGAAATAAAGATGATATTAGATTAAGAACAAGTAAGCAAATTTAATCTAAATGTGAAATGCCATTACACTAATATGAGAAATTAAACTAGATAATGCAATAAAAGAGCTTTGAAAATAATGAGATATGAGACTAAAAAATGCTATAGTAAGGATGCTCTCAAAAATTGCTCTCTTGAATGAGAAAAAGAGGTTCATTAAATAGACCAAGCCAGAAGAGGAATGAAGAGTTTCTTGATTCGAAACGGTGGACTCTTCATTCCTAATTGAGACAAAAAAGCATGATTTATTTAATTAAAAGAATGGAATTTGCCACATGTGGGGAGGTGACCTTTCGAGTAATTTGAATTATTAAATTCAAATAAAGAGGTGTCCATTCAATTAACTAAATATTTATTAATTCCTTTCAAGGGTATTTAGCTAAAGGGGGTGGAGTTTAATTTAATTAAAAGTACTTAGGACTTCATAATTAAATTAACTTATCATAGAGATTATTTAGCCAAATAAAGTCTAGGACTTAGGAATTATTTTAGCGTTTGATTATTGCAATTTATGGTCTTTGCAATTGACATCAAGTCAAATTAAGTCAGATATGAGAGAGAAAATTGCCTAGGGAACTAGGACTTTGGTGATGTAAAATTGAGATAATGCACCAAAATTGATGAAGTTAAATAGGTGCCAATTTTGGGGTATTACATTTGCCCCTCTTTGAATTGATGTGCAAACAGCGCGTTGATTCAAAGAATAGTCTGAAGTGACAGATGAAAGCAGATCAAAGCATGAATTTTTTGAAGTCTAAGTTAGATTGCGAAGACAACGATCTTAAAAAAGAATCAGAATCGGGGTTAGATTGCCCCAATACCAATTGATGAAGATGCAGATTTAGGACTATCTCTGAATCAGGGTTAGATTGCCCCAATACGAAGCTTAGTCCTCTGAGACCCAGGTTAGATTGCCCAGATAACGGTCTAAAAGAGATTTCAAGAGTCATCTCCAGAACAAAGCTTGACTCCCAGGAATTAGGGTTAGATTGCCCCAATACCCAAAAGATTTCAAGAACCATCTCCAGAATGAAGTTTGGCCCTTGAGGATCTAAGTTAGATTGCTCAGATACCTAAAAGATAAATGATAAGATAACAAGATGCGAGGCACCAAGATGCCCCTAGCGATGAGAACTGATGATTCAAATCAGACTGATTCAAGAATAGATTCGACAAGATTCAAATGATGTAATCATCCTAAAATGTATGTGACTGAATGTGACCTCTAAATCAGGCACCACACAACATGGTCATTATTCACTTGATAGAATTTGGGAGAGAGTATGAAGAACTCAATCCAAATTCCATGGTGAGGTGACGTGTTGCCTCCTATGTGAATGGGGTGTTTGAATACTCTCAGAACTAGAGCCAACAGCCGGGAGACCAATTCAACAATGGAGGATTTGAAAGCAAATATGAGAAAAATAAAACTAAGCTAAGAATGAATGCAATTAATCTAGAAAACTTTGAAAGAAATATGAAATGCAAATTTTTAGTTGATTTTGAAATAAAGATGATATTAGACTAAGAACAAGTAAGCAAATTTAATCTAAATGTGAAATGCCATTACACTAATATGAGAAATTAAACTAGATAATGCAATAAAAGAGCTTTGAAAATAATGAGATATGAGACTAAAAAATGCTATAGTAAGGATGCTCTCAAAAATTGCTCTCTTGAATGAGAAAAAGAGGTTCATTAAATAGACCAAGCCAGAAGAGGAATGAAGAGTTTCTTGATTCGAAACGGTGGACTCTTCATTCCTAATTGAGACAAAAAAGCATGATTTATTTAATTAAAAGAATGGAATTTGCCACATGTGGGGAGGTGACCTTTCGAGTAATTTGAATTATTAAATTCAAATAAAGAGGTGTCCATTCAATTAACTAAATATTTATTAATTCCTTTCAAGGGTATTTAGCTAAAGGGGGTGGAGTTTAATTTAATTAAAAGTACTTAGGACTTCATAATTAAATTAACTTATCATAGAGATTATTTAGCCAAATAAAGTCTAGGACTTAGGAATTATTTTAGCGTTTGATTATTGCAATTTATGGTCTTTGCAATTGACATCAAGTCAAATTAAGTCAGATATGAGAGAGAAAATTGCCTAGGGAACTAGGACTTTGGTGATGTAAAATTGAGATAATGCACCAAAATTGATGAAGTTAAATAGGTGCCAATTTTGGGGTATTACATTTGCCCCTCTTTGAATTGATGTGCGAACAGCACGTTGATTCAAAGAATAGTCTGAAGTGACAGATGAAAGCAGATCAAAGCATGAATTTTTTGAAGTCTAAGTTAGATTGCGAAGACAACGATCTTAAAAGAGAATCAGAATCGGGGTTAGATTGCCCCAATACCAATTGATGAAGATGCAGATTTAGGACTATCTCCGAATCAGGGTTAGATTGCCCCAATATGAAGCTTAGTCCTCCGAGACCCAGGTTAGATTGCCCAGATAACGGTCTAAAAGAGATTTCAAGAGTCATCTCCAGAACAAAGCTTGACTCCCAGGAATTAGGGTTAGATTGCCTCAATACCCAAAAGATTTCAAGAACCATCTCCACAATGAAGTTTGGCCCTTGAGGATCCAAGTTAGATTGCTCAGATACCTAAAAGATAAATGATAAGATAACAAGATGCGAGGCACCAAGATGCCCCTAGTGATAAGAACTGATGATTCAAATCAGACTGATTCAAGAATAGATTCGACAAGATTCAAATGATGTAATCATCCTACCCCCTCGGGAGAGAAATCGAAAGATGACATGTCAAAAGGATGATAAACAACAAGAGATTGCAGAGAAAAAGTAATTAGACTAGATTTGCGAAGCTATAGAAGTGAAACGGAGCAAAGCAGAGGTCCTGTTGACCAAGTTTGACCATAGTTGACTAAATTTTGACTAGGGTTGACTTGATGAAAAGAAGCAAAGATTTGAGAACATGATGCAAAGATGAGGATCTAGCAGGAAGATGACACCAAGAGGCTGACTGCACAAGCATTCGATCCAGAAGGAGTCCAATATTTAAAATGCAATTTCGAGCTATCTAGAGATGTCAGATTTCGATTTCGATCCCGAAAAAGGATGTAGCCAAGATGAGACTGGAACAAAAGATGAGAACCTTTGATGAGAAGATCCAAAAGAAAGCAATCAAGAGAGCAACAAGAAAGCACTCCAAATGCAAGCCTAGAATGAAATATGCAAGTCTAAATGCAGCCCTAGGATGAACAAATGCAATCCTCTGAACTCGGCTGTTGGACTCATCGTATTTATCATCATTGAGCTCGTTTAAGCACGGGACAATCGCAAGATGCCATACAATTCTCCCCAACATGAGAATATGAATATGACATAAGTCTTAAATTTGTCGGAATGAGGTGTAAGCATTAAGGCACAAGAAGCTAGAATGACCTAAACACCTATTCCTTTTAATTTAGCAAGTTAACATAAGCATCAAAGCACATTTGCTAGAATGACCTGAATGTCTCTTGCGAACAAACACACCAAGCACGTAGGAGTTCCTTCTTTTGCCAAAGATTACTCGCAGTGACCCTTACGTTCACTTAACAGGACGAGCGTTCAATTTCATCAGTAGCAGAAAGAAGTCATTCAAAAGACAAGGAGAAGAACCAACCTCACCAAAGCATCCATATAAAAGGAGTCGAGGTACGCATGGCCATCCAATACGAGATAGAGGCTCTTACAGACGAACACCCCTCTTAAATGAATTCTTTGGATCATTGGAACTAAACCAACAAGCAGAAAGCAAAGAAAGCAAACAAACAAACACTCAAAGAAAACAAAGCTCAACATGCCTCAAAGGAACACACATTTAGTTTTAGTTTCAGTTCAAGTTCGTGTTCAAGCAGATTGAAGTCAATTCGGAAAGATAACGTTCGAAGTCTCAATGAGATAATGTAATGAGAATCACTGGTGATTGATAAAAGGGAGAAATCCCGAAGAAGAGAGATCGAACAAAAGCTAGGTATCCGCAGGCAGGCATAGTGGGAACCACTGGCGACCAATGCTCAAAAGAGTTTCTGAAAGTGATAGGACAATGCCCCCTAGACCAGGTAGGTGCCCCCAAGTGTGAACCAGTTCCAATCCATGAAGAGTTGAGGAAAACTCAAAGACAAGCGCATGAGCTAGCAAACCAAAGCAGGAAACAAACTAAAGCAGGAAAGCAGGAAAACAAACTAAAGCAGGAAAGGAAGGAAACTAAAGCAGGAAACTAAGAGCCAAGCGACGCTGAGATGAGATGTTACTTCAGGAAAACAAGAGGCGCCTGTTTACCAAGTTTTCACCATCTTGGCAGAGATTCTATTTTTGCTACCATGATGCCTGTTTACCAGGTTTTCATCAATGGCACATTTTTCTCTTTTTCAATTTTTTTGTACTTTTCTTTTTTTTTTTGCTTTTTTTGTATTTTTTGAATATCTCATTTTTTTGTATTTTTTGATCTTTTCATTTTTTTTTGTATTTTTCACATTTTCTATTTTTTTTTTTGTATTATCAAGGCGCCTGTTTACCAGGTTTTCACCAAGATAATAGATACATCAAAGCGCCTGTTTGCCAAGTTTTCACTAAGATGATCATTTTTTAGGACATTTTGCAATTTTTAGGATTTTGTAATATATCAATTTTTAGGATTTTTTCAGGATCAATAAGTATGTACATGAGCATACTGAGAATGTCAGCTGTAGAACTTCTTAGATGAAGAGTGTTGATGGGCTCTTTGAGTTTTTTCCTTTAGTAGGAATCTCTGAGAACACAGTCATTTGTAGCAGTAGCCAACTGAGAAGTTGCAGAATCAGAACCAGATGTTGTAGCAGTAACAAGAGAGCCAACCAGTAGTGTCCAACAATCAAGAGATCCATAGTCAAGGAAAGATCACTTAAGTGAGACCCACAAACATCCTCATAGACACACCTTAACTCTTTATTAGATTTCCCACGCTCTAAATGCTTAGGGAGAGTACATTCTAGATTTCTCTTAGTCATGTCATTAGCAATGAGGAGATGCTGATATGCACTTTGGGAAAAGGCAAGATGGAGTGAAGAGGGTAAAGTATGAGAGGCAAGGGTGATGGAATGGAGGGAAGCATGAGAATTTTGGAAGCTCAAATGACAACTTTGATTTTTTCTTTCTTTGGAATCCACATAGCTTTTGAGGTGCTTTTGATGACAATGCCTATAGAATGGATTTCGAGATCCATTTTTTATTTTATTTTCTGGCTTTTGATTGTCTTCTTCTTTTTGAGGACCTTTGCGGTCTTTTGAACACCTTTGTTTCTTTCCTTTCTTCATAGTCACATGTCGATTAGATGGGACATGGTGACCTTGAGATATAAGTGGATTCTTATTATTTTTGTTTTTATGTTGTACATCCAAGTTACTTCCAAAAGACTCAGGAATTGTGGATGAAAAAGGCTTATATGACTGGTTTAGGTGGAGAGGTGAAAATGGAAGTGGACGGGCCACTTTTCTGGGATATGAAGAGGGAAGAGAAATCGATGGGATGGGCTCAAGTGCAAATATATCAATATCATCCTCATCATTCATGAATGCATTAGATAGATCAAGAAAGTAATCTTCCATAGAGTGTTGTCGATTGTGAGTCATCTTAGAAGAGTCAGATAAGTTTGGAGGAATATTATGTGAGCCTAACCAAGATGGTCTATTCCAAGAGTCAGGTCCCCTTTCAGGTGGTAAGAGTGCACAAATAGGAACCATTTCAATTTTGGATCTTCCAATATTCCATGAAGCTGTAACAGAATGGGGTCTTACATACCCATGATTTGTAGGAGCAGTAGGAGTGTAGCTTGGAGCAGATGGCCTAGGAGGCATAGGAATGATCTCCACAGGAGGGTGGAAAGGATCATCATCAATAGCTTGATCTAGAGGATCATAACTTTCTCCTCTTTCTAAGTTGTTAAGACTAACATATAAGTGCATAGCATCAACTGGTATTTCTGTAGTAGCATCTGATATGGAGTCCCATTTAGCTAGAGACATAGTCAGAGGCAGACTTTCTTCATTGTTGTCATCTAACATAGGAAATGTTTCTTCAACAGCAGGATCTTGTTCAGTAGTAGAAGCAGCAGAGTAATCTAGAATAGGCATATCTTGAGGCATACCCAAGAGGAGGGAAGCATCCAACAGTTGCTCCCAATCAGTATGTGTATCATTGGAATCGGCAGTAGTAGGAGTTTGCTCAGCAGTAGAAGTGGTAGAACAATCTAGAATAGGCATACCTTGAGGCATACCAAAGATAAGGGAAGCATCCAACAGTTTCTCCCAATCAGTATGTGTATCATTGGAGGCAGTGACATATTCAATAGTAGCTACAGTAGTAGAAATCTGTTCAGTAGAGTGTATAAAATCCTCCTGGTGAGGACCAAAATCATGTTCCTGAAGCACTTGAGAAGGTACATAAGACTCTTTCTGGTAGTCTGAATTAGAATTTTGAACATTCAAAGATCTTTCATGTGTCATAGGCTGAATCTGTGTTTCTTCATTATCTGAATCCTTGCATGAGTGAAATTTGTAGCTAGGTTGGTCAAGCTCATTGCTCTGATAGCCAATACCAAATCTATCTTCAGAGGGTTCTTCATAGGAATGTGGAGATATGGGGAGAGCTGTCAATGACAAGATGGACTCAATCTGATATTCCCCCATGCCAATATCTTTGATCTTCAACGTCTTTTCTATTTCTTTGAGCTTAGCATCATAGAACTCAATGGACTCTCTATTAGCGGGAACAAAGCTATCTGTCGCTTGGGTAAGCATCTTAGCAGAGCAAGTATTTTGGCTAGCACTATTTTTAATGAGGACGTGAGGGATACTCTTGGGGCCTTCCATAAATTCAGTGTGTAGGAGAGCATCATGCGGATGGCTTAACAAATGATCATCTTCTTTGGAAAAGCACAAATAGTGAGGTGAAGTTAAATGACCCACCATAGATTGGAACTGATTGAGATCGAGATCTTTGGGGATGTTTTCCTCAGTGAGGGCTTTATCCATAGATAGTTTTGGTCTAGATGTCGAAGGTTCAGGACCTTTGAGAACAATCTTTGCATGAGATCGAGGGATAGCATTCGCACAAGCTGGAGACTATGTGGATTTATAAGAGGGAGATGCAGGGCCTCGCAAGACAAAGGGAGTTTTGGGTTTAGGAGTATCCTTGCTCCTCGGAGCAATGATTGTGTCACAGTCAGAGATCCAAGGTTTGTTTCTAGCAAATCTAGAAGGTGGTTGAGCTTCTGTCGTAGCCTTCTCAGTGGCATTGACTATTTGCATGCTAGAGCTAAGATTAAAGACAGACTTTGAGGGTTTTGGCATGTTAGAGATGAGATTGAAAACCAACTTTGAAGGTTTTGGCATGTTAGAGCTGAGATTGAAAACCAACTTTGAAGGTTTTGGATCTCCCATCTTGTTGGTAGTATTATGAGAGATCGTGAAAGAGTTGATAGGTTCAAAAGGATCAATAGGTTTAATTTTAGAAAGTGACCCTTCAGAGTCTTGCTGGTCTTCAAACAATGGGTTATAATATTCTTGAAATAGTAAGTCAGACTGTATCTGAAACAATGGATTGTAATGCTCTTGGAATGAGGAGGAATGTGAGGATTCCTCACGAAGTTCAGATTTTGTAACAAATTTAGGATGACCTATGTCTTGATTACGAGGTTTAATTTGATCTTGATCAGCGTTCTGAATGGGATAAGTCTTTCCACTTCGAGTCGTGACAGTCATAGACGAAGATGTAACGAGCAAAGATTCAGGATAAAGCTAGACTCTGTCTCAAAGATAACGAAAGGAGATAAATGGCTAGAACAGCCAAGATGCAAGATGAACCTGGTACGAATTGTCAAAAAGAGATGGCTAGAACAGCCGAGATAAGACAATCACAACACAAGGTACAAGAGCACAATGAGATAAGGTAGACTAATGAGAGACAATACGAGTCAAAGCAAAGATCGATCGATTCCTAACTCAAGACAACTAGTTTCTGACGGTG
Organism: Chamaecyparis obtusa; assembly: GCA_027943335.1. Taxonomy (NCBI): domain Eukaryota; kingdom Viridiplantae; phylum Streptophyta; class Pinopsida; order Cupressales; family Cupressaceae; genus Chamaecyparis; species Chamaecyparis obtusa. The sequence continues at coordinate 7,400,042 of BSBK01000370.1, read as the reverse complement.
AACGACAGGAAAATAGAAAAATAGATCACAGACAGAAGGCAGATTAGATTTATGTCATTGATCAAGCACATAAGACAGCAATCAAGGAGTTCAAGCAAACAGTCTTCAAGCAATGGGCAAGGGACAAAGCAACCTTGCGCACCAACATGAATAGTGACTTAGTATTTCTACTCCCTAAGGACTCTACTTGTGTATGTTCTTGAGAATGTTTTAGCAGACACTTAAAACACAACAACATCCTAGCAAGTTGTCTATAAGGATATACATGGCTTTTCTAAAGGGAGTCCTTGATATACGCAAGGTACGTGAGGCACAAATCCGTAGATGAGAAGAATTAGAAATCACACAGCCGGGGGGAGACGGTAACCCAAATCTCCTCCTTCACTTCTCAAAGGTATAAAGTTCTTTGAGGCTTAGCCAAGAGTGAAATCTAACTCATTCCCAAGAGAGGTGTCTTTGGATTCACCTCTCGATATTTATACTCCGCCGGAACATGGGAGTTAAGGTCGTCCCTTGAGGTGATGAAATCCCCAAGCAGGCCTTCTAAAAAAATGAAAAGTAAGTAATTCTCTATCAAAAAGTATTGAAAAGCACTAAAGGTGGTGCATTTAACCCTTCAAGTAAATGTGAGGTGAGTCCACAAAGTGGTGCATTTAACTCCTCGCACAAACTCAAAGTGAGTCCACACCCTAGAAAACAAGTGAGTTCCAAAAAGCACAAAAGGGTTGCCAAGTGGAACAATTAACGCTTCTTTCCTATAGACCCCTCCCCTTTAATGTGGCGCTGGGATTGCAACCACAGGGCGGAAATGAGGGGCCGACGGATTAGCGAGTCCAATAACCCAAGATAGCAATCTAGATCAATCACAAGTAATCTAAAGTTGCTTATCAATACTACTCACAAATGAAAAAAGGTTGAACCAATGGAATATTTAACTTTCCAAGCAAACATAGAGTGAGTCCACAAAGTGGTGCATTTAACTCCCTATGTAAACAAGGAATGAATCCATGCCCTTAATCACTCAATGAGATATTTGATATTGGAACCAAGAATTACTTAAGGTTTAAACACAAGCATTCACTTACACAAACTTGAATGAAAGAAAATCTATGTTCATTCATTTCCCATTAAGAGCATCAATTGAAATGTGTTCTATGAAAGCATGTAAACACTCAAGCCAAACACATGAGATGTTCAATTTTAATCCCAAAGTCCAAATGTTGTAGAGATGAAACAAAGTACCTCAAGTCCAATGCTTTATTTTAAACATTTTCCATGAAAGCAAGAGCACCTTCAAAACAGCTTGTTAGACCCACAAGATTAGCAAAATCAAAAATTAGATAATCTGCAAGAAAAATAGCTCATCAAATGGTAAAATCTGATAATGAAACCAACATGGTTGGAATAGGCTCGGAAAGACCTTTCCAACAATATATCATACTTAAACTTTTGAGACCATTTGTGAAAATTTCAAAAAAAAATGGGTGCCTATTTTCCAGAGTGGCACGGATTTGAAAACGCTAAAAATTTCAAAAATTTCCAAAAAAATTGAAAACAGCAAACAAAACTAACAAATCTGAAATCCTGACCTTTGTCTGTCACAGAATTTCGCGCGAGACAGTACAAAGGGCTGCGCGAGATAGTACCAAACCACGCGCGAGACAATACTAAACCTCGCACGAGACAGTACCAAACTGCGCACGAGAAAGCACAAGCTCGCGCGAGAATGTATGAAAGCTCGCACGAGAAAGTACTCCAATCTGCGCGAGAAAGTGCAGGTCTGAGGCGAGATAGTTACAATCTCGCGCGAGAGAGTACCACAGGGGTGAAACTTCGCGCGGGACACTCTGGATTCTCGCGCGAGGATCTGTACACAAACAGTACGGATGCACAGCAGAGCAAAATTTCCTGTCAGAAAAAAATGATAATGAGGCTAAAAATTGATCTTTCTGCCCCACGGTGGGCGCCAAAATGTATGTGACTGAATGTGACCTCTAAATCAGGCACCACACAACATGGTCATTATTCACTTGATAGAATTTGGGAGAGAGTATGAAGAACTCAATCCAAATTCCATGGTGAGGCGACCTGTTGCCTCCTATGTGAATGGGGTGTTTGAATACTCTCAGAACGAGAGCCAACAGCCGGGAGACCAATTCAACAATGGAGGATTTGAAAGCAAATATGAGAAAAATAAAACTAAGCTAAGAATGAATGCAATTAATCTAGAAAACTTTGAAAGAAATATGAAATGCAAATTTTTAGTTGATTTTGAAATAAAGATGATATTAGACTAAGAACAAGTAAGCAAATTTAATCTAAATGTGAAATGCCATTACACTAATATGAGAAATTAAACTAGATAATGCAATAAAAGAGCTTTGAAAATAATGAGATATGAGACTAAAAAATGCTATAGTAAGGATGCTCTCAAAAATTGCTCTCTTGAATGAGAAAAAGAGGTTCATTAAATAGACCAAGCCAGAAGAGGAATGAAGAGTTTCTTGATTCGAAACGGTGGACTCTTCATTCCTAATTGAGACAAAAAAGCATGATTTATTTAATTAAAAGAATGGAATTTGCCACATGTGGGGAGGTGACCTTTCGAGTAATTTGAATTATTAAATTCAAATAAAGAGGTGTCCATTCAATTAACTAAATATTTATTAATTCCTTTCAAGGGTATTTAGCTAAAGGGGGTGGAGTTTAATTTAATTAAAAGTACTTAGGACTTCATAATTAAATTAACTTATCATAGAGATTATTTAGCCAAATAAAGTCTAGGACTTAGGAATTATTTTAGCGTTTGATTATTGCAATTTATGGTCTTTGCAATTGACATCAAGTCAAATTAAGTCAGATATGAGAGAGAAAATTGCCTAGGGAACTAGGACTTTGGTGATGTAAAATTGAGATAATGCACCAAAATTGATGAAGTTAAATAGGTGCCAATTTTGGGGTATTACATGACCATCCGTATCTTAAGAAGAGAGGCTCCATTTTTCAAGATTCATGGTGTTTTTTGGTTCATCTTAATGAGATTATCCATTTGAGACCAGTTTCAACAAATTTTAAAATGGTCAAATTTTTAACTACAAACACTGTACTAACTTCCTTACTTTGACCAAACTTTGACCATCCGTATATTAAGAAATGAAGCTCTATTTTTCAAGATTCATAGTTTTTTTTGGTTCATCTCAATGAGATTTTCTATTTGAGACCACTTTCACCAGATTTCAAAATGGTCAAATTTTTAGCTACAAACACTGTACTAACTTCCTTACTTTGACCAAACTTTAACCATTCGTATCTTGAGAAGAGAGGCTCCATTTTTCAAGATTCAAGGTGTTTTTTGGTTCATCTTGATGAGATCTTCGATTTGAGACCACTTTCACCAAATCTAGAAACTGTCAAATTTTTAGCTATGAACACTGTATTAACTTCTTTACTTTGACCAAACTTTGACTGTCCATATCTTGACACTATTTAATTTTAGCTTACTTTTCGACGAGGATTAGTCAAATTTTTGATACCCATTGGTGGAATGGACGACCAAAACTATTGTCAAACTTTTTGTCGTCGATTGTATGACAAGGAAAATAGTCATCAAAATTTTGACCTCCTTAGATGTTGAATTACCGAATGAATTACTTGGAAGAATTGTAGATCAAACCTTTAATTTATGTGACCAATGTTTGTCAAAATTGTGACCAATCAGGGTCCATAATGTTGTTCTAACCAACGTCGAACACATAGCATTCTCATTGAAACACAAAACATAGTTCATCTCTCTTGAGATGACATGTGGTTGGAATAGACATCGAACAGATAGCATTCTCATCAAAATAACTATTATTAAAATCTTGAAAAAGTGACCAATAATAATTTTTGGTTAAAAAAATATATTTATATTATTGATGGGTTTCTAACCGATTTCTTTATAACAACAATATATACTAAAGTTTCATTGTCATTGTTTCCCAAGTATTTGTCTCTTTGACATTTGTTTCTCCATCTTTATACATTATATTACCATGCATCTCTATTCTGCATTCAATAGTCATTTGATTATTAACTTAATCTATGGCTACATCTAATATATTAACCTAGCAGGGTGCTTGTATCTACCTTCCCTATCCATACTTCATTCCTTAAGACTTAGTAACCATACATGAGAGAAGAAACACAATAGGTCTACCTGAAGCTATCTCACACTAAGCCCAAGAGTAGAAATTTGGGGTCCTTACCTAGTGGGGTGCTCATGTCTGCATTCCCTATCCAAGCTTCATTCCATAAGTCTTAGTAACCATTATTATGGAATTGGTGAGATTGTCGTAATAGAGGATCTGTGATTGTCCTATCTAAGCCCAAGAGTGAAACTTTGGCCCCAGTGGCAAGAAAAATGGACATCCATTTGGGGTCTCTACCTAGATGGCAATCCTTATGATCTTTGAGTTGTCTTTTGGAAGCCCTTCAAATTATTCCTCATCTATGGATATGGATATAGTTGTCCCACCTCTACATCTTCGACCTAGAATTCTTTGTGATGTCCCCTTTTAAGATAACTTATGAAACCAAGAAAATTAACTTGCAAAATCAAAAGCAAGAGACATATTTACTCCATGATGCAGGTGCAAGAGTATTGATGATGACAGTTCATAGTACTATCCATAAAGACTAGAAGAATAGAAAGAGAGCTTCTGCATGACAATGATAACATTGAGATCTTACCATTTTTCCTTATAAGACATGTTCTATCAAGCCTCCTTACTTGAGGTTGACTCAGTAGCCCTGTCTAAGCTAAGAATGATAAAGAAAGCAATGAGAGTAATGACCAGCAAGAGCATGGGTATGGTGATAATAGGGAATAATAAGGGTCAGTAAACAAGTAATCAGTACATAGTCCTTAAGACCACAGTACAAAAATCTCAAAGTAGCAGTCTTAATGCTGACACATTCTATTATGATAGAAGTCAATGGGACAGTCATGATGAATAAAAGGAGTCCATGAATAGGAAATAGATGTACAGGCCTGTCTTGACAAATTAAAAGAGAAAGAGAGTAAAATGTTGATGAAACTTTTCTAAAGCACACATAACAACTTTATACATAGTAAAATTGAATGCAGGACATTCTTTCAAAGGACAAACATATATGAGCAAGTTATAACAATAAATCAGTCTCTTTAGCAAGTTATAACAATAAATCAATCTCTTTAGCCCTTAAATAAAAGGGTGGTAGATCCATAACGAGCAAGTTATAACAATAAATCAGTCTCTTTAGCCCTTAAATAAAAGGGTGGTAGACCCGCCTGATGAAGAGACCAACCTTAGACTCTGAAGGAGCCATAATATTTGCAACAGTCAGCAAATGTTGGTGAGTTGGTTTAGTGATTACCAAGGAGAGTATTGATCTTGTTGATGTTCTCATCATTGATATATCACAAGGTTATAAATCTCTTTCAGCAACCATACAATCGGCTGTCACAATGAAACCTATGATGAATGAAAGTTTAAATTATTAAGTTTGATTGGGCTTATTCACCTTGTATGTATGGTGGGCTCGAATATCTTTAGTGTGAGGTCATAAAGCATCTTATAAAATGAATCATTTCCTGCAAAAAATGTCATGGGATAATCAATCCAAAACTTGTTATGAATAGGTAAATGCATATTACAATATAAAAAATAATAATTTTAAAGTACCTAGAAGCTTATGACATTTTAAAGGCATCAATTCATTATCATCAATCAACAATGACATCTACATAACTCCCGTGCTAGAAAGACGGGTAGATCCAAGAAATGATAGTGAATTATCACCAATACATGTACTCTGATCGGTATATGGCATAACAGACTGTACCTGTGTATCTCCTACTCCACAAAATTAATCCACTATGTGATGCACCCAAGATTAAAGTACAAATTATCAAATCATAATTAACACAAAACCAAATATAGCAAAACAAAGATTTACTAGGCATAGACCGTGAAGGTGTCGATGTTTGCATGCTCCTTGTTGCTAACATTGCACTTGGCAATCTCTGATGGACATCCATTGACCTCCTAGGAGGAGTCACCTGCACTTGATGACCTAAACAATACATTGTTAGCAAAGACATTTTGAAATAATAAAAGTAAGAGTTAACTTAAGAAGTTTTTGAATGTTCCAAAGAAAACATCTCTTGTAACTTGTCAACTAAAGGATTATTTTACTTGAGGCAGCTGGAGCTCTTCTACTACCAGCCTCACCACGTTGTCCTTGACCAGGTACTTGAGTTTCCAAAATATCCTGTAGCAAGAACACATATTACATATTTTACTTCACAACATAAAGGAGTATAAAATATAAACTTTTATTGAGCTTTTGTTATAACTAAACATTCATTACTGCTTACTTCATAATGATGTGCTTGCACCATCAATTCAGATAGCCCCAACTTTAACATCTCAGTTGGATTTGCTTCATCCAAAATGCTCATAATTTCTAAATTGATTTTTTTTAGTTTTTCCTCAACATAATTGTTATATTAGGCATTTCTGTGATATCATCATCAGAAGGGGTAGCTATTGCCTCTGTTGTTGTAGGTGCTTTTCCAATATCCTGAACATCAAATTTTGATAGGAATATCAGTAAAACTATCATAAAAACTACAAGACCCTAAATAAAATAACGTAATAATATAATATTTTTCAACTATCTAATTTGTACAATTTCAATAAGGCTTACCATTGCTGAAGAATGGATGAGAGGAGCATCCTCATAGCCTCTATCATGTGGTAGATCCATATCATTTTGTGACAAAGATTAAATATAAAAACTTTAGCGAATTGAAAGCAACAGACTTAGCAAAAAAAAATATTAATAATATGGTATATAGTACTTACCACCCTCATGATAGTACCTTTGTTTGTATCTATGTGATTTAAATGGTAATCTATTAGCAGTTCTTCCCATGTACTTATTGATTTTGTCACACATACAAAAACTTGATTCCCCTCATGCACCTCAAATATGCAATTGGGTTGCTTATTAGTTGAGGAAGGTTGCGTACTATTTATAAAACCCACAATATTACCTATTTCTTTTGGTCTCCCATAAATGTACATTGCAAATCTTTTACTTTGATCATTTTCTTTCCATTGTATATAATTTGCTAATAGTGCATACCTACGCATACTTTTTTTATATTGAACAATCTGCATCAAATCATTGTAATTGTAACATGGACCGACATACTTGAACAATTCAGCAACTTTGTTGTAACATACTTTTATCCCATCCATGGAAAATAGGCCCAAACCATGTAATGAGGATGGAGCTATGTGATATATCCTCTCATTAACACAAAAATTAGTGTTAATTGGAGGTAGCTCATTGGGTACCCATTCTTTCTCAATATGTGTATACCGAAGGGGCACCTTGATGTTGTCTTTAGTCTCATCATCATAAGAACATGACCCCCCTTTAGCAAGAAAAAATTGCATGTGTTTATCAAATTTTTTTCTAATCTTTTGACCTCTAGTTGATCTCCCCATTTTAGTCGTACTACATGTAGAACTTTTATCTACCATTCCCTCATTTCCCTCATTCGATGTAGATAGATCTGACAAGTACCTATTTGGTGGGTCTTGCAATCCATCAAATGAGATATTGTCACATCCCCGCTTCAAATAGAATTTTGATAATATTTAAATAATATATATAGAATAATCAAGTCATGACCCATACGTACGGTTCTTCTTTGTCTATACGTGGGAGATATAAAATGTATTAAGTTGAAAGTGATTATATAATTATATGTCTATACGGTTCTTCTTTATCTATATATACATTATATGATTATATAATATGTCTATTTATAACATATGTGCTCAGTGATAAACAAGAAGAATATAAGAAAATTATGTCTATTTATTGACTTATACCTGCTGATCCATGTCACTGTGCACGATCCACGCAAAAGGGGTTAAATTTCCTGCATATGTTAATCATTTATCTTAAGTTAGCTAAAAATTACATGATACGTATGCTACAAATAACTTAGAAGACAACATGAACAATATGCAACATCATAAACATGAACAAATTTACCTTATATATGGAATGCAAGATCATCAACAGAAGGGGTGACAATGTCTATAGTCAATTGCCTATTTGCAAAAAGGGTGATAATCAAACACAATATATACATGTATTAGCAGTAATTAATTGAACATCGTAAGTAAAACATTGATAATTATAAATCACATATGTTGTAATCATTAGAATTGAACACAATAAATATGTAATCATTAGAATTGAAATCAATAAATCAATATTAAACATATATACTAATCAATATAAAAATATATAAATAATTAAATCACCTATATACCTTGTACATTTAAATCATGTCATTGATCATCTTCTTCATCCATCTCATCATCATCACCATCATCATCATCATCATCATCATCATCACCATCATCATCGCCATCATCACCATCATCATCACCATCATCACCATCACCATCACCATCATCATCACCATCATCATCATCATCATCATCATCATCACCATCACCATCACCATCATCATCATCATCATCATCATCATCACCATTATCTTGATCTTCATCATCTGCTTCTTCATCATCTTCAATATCTTCTTCTTCTATAACATTATACTTTATCGGCCTTCCTCTTGGATCATGTCTAACAACAAATGACCAACCCTATTTATGTGGAACCTCTGAATAAAACACTTGCTCACATTGGCTTGGAAGAACATAGGGCTCATCTCCAACTACCTCAAATGACCTTGTATTAATCATTGTAAATCTATTATCATGTTGAATAATAGTTATATCTGGACCATTTTGATTCAGTCGTAGCCTATACCATTTGATGACGAATAGAACTACTTTGAAGGAGTTAAAGTCGTACTCAATTATATCATCCAAGATGCCATAGTATCAATTTTGAGATTGTTGAGGATGTATGTCATTTGTAGATGATATATTAGTGACCTCAAAAATTGCAGTTATCCTAGAATCACAAGTTTTCTTCATGTCATCCACCTTTTTTATGCAAAATTTGTGGCCATGATAGTACATAGCTTTGTGGTGCTTGACCTGTAATTTTTCAAGCATGTGAAAATTATTTTTATCTCAAGTTGATATGAAACATACGAGTCATGATCATTAATAAATTTGTACGTACCTCTCTACCTCTTAAACCATATGCTAGATCAATTACCATTGGCGTAACATTGAAATCTCCATTACGATGAGCTTCTCTAACCAATGAAGCAACACCTTCCCATGTTAATGAGCAACTATTTTGTTGACATTATTCAATCCATACGGTCATCTAATCAAGATTGTTCGCAATATACAAATGTATTTCATCCCACTCTCGACCAACTGTATAAAAAAATACACCAATTATAAATAACTTATATTGAATATTTATAAGAATTAATTAACTACAATAACATATTATATTTACCTCTTACTTTCTTCAATTTAACGTTTCCCATCAAGTACTCCCCTTCGAATTTGTTAATGAAGTTGAGATCCCAAATACAATCTACATGGATCTTTGCTGCAAACTTAGGAAGATATTCACTAATGTACACCATGGTCTTGTATACCATTTATCCCTCCACCATAGAACCCTTAGGATGTGCTCTCTGTCAAACTAAGCTTTTCAAAAATTTCAAGTGCCTCTCAACCATCCACATTGATCTAGTTGGTACAGGTCCACACAATTCAATATCTTCAACTTGATGTATGAGGTAGTGTTCTTGTGTATTGAAAAAAGTTGAAGGGAGACACTTTTGCATTTCACACATAAGAAGAGGAATTTTTCTCTTCCAATATTTTATATCTTCTTTATTGATTTCTTTTGATGACAACCACCTCATGTATTTTCCAAGATCATATATAACTTGTTTGACACTGTTGACAAAGTGGTGTGGGAGAGATAGAGGTAGAACGTACTGCAATATTTGTAAAATGATCATGAATTACCTTAATAAATGTATGCCAATCGTGTATTTTCATCCCTAACCCAAATTCACTTTTCTTTGATATGAGATCGTTTATGTTCGCAGCAAACCCTGTGGAAAATCGTATTTTTTTATGACTTCTTTTATAGCATTGCTCTGCTGCTCTGACAATAACCAACTAAGGGCACTTGTATCAATCTGGTCTCCATTATTATTTGATCGAATGACATTTTTCATTGCATGGTTTGATTCTTCAATGTCACTACAAATTTTGACAATTTTGTCTTTGTCACACCTTCCATCCAAGATTTTCTATAATGTCTTTGTTACATTCTTTCCAATATGCATAAGATTAAACAAATGCACGATTGGAGTTTCTTGTACTACAACAACCTACTAAATTGCATAGGATAACTTTTTAGTCCTTTTGGAAGTTGGTCATTAATGCCTTGATGACCTTCACGAGCATCAATTACATCATTAGTAAACAAAACACAATATCAAAATATAAATTTCAAACAAAAGCCATTAGATGGAATTAAATTACCTCGACTATTTATTTTATTGTATTCCAACTTGCATAGGTAAGGTGTCATTCTCTGTGGCTTTGACGTAGTCTCTTCTTTCCCATTGAAAAGATGTTTTTCGGTAATTTGGTACTTATGGTTTCTGTGGAGAAAGTGTCTATTCTCATTGAAAACCTACTTTCCTAAACTTTTTGAATGACAAGATTTCATCTTTGGACCACAAACTAGACATGCAAATCTTCCCTTTGTCTGAAGACCTACAAAATCGTGTATAATTGAATTAAATATGTTAACTTTGTGTTAGCACTATAACATACCAAAAAAGAGGTGTTAAGAAGAGAACATACCACAAAAATGTGTTAGCCTAGGGGCATCATGTATTCTCCATACAAGCATTGCATAGAATTGAAATTATCTTTGTCCTATTAGTCTAGAGATGTCATACATAGTGACCCCATTCCATAACACCATCAACTCATCGATAAGGGGCTCAATATATATATTGATATCTTTAACTTGGTACTTACCTAGTTGAATGAACAAAAATATTACATAATTATTATGACCATTTTGATGGATTATTTATAATAAATTAATTTAGATGACTATTAAATGAAAAAATATCTAGAAAAATTAGTGCCAACATTATGTGCTCCTTCTTTATGGACATCCAAGGAGGAATGTTATTGTTGATAACAAAAATAGGCCACACTGAGTAAGTAGATCTCATCTCTCCAAACGGATTGACACCGTCCACTGCCAATGAAAGCTTGAGATTATGAGGTTCTTCTTTAAAGTGTGGCTATTTTTCCTTTATTTCCTTAAATGCTGAACCATCTGCAGGCATTCAAATAATGTCATCTCAACTTCTATTGCGTGCATGGTAATCCATAAATTGTGCCAAGCTATTACACTTGAATAATCATTGTAGACATGGAATGATGAAAATAAATTGAAGAACCTTGCGAGGCACCTTTTTGTTATTTGATCTGATCGATATCTACTAATATGACAAATAGGACATTCTGTTGCAAATTCATGTTGTTTATGATATATAATATGATCATTCGGACATGCATGTATTGTTTGGTACTCCATTCCAATATATTTCATAATGGCAGATAATTCTCAGTACAAGCGAGGTAGAATATTTGATGGTGGTAACAAACACTCACCTATCAACCTATGACCAAAAATATAATGTGTTAATTTAAAGAATATTAATTGCTAAATGATTCACCCAATGTTAATTGTAAGGGAATTGTGACTAAAATAATGAAAAAAGATGACATACCTTAACATACGTGTCGTTGCTACATTGGATAAACCATTCATAACCTTCAAGATCACCAACAACAATACATCAGAAAGAAGAGTTATTTGGGAGCCTTCATATAGGGGCTCGTGTGCCTTCTCAAGTATAGGTACATCAAGGTCTGCGTCAACATCATCAGCATCATCATCATCTTGATCATCATGATCATCTTGGTCATCATGATCTTCTTCATCATCATGGTCTTCTTCCATGGGATCATTACCTTCTACTTCTATATTCACACCTCCATGTTCCGTCATTTGGAAATCCACATTCTCCGGATTGTCATGGTCGATAGCATGAAATGCAAGGAGGTTGACCTATATGAAAATGATGACCTTATATTAACCATGACCATGATGTCATCATCAAATCATGTCTTATGTATTTTATAAATTATTAAAATACATACCAATGGATGAAATTCATTTCCCCCTTCAATGTGACCATGCTGCCTACAATGTTCCTCAGCTATTTTGATTAGATATCTTTGAGTCTTTAAGCCCTTACAAATTTTGCAAGGTCAATAACATTTTCCATCACCTTTTCTTTTTAAGTTAGACCACAATCTAGTAATTGTCTCCCTATTTTGTTGTGTGTTGATATAGTCAGACATGGTCTTTCTTGATGTTGCAAGAAGAGCAATGCTTGGAACATATGGGCCCGATCTGAAGAAATCAGCAAATAAAAACTAACATGAAAAATGTTAAATTGAATGGCATTTTATTATAGAAATAAATGTGTTGTCTAGATTACTACATTTCAAAATTAGTGAAGGAATAGTAAGAACAAAAGAAAAAAATGCATCCAAGAGTCTTGAGAAGTGACTACCAAGGGACCCTGGTCAACTTAAAGATATATGAAAAATATATGTATCCTTGTTTCAATACCTAACAATCATTTTTTAACTGATTTTGTGTACTTGCTGCAGTGACAAAGGTAACTTGGATCAGTCAATTCATTTTGAAAAGAAATCTCATAGATAGATTCCAATCATTTTTTTTATTACATGAAGTCTTCCACTCCACCATGAGAATACATCAATTGTAAGAATGAAGAACTACTACTCAACAAAGGATTGTCCTAACTTGGACTGACTGATATTGTGACTGGGAATGACAATAGACTAAGATAGTGTTATTTTTCCAATCCAAAGGAAAAATACCCCTATTACTTATAAAAATTAAAAACTTCAAATTCTCTATTAACTCCCACCAAAAACATGCGAGGAAATTAAAATAGATAAATGAGTATGTCTGGTTAGTGGGGGGTGTAATCAAGAAACATATTTAAATAGAAACATATTTATTGACTCGAAAAATAGTATATGTGTGTGTACAATATATTGCTGACTTAAATATGGAAAAACAAAAAATAAAAAAATTTAAAGCAGAGCAATATCTACCTAATAAATTTCATTCCTTTTAGATTATATTCACATTATTTTAACTTCAAGCTTTTTATTAATTCTACTTCAAATGCATGGATTTCATTAGCGTTGGAACTCATACACTTTATAATAAGAATTGAAGACAAGTCACATAAAGCAAACAATCATTTAAACATGGACAATGACTAAGTATTGTGACCTCTCAAATAATGATTGAAGATAAATAAATAACTATGAATAAATTATCATAAAAATTAAAATTAAATGCAAACAATATTATGTTTGAAAAGTATTTAATTGTTTCAAATTGGCCACATGATGTGAACTGAGAATACTTATTTGATATTGATAAATATTTGAAGTGTTATTTTAATATTACTTATATTTTAACTCAAATATAACTTTAAATTTTTAGATTGTTTCACAAAATAGTGGTAATGATGCAACTTGCATAAGTTCAATGATATTGTTAAAATTGTGGATGTTTATAGGACATATAATATCATATCTATACTAATAAAATAATTATGTATTCTTAGAACGGGAAAGACCATGATCATAACAACTAATATCTTTTGTTTGTGTGAAAATGATTATTTCTTAAATGGTTCTCTTTTGTATCCTATTCACAAGTAGATTCTTATGTTCAATTAGGATACTTCAGAAAAAATTTCTATGATACTTTTTTCTTTATGTCTCATTTAATATGATGATGGCACTTATTGATGCAAGGACTAGGGTAAGTGTGAGAGATTAGGGCAATTTGTCCTTCAAAACCTTCTCAAAGGTCTCTAGGACAACAACCTACTGGAACCTAGACCCCACACCTTCAAAGTCCACTTAATAACATGTCCTAACTACCATTCCCAACCTTGAATACAAGATTCAATAATTACTCTAGGATGGATGATGCACTATCTCATAATGACTTACTAGGATAGGTACCAATCTTGGTCCAATAATGAAGGATGACAAGTCTGTCTTATGGGAGGTTGAAGCTTAAAGTGGGAACCCAAATACGATCTACATCCAATCTTGGTCCAAAGTGGTCACAACAAGAAGCTTAAAGTGAGAACTCATTGTCCTACAATGATTGACAGTACTGATGAATGAAGGTTACTCAATCAGTAACCACACTTGGTTGCCCTACCACAAGGTTAACCTTTTAAGGATGTCTTTGTAGCTTATATCACACAACCATCTAACTCTTGGTTTCTTCTTTAGAATTCAATCTCCTCAAGTCCACCAAATAAGGACTGTTGAATCTTCTTAATCCTAACTTCTTCCTAAGGGTCAGGTCACACCAGATATCTCTAAGTATGTCTTCCAATATTAGAACACCGGTTTCAAACACCCACAACATAAGTTTGCAAATTCAGGCCCCGAATTCCAATTAGACCTATTGTTGTCTATGCCCTCAAATAGGAAACAAAAGATGGAATCTAAATAGACAGAATAGATTTCTACTCCCTATTTTGTTCCCCTACAAAGTACCCTTGGCTTGTTCCAATCTACACTCTTGCACTCTCAACCTGACACCATGCTCTCTAGGTGAAGTGGCCAGTTTAGACTAGGGCTCAATGTCAAAGGTCAAAAATGGGTTCATGCTACCACTTGAAATAATAAATCAGAAAAAGAAAGTGCATCATGACCATAAAGATCTTGAAAAGGAGGCATACTAATCTAGACATTATGAGAGGTATTATAGAAATACTCTCCTAGGTGCAACCATTTTACCCAAGCACCTTACTAATTTGAAATGTAATTCCTCAAGTATCCTTCTATCTATTTATTAACAATTTCTGTTATCTTGTCTATTTTAGGATGATAGCTTGTGCTAGGTATGAGCTTTGTACATGTCAAGTGAAAGAATTCCTTCCAAAAGAAACTAAGGAGCCTATTATCTCTATTACTGACAATACTCTTGGGTGAACCATGCAATATGAAAATCTCCCTAAAGAATAACTCTACTATTTGGGATGCCTTGAAATCATATGTGAGAGGAAAGAAATATTCATACTTTTTCAATATATCTACCACAACATATGCACAATATATACCTTCAATCTTAGGCAATCTTAGGCAAAGAGTATCAACTACTACATCTATCTTTCCTTTCATATACTCAATCTCAAAATCATAATCTTGCAATTTACTTGCCCACTTTTGTTGATAGTCATTTAAATTCCTTTGGTTCAAGAAGAACTTGAGACTATTATTATTATTTTTTACCAAAAATATCTAATGTGCCAAATCTTGTCTAAACTTATCAAGTGCATACATAATTGCCAACATTTCTTTACTCAACTTATTCAATTTTCTTTATCATTCATAGATATAGAACAAACATTTGAGATAGGGAACATTGTACATTACTCCATATTGAAGAATCTACTCCATGTTATATCTCCAAATAATCCACATCATGATATTGTAATAAATAAATAGCCTTACAATGCTAGCCATCTCCTTTATATAATCCTTCTCCTAGAAACATAATGGATGTGTAATCCCTATAAAGGTCTAATTATCACCTAATATAATTGATTACAATAGTTATCCACATGACCCAACATGTCTTCTCATAGAATTTGATCATCACAACTTACAGAAGACATGGTTATCCTCGAGAAGCACTGAATTTTTTTTAACAAATTCAGCGAACATGGGTTCAACTGCATCACTTCACATTTACCACCATACTTCCAACCTGTGCCAAGACGAGGGCCGTGGAAGAGGGTATGGAAATCTACCAAAGTATAATAGATAGAGGATTTCTTTCAAATGTTGTAGTTGTAAATGCTCTCATGGATATGTATGCAAAATGTGGAAGGATGCAGAAAGCACATTAACTATTTGACAAAATGCCTGAACAAGTTACGGTTTCATGGAATACAATGATATCAGGATATGCACAAAATGGTGCTCTCGATGAAGCTTTACAATTTTTTTAAAATAATGCCTCAACCTAATGTGATTTCATGGACAACAATGATTGCTGGATATGCACAAAATGGGATTGTTGAGAAAGCCTTGGAGGCTTTTAATCAAATGCAATTAGTAGGTGTTAAACAAAACTCCACAACATTTGTCAGCATCATCCCAGCATGTGCTAAATTGGGAGCTGTCAAACCGGGTATGGAAATCCATCGATGCACAATGGAAAGTGGATTTTCATAAAATGTTGTGATTTCCAGTGCCTTGATGGATATGTATGCAAAATGTGGAAGCATTCAAAAGGCTCAAAAACTGTTTCACAAAATGCCTCAACGAGATGTCATCTCATGGACTTCAATGATCGCAGGATTTATACAAAATGGGTTCGTTGAACAAGCCCTAGATACGTTTAAGAAAATGCGATTAGCAGGTGTAAGGCCAAATTCCACAACCTTTATTAGCATCCTCCCACCCTGTGCCCAAATGGGAGCTTTGGAACAAGGTATAGGAATCCATCAAACCATCATAAAAGGTAGATATTCGATAGACTTTGTAGTCGTGAATGCCCTGATAGACATGTATGCTAAATACATATTAAGTAATTAGCCTAGGGCATCAATCCTCTGTGTGTAGATGAACAGTTACGGGCTTGGGATTTTGAATTCTTAGTATACATGAAAGGAATTGGTATTTCCCAAGGTGGTGTTCACATCCATCGGTGGGAAAGTAGGATACCCAGCATTTTATGAAAACAGTGTTCAACACAAGAATTTTAAACTGTGATCACTAAAATCTAGTTTATCGGACGGGGAACCTTTAAAAGAATTCAAAACACTCCTATTCTATTGTTGTTTCAATCTTCAAGATATTAAAAAGAGAGGCTCTATTTTTCAAGATTCATGATATTTTTTGGTTCATCTCAATGAGATTTTCCATCTGAGACCACTTTCACCAGATTTCAAAATGTCAAATTTTTAGCTACAAACACTATACTGACTTCCTTGCCTTGACCAAACTTTGACCATTTGTATCTTCAGAAGAGGCTCCATTTTTCAAGATTAAAAGTATTTTTTGGTTCATCTCGACAAGATCTTCGATTTGAGACCACTTTCACCAGATTTTGAAACGGTCAAATTTTTAGCTATGAACACTATACTCACTTCTTTACTTTGACCAAACTTTGACTGTTCATATCTTGAGAAGAGAGGCTTTATTTTTCAAGAGTCAAGGTGTTTTTTGCTTCATCTCGAGGAGATCTTTGATTTGAGACCACTTTCACCAAATTTCAAAATGGTCAACTTTTTAGCTACGGACACTATACTAACTTCCTTGCTTTGACCAAACTTTGACAGTCCGTATATTGAGAAGACAGACTCTATTTTTCAAGATTCATGGTGTTTTTTGGTTTATCTTGATGAGATCTTCCATTTGAGACGACTTTCACCAGATTTCAAAACGTTCAAATTTTTAGCGACGAATATTGTACTGACTTCCTTGTTCTGACCGAGCTTTGACTATCCGTATCTTGAGAAGAGAGGCTCTATTTTTCAAGATTCAAGATGTTTTTTGGTTCATCTCGATGAGATATTAGATTTGAGACCACTTTCACTAGATTTTGAAACTATCAAATTTTTAGCTACGAACACTATACTGACTTCCTTGCTTTGACCAAACTTTGAACATCCGTATCTTGAGAAGAAAGGCTCCATTTTTCAAGATTCATGGTGTTTTTTGGTTCATCTTGACGAGATCTTCCATTTGAGACCTCTTTCACCAGATTTTGAAATGGTCAAATTTTTAGCTATGAACATTGTACTAACTTTCTTGCTTTGACCAAACTTTGGTCCACCCTGTATTGAGAAGAAAGGCTCTGTTTTTCAAGATTCATGTTATTTTTTGGTTCATCTCAACGAGATCTTCCATTTGAGACTACTTTCACCATATTTCAAAATCGTAAAATTTTTAGCTACGAATACTGTACTAACTACCTCGCTTTAACAAAACTTTGACTGTCCGTATCTTTAGAATAGAGGCTCCATTTATCAGGAATAAAAGTATTTTTTGGTTCATCTTGACGAGATCTTCGATTTGAGACCACTTTCACCATATTTTGAAATTGTCAAATTTTTAGCTATGAACACTGTACTGACTTCCTTGCTTTGACCAAACTTTGACCATGTGTATCTTGAGAAGAGAGACTCCATTTTTCAAGATTCAAGGTGTTTTTTGGTTCATTTCGATGAGATCTTCGATTTGAGACCACATTCAACAGATTTTGAAATGGTCAAATTTTTAGCTATGAACACTATATTGACTTCTTTACTTTGACCAAACTTTGATCATCTGTATCTTGAGAAGAGAAGCTCCATTTTTCAAGATTCAAGTTATTTTTTGGTTCATCTTAACGAGATTTTCAGTTTAAGAACACTTTCAGTAGATTTGGAAACTGTCAAATTTTTAGTTACGAACATTGTACTGACTTCGTTGCTTTCACCAAACTTTGACCATCTGTATTTTGAGAAGTGAGGCTCCATTTTTCAAAATTCAAAGTATTTTTTGGTTCATCTCTATGAGATCTTTGATTTAAGACCACTTTTACAAAATTTTGAAACTATCAAATTTTTAGCTATGAACACTGCACTGACTTGCTTGCTTTGACCCAACTTTGACCATCTGTATCTTGAGAATTGAGGCTCCATTTTTTAAGATTCATGATTTTTTTGGTTCATCTTGATAAGATCTTCCATTTGAGACCACTTTCACCAGATTTCAAAACGACCAATTTTTAGCTACAAACAGTGTGCTGACTTCCTTGCTTTGACCAAACTTTGACTGTCTGTATATTGAGAAGAGAGGCTTTGTTTTTCAAGATTCATGGTGTTTTTTAGTTCATCTCAATGAGATCTTCCATTTGAGACCACTTTCACCATATTTCAAAATGGTCAAATTTTTAGCTACAAAAACTATACTGACTTCCTTGCTTTGAGGAAACTTTGACCATCCGTATCTTGAGAAAAGAGACTCCATTTTTCAAGATTGAACAAGTTTTTTGGTTCATCTTGATGAGATCTTCAATTTGAGACCACTTTCACCAATTTTGGAAACTATCAAATTTTTAGCTACGAACACTATACTGACTTCTTTTATTTAACCAAACTTTGACTATTCATATTTTGGGAAGAGAGGCTCCATTTTTTAAGATTCAAAGTGTTTTTATGTTCATCTCGACAATATCTTTTATTTGACAGCACTTTCACCACATTTCAAAATGGTCAATTTTTTATCTACGAACACTATACGGACTTCCTTACTTTGACTAAACTTTGACCGTTCGTAAATTGAGAAGAGAGGCTTTATTTTTTAAGATTCATGGTGTTTTTTGGTTCATCTTGATGAGATCTTCCATTTGAAACCACTTTCACCAGATTTTAAAATGGTCAAATTTTTAGCTACGAACACTGTATTGACTTCCTTGCATTGACCAAACTTTGACCATCCTTATCTTGAGAATAGAGGCTCCATTTTTTAAGATTCAAAGTATTTTTTGGTTCATCTTGACGAGATCTTTGATTTGAAACTATTTTCACCAGATTTTGAAACTATCAAATTTTTAGCAACAAACACTAACTGACTTCATTGCTTTGACCAAAGTTTGACCGTCCATATCTTGAGAAGATATGCTCAATTTTTTAAGATTCAAGGTGTTTTTTGGTTCATCTCGATGAGATCTTCAATTTGAGACCACTTTCACTAGATTTCAAAACGTTCAAATTTTTAACTACGAACACTGTACTGACTTCCTTGCTTTGACCAAACTTTGATCGTCCAAATATTGAGAAGAGAGGCTCTATTTTTCAAAATTCATGGTGTTTTTTGGTTCATCGTGACGAGATCATCCATTTGAGATCACTTTTACCATATTTCAAAATGGTCAAATGTTTAGCTACGAACGCTTTACTAACTTCATTTCTTTCACCAAACATTAACCGTCCGTATATTGAGAAGAGAGGCTCTATTTTTCAAGACTCATGGTGTTTTTTGGTTTATCTCAACGAGATCTTCCATTTGAAACCACTTTCACCAAATTTTAAAATAGTCAAATTTTAGCTACGAATACTGTACTGACTTCCTTACTTTGACCAAATTTTGACCATCCGTATCTTTAGAAGAGAGGCTCCAGTTTTCAAGATTCAAAGTGTTTTTTGGGTCATCTCGATGAGATCTTTTATTTCAGACCACTTTCACCAGATTTTAAAATTGTCAAATTTTTAGCAACAAACACTATATTGACTTCCTTACTTAACCCAACCTTTGACTGTCTATATCTTGGGAAGACAATCTCCATTTTTCAAGATTCAACATGTTTTTTGGTTCATCTAGACGAGATCTTCAATTTGAGATCACTTTCACCAGATTTCCAAACAGTAAAATTTTTAGCTACGAACACTTTACTGACTTCCTTGCTTTGACCAAACCTTGACCATTAATATCTTGAGAAGAGAGGCTCAATTTTTCAAGATTCATGGTGATTTTTTGTTCATCTTGACGAGATCATCCGTTTGAGACCACTTTCACCATATTTCAAAATAGTTAAATTTTTAGCTACAAACGCTTTACTGACTTCATTTCTTTGACCAAACTTTGACCATCCATATATTGAGAAGATAGGCTCTATTTTTCAAGACTCATGGTGTTTTTTGGTTTATGTCGATGAGATCTTCCATTTGAGACAACTTTCACCAAATTTAGAAACTGTCAAATTTTTAGCTACGAGCACTGTACTGACTTCCTTGCTTTCACCAAAATTTGACCTTCGTTATCTTGAGAAGATAGGCTACGTTTTTTAAGATTCAAGGTGTTTTTTGGTTCATCTCGACGAGATCTTTAATTTGAGATCACTTTCACTAGATTTTAAAATGGTTAAATTTTTAATTACGAATACTGTACTGACTTCCTTGCTTTGACCAAACTTTGACTGTCTTTATATTGAGAAGATAGGCTCTATTTTTCAAGATTCGTGGTGTTTTTTGGTTCATCTCAATGAGATCTTTCATTTGAGACCACTTTCATCACATTTTAAAATTGTCAAATTTTTAGCTACGAATACTGTACTGACTTCATTGCTTTGACCAAACTTTGACCATCCGTATCTTGAGAACAAAAGCTCTATTTTTTAATATTCAAGGTGTTTTTTGGTTCATCTCGATGAGATCTTTGATTTGAGACCACTTTCACCAGATTTTAAAATTGTCAAATTTTTAGCTAGTAGCAGTGTACTGATTTTCTTGCTTTGACTAAATTTTGACTATCCGTATCTTGAGAAGAGAGGCTTCATTTTTCAAGATTCATGGTGTTTTTTCATTCATCTTGATGGGTCTTCCATTTGAGACCACTTTCAATATATTTCAAAATGGTTAAATTTTTAGCTACGAACATTGTACTGACTTACTTGCTTTGACAAAATTTTGACTATTTATATATTGAGAAGAGAGGCTCTATTTTTTAAGATTCATGGTGTTTTTTGGTTCATCTCAATGAGATCTTCCATTTGAGACCACTTTCACTAGATTTCAAAATGGGCAAATTTTTAGCTATGAACACTGTACTCACTTTCTTTCTTTGACCAAACTTTGACCATCCGTATCTTGAGAAGAGAGGCTCCATTTTTCAAGATTCAAGGTGTTTTTTCATTCATCTTGATGAGATCTTTGATTTGAAACCACTTTCACCAGATTTTAAAATTGTCAAATTTTTAGCTACTAACAGTGTACTGACTTTCTTGCTTTGACCAAATTTTGACTATCCATATCTTGAGAAGAGAGGCTTCTTTTTGCAAGATTCATGGTGTTTTTTCGTTCATCTTGACAAGTCTTCCATTTGAGACCACTTTCAACATATTTTAAAACGGTCAAATTTTTAGCTACGAACATTGTACTGACTTACTTGCTTTGACAAAACTTTGACCATCTGTATATTGAGAAGAGAGGCTGTATTTTTTAAGATTCATGGTGTTTTTTGGTTCATCTTAATCAAATTTGCCATTTGAGACCACTTTCACTAGATTTCAAAATGGTCAAATTTTTAGCTATGAACACTGTACTAACTTTCTTTTTTTGACCAAACTTTGACCGTCCGTATCTTGAGAAGAGAGGCTCCATTTTTCAAGAGTCAAGGTGTTTTTTCGTTCATCTCGATGAGATCTTTGATTTGAGACAACTTTCACCAAATTTTGAAATGGTGAAATTTTTAGCTACGTACACTATACAGACTTCCTTGCTTTAACCAAACTTTGACCATGCGTATCTTGAGAAGAGAGGCTCCATTTTTCAAGATTTAAGGTGTTTTTTGGTTCATCTTGACGAGATATTTGATTTGAGACCCCTTTCACCAGATTTGGAAACTGTCAAATTTTTAGCTACGAACACTATACTGATTTCCTTACTTTGACCAAACTTTGACCGTCCGTATCTTGAGAATAGAGGCTCAATTTTTTAAGATTCAATATGTTTTTTGGTTCATTTCGATGAGATCTTCGATTTGCGACCAATTTCACCAGATTTTAAAATGCTCAAATTTTTAGGTACGAATTGTCTGCTGACTTCTTTGCTTTGACCAAACTTTGACCATCTGCATATTCAGAAAAGAGGCCTTATATTTCAAAATTTATGGTGTTTTTTGGTTCATCTCGATGAGATCTTCCATTTAAGACCACTTTCACCAAATTTTAAAATGATCAAAGTTTTAGCTACAAATATTGTACTGACTTCCTTGGTTTGATCAAATTTTGACCGTTTGTATATTGAGAAGAGAGGCTACATTTTTCAAGGAGATCTTCCGTTTGAGACCACCTTGACTAGATTCTAAAATGGTCAAATTTTTAGCTACGAACATTGTATTGACTTCCTTGCCTTGACCAAACTTTGACCATCTGTATCTTGAGAAGAAAGGCTCCATTTTTCAAGATGCAAGGTGTTTTTTGGTTCATCTCGACGAGATCTTCCATTTGAGACCATTTTCACTAGATTTCAAAATGGTCAAATTTTTAGCTACAAACACTGTACTAACTTCCTTTCTTTGACCAAACTTTGACCATCGTATATTGAGAAGAGAGGCTCTATTTTTCAAAATTCATGGTGTTTTCTTGTTCATCTCATTGAGATCTTCCATTTGAGACCACTTTCACCAAATTTTAAAATAGGTAAATGTTTAGCTACGAATACTGTACTGACTTTCTTGCTTTGAGCAAGCTATGATCATCTGTATCTTCAAAACAGAGGCTCCATTTTTCAAGATTCAAGGTTTTTTTTGGTTCATCTCAACAAAAATCTTCGATTTCAGACCACTTTCACCAGATTTTGAAACTTTTAAATTTTTAGCTACGAACACTGTACTAACTTCCTTGCCTAGACCAAACTTTGACCATCCGTATCTTTAGAAGAGAGGCTCCATTTTTCAACATTTATGGTGTTTTTTGGTTCATCTCAAAGAGATTTTCCATTTGAGACCACTTTCACCAGATTTCAAAATGGTCAAATTTTTGGCTACGAATACTGTACTGACTTCCTTTTTTGACCAAACTTTGACCAAACTTTGACCATCTGTATGTTGAGAAGAGAGACTTCATTTTTTAAGATTCAATGTGTTTTTTGGTTCATATCAAATGAGATCTTTGATTTCAAACCACTTTCACAAGATTTTGAAATTGTGAAAATTTTAGCTACGAACACTGTACTGACATCTTTGCTTTGATGAATATTTGACCATTTGTATCTTGAGAAGATAGGCTCTATTTTTCAAAATTGAAAGTATTTTTTGGTTCATATTGACGAGATCTTCCATTTGAGGCCACTTTGACCAGATTTGGAAACTGTTAAATTTTTAGCTATGAATAATGTATTGACTTCCTTACTTTCACCAAACTTTGACCATTCATATCTTGAGAAGAGATGCTCCATTTTTCAAGATTGAAAGTATTTTTTGCTTCATCTCGACAAGATCTTCAATTTGAGACCACTTTCACCAGATTTCAAAACGGTCAAATTTTTAACTACGAACAGTCTACAGACTTCCTTGCTTTGACCAAACTTTGACCGTCCATATATTAATAAGAGAAGCTCTATTTTTTAAGATTTATGGTGTTTTTTGGTTCATCTCGATCATATATTCTATTTTAGACCACTTTCACCGAATTTCAAAATGGTTAAATTTTTAGCTACGATCACTGTACTTACTTCTTTGCTTTGACAAAACTTTGATCATCCGTATGTTGAAAAGAGAGGCTCCATTTTTAAATATTCAAGGTGTTTTTAGGTTCATCTTGATGAGATCTTCAATTTGAGACCACTTTCTCCAGATTTCAAAATGGTCAAATATTTAGCTACGAATACTGTAATGACTTCTTACTTTGACTAAACTTTGACCTTCCGTATCTTGAGAAGAGAGGCTCTATTTTTTAAGATTCAAGGTGTTTTTTGGTTTATCTTGACGAGGTCTTCGATTTGAGACCACTTTCACCAGATTTTGAAATGGTCAATTTTTTAGCTACGAACACTATACCAACTTCCTTGCTTTGACCAAACTTTGACCATCCGTATCTTGAGAAGAGAGGCTCTATTTTTCAAGATTCGAGGTGTTTTTTGGTTCATCTTGACGAGATCTTTGATTTGAGATCACTTTCACTAGATTTGGAAACTATCAAATTTTTATCTATGAACACTGTACTGACTTCCTTGCTTTGACCAAACTTTGACCATCTATGTCTTGAGAATAGAGGTCCATTTTTCAAGATCTAAAGTGTTTTTTAGTTCATCTTGATGAGATCTTTAATTTGAGTCCACTTTCACCAGATTTGGAAACTATCAAATTTTTAGCTACGAACAATATACTAACTTCCTTACTTTGACCAAACTTTGACCATCTGTATCTTGAGAAGAGAGGCTCCATTTTTCAAGATTCATGGTATTTTTTTGTTCATCTTGACGAGATCTTCTATTTGAGACCACTTTCACCTAATTTCAAAATGATCAAATTTTTAGCTACGAACACTGTACTGACTTCCTTGCTTTGACCAAACTTTGACCGTCTGTATATTGAGAAGAGAGGCTCTATTTTTCAAGATCCATGGTGTTTTTTAGTTCATCTTGACAAGATCTTCAATTTGAGACCACTTTCATCAGTTTTGAAAACTATCAAATTTTTAGCTATGAACACTGTACTAACTTTTTTATTTGACCAAACTTTGACCATCCGTATCTTTAGAAGAGAGACTTCATTTTTCAAGATTCAAGGTGTTTTTTGGTTAATCACGATGACAACTTTGATTTGACACCACTTTCACCAGATTTTAAAATTGTTAATTTTTTAGCTACAAACACTGTACTAACTTCTTTGCTTTGACCAAATTTTGACCGTCCATATACTAAAGAGAGATGTTCTCTTTTTCAAGATTCATGGTGTTTTTTGGTTCATCTCAATGAGATCTTCCATTTGAGACCACTTTCACCAGATTTTAAAATGGTCAAATTTTTAGCTACAAACACTGTACTGACTTCTTTACTTTGACAAAATTTTAACCATCCATATATTGAGAAGAGAGGCTCTATTTTTCAAGATTCATAGTATTTTTGGTTTCATCTCAATGAGTTCTTCCATTTGAGACCACTTTCACTAGATTTCAAAATGGTCAAATTTTTAGCTACAAATATTGTACTGACTTCTTTGCTTTGACTAAACTTTAACCATTCGTATCTTGAGAAGAGAGGCTCCATTTTTCAAGATTCATGGTATTTTTTGGTTTATCTCAATGAGATCTTTGATTTGAGACCACTTTCACCAAATTCTGAAGCTATCAAATTTTTAGCTACGAACACTATACTGACTTCCTTTTTTTTACCAAACTTTGACCATCTATATCTTGAGAAGAGAGGCTTCATTTTTTAAGATTCATGGTGTCTTTTGGTTAATCTTGATGAAATCTTCCATTTGAGACCACTTTCACCAGATTTTAAAAAGGTCAAATTTTTAGCTACGAACACTATACTGACTTCTTTATTTTTACCAGACTTTGACTATTTGTATATTGATAAGAGGTGCTCTATTTTTCAAGATTCATGGTGTTTTTTGGTTCATCTCGATGAGGTCTTCCATTTGAGACCATTTTCTCCAGATTTTAAAATGGTCATATTTTTAGTTACGAATACCTACTGACTTCCTTGCTTTGACCAAACTTTGACCATCTATATCTTGAGAAGAGAGGCTCCATTTTTCAAGATTGAAGGTGTTTTCGATTCATCTTGATGATATCTTTGATTTGAGATCCCTTTCACCAAATTTTGAAACTATCATTTTATCATTTTTTGATTATTTGCCTTCGGCTAACCATTTTATCTTAAAGTCTTTATTTATTTAAAAGGAATATTTCATCCCCTTTTATTAAATAAAAAGCCCCCACATTTCCTCTTATCCTAAGTTGCACAAATAAAACATTATTCCTATTTTATAAAAAGAAAAAAAGCACTTTTTGTCTTATACGAGACACAAAAGTCGACTCTTATTTTCTCATTGGAAGATATTTGTGTACATGGATTTCTCCTCTTTGATGCTCCACCCTTGATTAGATCTTTTGCCTCTTAATCTCCATGGTCCATTCCTTCTCATTTCTTATAAAAGGAGAGTTCTCTTCCTCATTTGCATGATAAATCTTTTATGCTAATGTTATGCTGCAGGTTTTCTAGGTCACTTTGGAGCTTTTTGAAGATTTGGAGCATTCTTGGCTTTTGCATCTACATTCCATTCTTAGTTTCATTCTTTCATAGTAGCTTCATGTTTATGCTTTCATAGTTTAGATTTCCTTTCAAGCTTTAGAGTAACTCATCTAGTTTAACTAGGAAGGCTTGGTAATACTTGTACTTTTTTTTTCATAGCATAGCTTGTACTTTCATTTCCATAGCTTAGATTGCATCTCTCATTTCTAGCTTGCATATTCATCTTAATCTAGTTTGCATTTACATTTCATAATTATTCTTGAGGATATTGGCATTCTTGCCCTTGTCTTCATTTGAATATCTCATTATGTGGTTGAATAGCAAGGTCATTAGCTTAATAGCTCTAGCTGAGAGCAAATCAAATAATCTTGCAACTCCATGCATAGAGAGCTCTAGGTCACTTTCTAAGGTTTCCCTTTCATAGATTCCCTTGGATGTAATGACTTAGAGAAGTGCACCATTTGAGTGTGTATAGCGCTTAACATGAACTTAGACCACTCACTCAGAGGGCTAAACACTCTTATCATGGAAGTGCTTCTATTTTAAGATGATACACACCATAACATACCATAGAAATGTATCAACCCTAGAGCATCATGAATTTTCAACACAAGCATTGTATGGAATTGAAATTGTTTTTGTCCAATTGGTCAGGAGATGTCATACATAGTGAAACCATTCTATAACATCAACAACTCATTGATAAGAGGCACAATATATACATTCATATCTTTCACTTGGTACTTACCTAGATGAATTAACAATAATATTAGATAATTATTGTGGTCATTTTACTCTAAGACTTATAATTACATGTAGATAACTATAAAATAATAAGATACCTAGAACAATCATTTCAAACATAATGTGCTCCCTCTTTATTAACATCCATGGAGGAAGGTTATTATTTATAACAAAAATAGGCCACACCGAGCAAACAGATCTCATCTCTCTATGTGAATTGACATCATCTGCTACCAGAGAAAGCTTGATATTTTAAGGTTCCTCTTTAAAGTGTGGCCACTTTTCCTCTATGTCCATAAATGATGAATCATCTACAGACATTCAAATAATGTCATCTTGGCTCCTACCACATGCATGGTAATCTATAAATTGTGCCAAGCTATTGCACCTGAATAATCATTTCAGATGTGGAATAATGGGGATGTGACGAAGAACCTTGTGAGGCACCTTTTTTGTATTTTGATCATCTCAATATCTTCTTGTGTGACATTCAGGGCATTCTGTTGTATTTTCATGTTCTTTATAATAAATAATATGATCTTTGAGATAAGAATCGATTGTTTGATACTCCATTCCAATATGTTTCATAGTGGAACATAATTCTCAGTACGAGTGAGGGACAACATTTGATGGTGGTAACAAGAAGTCACCTATCAATTTGCGACAAATAATATAAGTCATTACTATAAAAAAATCTTAATGGTACATGTTTCACCTTTTATAGACTATAATGACATATATGACAAACCTTGGCATATGTGACATTGCTATGTTGGATAAACCATTCATAACCTTCAAATTCACCAACAACAATACATCAAAGAGAAGAGTAGATTGGGAGCCTTCGTAAAAGGCTGTGTTTGCCTTCTCAAGTAGAGGTATACCATGGATGTTGTCAATGTCATCCTCATCATAATCATCATCATCAGTAGCACCAATAGCACCAGTACCAAATGTGTCAATGATTAATGCATTCATACCATCATCTTCAAATATATTTTATGGTGCATGATCATCATCTTCCATGGGATCATGATCTTCAACTTCAATAATCATACTTCCATGTTCCTCTATATTTACACTAGGGAGATCGACCTATATAAAAATGATGATAATCAAACCCCCCTTCAATGTGATAACAAAACCTCCTTCCATGGTTCATATGTATATTTATTTTGAAAATAATATAACAAACAACTTACCATTGGATTATAATAAAATCCCTTTCAATGTGACCATTCTCCCTACAATGTCTCTTTGTTGTTTTGATTTTCATTCTTCTTGTCTTTAAGCTGTTACAACTCTTTCATGGATAATAACATTTGTCATCGCCTTCTTTTTTAAAGTTAGACAACAATCTAGTGATTGTCTCCCTATTTTGATGGAATTCTCTTATATTATCTGGCATGATCCTTAATGTGTGTATCTGCAAAACAAATTGGATATCTTAATCTTTATGAGCTCAAATTCAAAATAGTAAGTGTATAATTTTTTACTGATGTCCCTATTTGATCTAATAGTATCAATATAACAAACAAAGCACCGACCAATCAAATAGGGACATGAGGTGCTCAAACAATGAGCTCATAAAAAAATATATTTAGTCTTAATAAAATCTTATAAAATAACATATATTGTGTGAAGTGTTTGATCTCTCTTTATTTGTTTTTTTGTTGATATTCACTATGTGGTACTCCCCGTTTATGATGATTTCATGAAGAAATATCTTGATGGCTTGCGGGTTGCAAGCTAGGAAATCATGCATTATTTATGAGCTCACTATTTGAGCACTGACCAATCAAATAGGGACATGAGGTGCTCAAACAATGAGCTCATAAACAATGCATGATGCCCTAGTTGTAGATAGTTATCTCTTCTATAATGATGGAGGAGTGAAAGGTAATGATCAATGAGGTTGCTATTATTAGATCATACATTAATACACTTATTGTTTTGAATTTGAGCTCGGGCATCATGCAATATTATTGTTGTCATTGCATGCTTGTTGCTATTGTGCACCATATATTGTTTTATAATTTATTTCATTGAGACTGTGAGCTTGGCATTTGTAATATATTTTTTGTTATTGGATCAATGCTACCATGTTGTTGAGGTTGTAGATGCATTGAATCACCACTACCATTTTATTTTGATAGCAACAATATAACAAACAGATTACTGTCCAATCAAATATGAACATCAGTAAGACATTTAATGCATTATTACTTCATCATGATGATACAAATTTCATTGGCTCAAAGCGCATAAAAATTAAAAATAGTAAGATATCTTAATCTTTATGAGCTCAAATTCAAAATAGTAAGTGTATTATTTTATTACTAATGTCCCTATTTGATCTAATAGCATCAATATAATAAACAAAGCACCAACCAATCAAATAAGGACATGAGGTGCCCAAATAGTGAGCTCATAAAATAATATATATTTAGTCTTGATAAAATCTTATAAAACAACATATATTGTGTGAAGTGTTTGATTTTTTTATATTTGTTTTGTTGTTGATATTCACTATGTGGTACTCCCCGTTTATGATGATTTTATGAGGAAATATCTTCATGGCTTATGGTCTACAAGCTAGGGCATCATGCATTATTTATGAGCTCATTGTTTGAGCACCGACCAATCAAATAGGGACATGAGGTGCTCAAATAGTGAGCTCATAAAAAATGCATGATGCCCTAGTTGTAGGTATTTATCTCTTCTATAATAATGGAGTGAAAGGTAATGATCAATGAGGTTGTTGCTATTAGATCATACATTAATACACTTACTATTTTGAATTTAAGCTCAAGCATCATGCAATGTTATTGATGTCATTGTCTGCTTGCTGCTGTTGTGCATCATATATTGTCTTATAATTTATTTCATTGAGACCGTGAGCTTGGCATTTGTAATGTATTTTTTGTTATTAGATCAATGCTATGATGTTGTTGAGGTTGTAGATGCATTGAATCACCACTGTCATTCTATTTTGATAGTAGAAATATAACAAACAAAGCATCGTCCAATCAAATAGTGACATCAGTAAGACATTTAATGCATTATTACTTCATCATGATGATAAAAAATTTATTGGCTCAAAGCACATATAAATTCAAAATAGTAGAATATCTTAATCTTTATGAGCTCAAATTCAAAATAGTAAGTGTATTATTTTATTAATGATGTCCCTATTTGATCTAATAGCATCAATATAACAAACAAAGCACCGACCAATCAAATAGGGACATGAGGTGCTCAAACAATGAGCTCATAAAATAATATATTTAGTCTTAATAAAATCTTATAAAACAACATATATTGTGTGAAGTGTTTGATCTTTCTTTATTTGTTTTGTTGTTGATATTCACTATGTGGTACTCCCTATTTATAATGATTTCATGAGAAAATATCTTGATGGCTTGAAGGATGTAAGCTAGGGCATCATGCATTATTTATGAGCTCACTATTTGAGCACCGGCCAATCAAATAGGAACTTGAGGTGCTCAAATAGTGAGCTCATAAATAATGCATGATGCCCTAGTTGTAGGTAGTTATCTCTTCTATAATGATGAAGGAGTGAAAGGTAATGATCAATGAGGTTGCTGCTATTAGATCATACATTAATACACTTACTATTTTGAATTTGAGCTTGGGCATCATGCAATGTTGTTGTTGTCATTGCATGCTTGCTGCTGTTGTGCACCATTTATTATTTTATAATTTATTTCATTGAGACTGTGAGCTTGACATTTGTAATGTATTTTCTGTTATTGGATCAATGCTACCATGTTGTTGAGGCTATAGACGCATTGAATCACCACTGCCATTCTATTTTGATAGTAGCAATATAACAAATAGAGCACCATCCAATCCAATACAGACATCAGTAAGACATTTAATGCATTATTACTTCTTCATGATGATAAAAATTTCATTGGCTAAAAGCACATAGAAATTCAAAATAGTAGGATATCTTAATCTTTATGAGCTCAAATTCAAAATAATAAGTGTATTATTTTATTAACAATGTCCCTATTTGATCTAATAGCATCAATATAACAAATAGAGCACCGACCAATCAAATAGGGACATGAGGTACTCAAACAGTTTTCTCATAAAATAATATATTTAGGATAGTTAGACAAATAGTCCCACAAGAGACACAACAATCTTGTGGGAGAATAGGCAGATGATCTCTTTTGGAAAAGAACTTTGTAACCTTGATTTTTGTATGTTCAAACAAATATTTTCACTGGGTCTAATAACTTTGAGAACATGCACAATAAATTTCTACCTATAAGACAGGCCAGTATCACAACCTTTTCTCACAACTTGGTATCCCAAAATAGGAATACAGATGGTCAGTAATCTTCAGGCGACTCGGGAAATCACTTGGGTTGGTCCTTGCACAAAGATTATGATAACTTTAGGAGTAGATCAGCTGGGCCTCTGATTAATGGCTTTTAGTAAGATCTGTGGCATCCACCCAATCAGTTTGTATGTGCGTGACTCACTTAAGAGCCTAGTTGACCATGCCAAAATTGTAGGGAGATTCACCTACCTCAGGCTATCATCAACATGCCTCACCTAAGCTTGAGGGGATAAAGTGATAGTTTTCTCAACATCTTATTTATATACCGATCAAGGAATTACCAGTTTGAGTTTATTCTCTAAAGAGGAAGTGCTTCTCTCTAGACATGCCTCGCTAGAAGTGTTGTCAATTGGACTTGATTTTTCTCTTCACCCAAGATCTGTGAAGGAAAGGGGAGAGGATATGGATACAATTGGATTGCTTCCATGTCACTTATTTTAACAAATTTTTTCAAAGAATTTAAAAGCTCTAAGGAAGTGTTGAAAAACACTCCTTCAAACATGCCAAAAAGTATTCATTTCTAAATTGAACCTAGTTTAGACTAAATGTTCTCTATCCTAGAACATCAAACACTCATTTTCTTAACATGCAATATTCTTTTTGAAAAGTAAATGACAATGCTTGAAAGTGGAAATTGCTTTGCAAAAACAAGAAAAGTGTTTATTCCCTTTAGCATTCAAGACTTTGTTTCCTTCTTTTTAAGCACCAAAAGGAGATGTATTTGATTGTTCATTTTAGCATTTATTTGTTTTAAAACTTAAATTGAAAATAAATTTGAGAAGAAAATGCAAGATTACATGCATACATAAGAGGATGAACATAAATAATAAGGGTGCCAGACATTGCCTAAAGTGATGAATTTTTTACTCGGGTATGAATCTAGTGTGCCCCCGTGTGATCTAGAACTTGCAAAGAAAAGAGAGATGGAGGTTAGATAAAAAATATCTAAGCAATGAATGACATCTTATTACTGATCCTCATCTACAATTATGCATGTTCATAGTCAAGCCATACACTTTTGAAAGAAAAACCAAGCTCTCAGTCTCAATAAAATAAAAAGTTTATAAAATAATATATGGTGCACAACAACAACAAGCATGAAATGACAATAATAACATTGCATGATACCCGAGCTCAAATTCAAAATAGTAAGTGTATTAATGTGTGATCTAATAGTAGCAACCTCATTGATCATTACCTTTCACTCCTCCATCATTATAGAAGAGATAACTACCTAAAACTATATTTCATAATTCCTCCTTTGAAGTATATATATATCAAGTATAATTATGAGTTTACATCATAGATTTAGTCTTAATAAAATCTTATAAAATAACATAAAACTAACCCAAAATACTTTGTCTTAATAAAATCTTAATAAAGCAATATATTTAGTCTTAATAAAATAATACACTTACTATTTTGAATTTGAACTCAGGCATCATGCATTATTTATGAGTTCACTATTTTATTACCAGCCAATCAAATAGGGACATGAGGTGCTCAAACAATGATCTCATAAACAATGCATGATGCCCTAGCTTATAGCCCG
This sequence comes from Chamaecyparis obtusa, assembly GCA_027943335.1. Taxonomy (NCBI): domain Eukaryota; kingdom Viridiplantae; phylum Streptophyta; class Pinopsida; order Cupressales; family Cupressaceae; genus Chamaecyparis; species Chamaecyparis obtusa. The sequence continues at coordinate 7,366,442 of BSBK01000370.1, read as the reverse complement.
CAATCCATCAAAACATTTCCTCATGAAATGATCATAAATGGGGAGTACCACATAGTGAATATCAACAACAACAAAAAATAAAGAGAGATCAAACAATTCACACAATGCCTTGAAGGTAATAGAAATGATGCTCTAGCTCTCAAAGCGCGTGGGTCATCAAGCATTCCAAATGAAAATATGTAAACAATAATAGTATTAAATAATGAGCGTATGAACAATGTATGATGCCCTATCTTGTAGCTCACGAGCCATCAAGATATTTCCTCATAAAATGATCATAAATGGGGAGCACCACATAGTGAATATCAACACCAAAATAAATAAAGAGAGATCACACACTTCACACAATATATGTTGTTTTATAAGATTTTATTAAGACTAAATATATTATTTTATGAGCTAACTGTTTGAGCACCTTATGTCCCTATTTGATTGGTCGGTGCTTTATTTTTTATATTGATGCTATTAGATCAAATAGGGACATTAATAATAAAATAATACACTTACTATTTTGAATTTGAGCTCATAAAGATTAAGTTATCCCTATTTTATTACTGATGTCTTTATTTACATCTTTTCATCAAATGACCCAAAAACATCAAGAATGGTCCTACATGGTCACTAATAGCCAACTTTCAGAAGAATATGAATGAATGCTAATATACATAGGTGGATGAACATAAATAATGAAGGTACCAAATATTTTCTGAAGTAATGAAGTGTTGACCTAGGGTTCAATCCAGTATGCTCTTGTATGATCCAAAACCTACAAGGAAGGAAAATATGGGGTTAGATCCAAAGGATCTAAGAAATGTCTGGCACCCTATTACTAATATTCATCTATAATTATGCATGTGCATATTCAAGCCATACACTTCTAAAATTAACTATGTTATAGAACATTTGCATTTAGGAAACATATGCATGTAGTGAGTAAATCAAGACCAAAATAGAGCAAAAAGTATGATGTCAAATGTGTTATCAAGAAACACCTCATGGACTGTGAGTCAACATGGTATATATGTTGTTTATACAAGATTAGTAAAAGGACATCTACAACCTCAACAACATGAAAATATTAATCCAATAATAGGAAATACATTATAAATTCCAAACTCATGGTCTTAATGAAATAAACAGTGTATAAAATAATATATGATGCCTGAGATCAAATTCAAAATAGTAAGTGTATTAATATATGTATGATCTAATAGAAGCAACCTCATCGATCATTACCTTTGACTCCTCCATCATTATAGAAGAGATAACCACCTACAACAATAACATGAGGAGTGATATATTTCAAGCTTCAACGAGACTTCATACCACATAGTGTGTGTAGATTGTGTTCAATGTGTTATTTACGCTTGTATTGGTGGGAAAACTCTTGAAAACGTGCAAAAGAGATTGCATTCAACCATGTTGTTTACTTGACACATGTAGTTTACCTCCAGCCTAAATTAGCGTTGCATACAAATTTGTGAATGGTGCGTGGTATGAAGCCTTGCTCAAGCTTGAAAATGATAATCATTATGATGCTAAGGTATGGTGTGGTAAGCACAAGTATACTTATATCTTGAATTGTCAAATGACCAATAAGTGATAATTTCAAAAGTCTATCATAATTAAAGGCATGTGAATTCACATGGTACTTAATTTAAATGCCACTATGTAATGTTTTTACTTATGATATTTCGAGACCCCTCTCCATTTTAAACTAACCTATGACTTCAAAAGAGGAATTATGAAATATAGTGGTAGGTAGTTATCTCTTCTATAATGATAGAGGATTCAAAGGTAATGATCAATGAGGTTGCTGCTATTAGATCATACATTAATAAATTTACTATTTTGACAACAATAACATTGCATGATGTCAGAGTTCAAATTCAAAATAGTAAGTGTATTATTTTATTACTGATGTCCCTATTTTATTATTGATGTCCCGATTTGATCTAATAACATCACTATAACAAATAGAGCACTAACCAATCAAATAGGGACATGAGGTGCTCAAACAGTGAACTCATAAACAATGCATGATGCCCTAACTTGCAGCCTGTGAGCCATTAAGATATTTCCTCAAAAAATGATCATAAATGGGGAGTACTACATAGTGAATATCAACAACAAAATAAATAAAAAGAGATTAAACACTTCACACAATACCTTGAAGGTAATAGCAACGATGCCCTAGCTCTCAAAGCTCATGGGTCATCAAGCATCCCAAATGCAAAGATGTAAATAATGTCAATATTAACATTCATATTTGGTCATTAAATCAACAAATGTCATCAAAATGAAATTGAGTTAATGAGAAGACAAAGCTCGAATGCCTACCTCAAATCATGGCTTCCATATAAAGATCAAATGCTAAGGAACTATGTTATAAAATTTTATGCCAAATTTCAAGACATGAAATTTTATAACTTTACATATATTTTCTTCGAGTCCCCGACATTGTAAACTCAATGCTAAGGAGAAAAAAGTATGATGTCAAAAAGTATAAAATTTCATGCCTTGAAATTTTATAACATAGTTCCTTAGCAGCTGCCATATGAAGAGCAGTGCAAGGTGGACACTTTCCCATTTTATCACAATTAGGACCCTCTTTTACTGAGCTTTATGAGCTTTATGTTTTTACCATGCTTTATGAGCTTTTTTTTTTTTAAAGTGAAGACAAATATTATCTTAATTTGTTATCTTTAAATTTTATTCATTTTATGATTTTAAAAATTGAAATAAAAAATATAACTTTTAAGAAACTTTTACATCTTTTCATCAAATGACTCAAAAATATCAAAAATCATCATATATGGTCGCTAATAGCCAACTTTCAAAAGAATATGAATAAATGAAAACATACATAAGTGGATGAATATAAATAATGAAGGTACTAGACATTGCTTGAAGTAATGAAGTGTTGACCTAGGGTTCAATCCAGTATGCTCTTGTATGATCCAAAACCTGCAAGGAAGGAAAAGATGGGATTAGATCCAAAGGATCTAAGCAATGTCTGACACCCTATTACTGATCCTCATCTACAATTATGCATGTGCATAGTCAAGCCATACATAGACTTAACAACATGATAGCATTGTTCCAATAACAGAAAATAAATTACAAATGCCAAACTCACGGTTTCAATGAAATAAATAGTGTATGAAAAAATATATGGTGCACAACAGCAACAAGCATGCAATGAAAATAATAACATTGCATGATGCCCGAGTTAAAATTCAAAATAGTAAGTGTATTAATATATGATCTAATAGCAACAACTTTATTGATTATTACCTTTCACTCCTCCATCATTATAGAAGAGATAACTACCTACAACTATATTTCATAATTCCTCCTTTGAAGTCATAGGTTAGTTTAACTATTGGAAAATGAGTTGATAAGAGTTTCTAATAGTTTTGAATAAAAACTAAGAGTATTGAATTTTATTTGTTCCTATTGTGATTTCAGGGGAGAAGAAGGCTAAGACATTTTCAGTGGATCAGGTTGGTGTATATAACTTGTAAGTTTATATGTTTGCACTTTTTTTGTTTGAGGCTTAATTATGCTAGTTTTTAAAGAAAAAGATTTTTATTTCTTATTTCAAATTCATTCCTTCATATGTCATACCTGATACACAGTGAATTCATAGGAATTTCAAATAGATTTGAAAAAAAACTAAGAGTATTCAATTTTAACTATTCTTATTGTGAATTCAGGGGAGAAGAAGGCTAAGATCTTTACAGCTGATCTTGTGTGGGCAAGGTATGAAATTTGTGTAGGCTAACCTCCTTGTTCTGTCAGCGTCCTCTATGATTTCAGATGCTATATTTTCCTGAGTCTGGTTAGTGCCTTACTTTCCCCTCTTTGGTTCCATGCTTTCTTACATTAAGAGTTTATTTTGTCTTTGATTAGGGCACTATTTCTCCTTGACTATATTCTTTTGGGGTCTGATCTATTGTAGTTGTTTATTTTTTCTTGAATCATTGTTTACAATTACTTTTGATACAATATTTGTGTGAAGAACAAGAATAAAATGGTGAACAAGTGTATTTGACAAAGATAAACATGACACATTTTGTTGGGCTGATTGGGTTGGCCTGGTACCATTTACATGACCTGGCCAGATATTAAACAGTGAGCTCATGAACAATGCCAGTATTAAATAGTGAGCTCATGAACAATGTATGACGCCCTAGCTTGCAGCCTACGAGCCATCAAGACATTTCCTCATGAAATGATCATAAACGAGGAGTACCACATAGTGAATATCAACAACAAAACAAATAAAGAGAGATCAAACACTTCACACAATGCCTTGAAAGTAATAGAAAAGATGCCCTAACTCTCAAATCTCTCAGGTCATCAAGCATTCCAAATGAAAAGATTTAAACAATGTCAATATTAAACATTGAGCTCATGAACAATGTATGATGCCCTAGCTTGCAATCTATGAGCCATCAAGATATTTCCTCATGAAATGATCATAAACGAGGAGTACCACATAGTGAATATCAATAGCAAAACAAATAACGAGAGATCAAACAATTCACACAATGCCTTGAAGGTAATAGCAACAATGCCCTAGCTCTCAAACCTTGTGGGTCATCAAGCATTCCAAATGAAAAGATGTAAGCAATGTCAGTATTCAATAGTGAGCTCATAAACAATGTATGATGCCCTAGCTTGCAGCCCGCGAGCCATCAAGATATTTTCTCATTAAATGATCATAAATAGGGAGTACCACATAGTGAATATAAACAGCAAAGAAAAAAAAAAGATCAAACACTTCACACAATACCTTGAAGGTAATAGCAACGATGCCCTAGCTCTCAAAGCTTGCGAGTCATCGAGCATTCCAAATGCTAAGATGTAAACAATGCCACTATTAACATTCATATTGCGCCATTAAATGAACAAATGCTATCAAAATAAAATTGAGTTAATGAGAAGACAAAGCTCGAATGCCTACCTCAAGTGCTAGTGCGCTCTTCCCACATGATGTTGGCTGCTTTGCACACACCAAACTCGAATGCCCTCTTCGTGCCACACAAAAGTGCAGTGTTGTCTTCGCGACAAATCTTCAAATTCATAAATTACAAATGATACTTTCTTTTTCTTTTTTTTGGTTTATAACCAAATGGATGCTCCAATTACGACGTCATTATTGCTATTACAACACCGTCAAGGGCACTTGTAAAAAAAATACAAAAAACAAACACAAATTGTAGTGGCATCGCAAATTGGTGTCGAAATTCGACCCCAAATGTTGTAGTGTTGCTTTGACAAAACTTTGACCATTCGTATCTTAAAAAAAGAGGCTTCATTTTTCAAGATCCAAGGTGTTTTTTAGTTCATCTTGATGAGATTTTTGATTTGAGACCACTTTCACCAGATTTGGAAACTGTCAAATTTTTAGCTACGAACATTGTACTGACTTCCTTGCTTTGACTAAACTTTGACCATCCATATCTTGAGAAGAGAGGCTCTATTTTTCAAGATTCAATGTATTTTTTCATTCATCTCGATGAGATCTTTGATTTAAAACCACTTTCACCAGATTTCAAAATAGTCAAATTTTTAAATACGAACACTATATTGACTTCCTTGCTTTGACCAAATTTTGACCATCTGTATATTTAGAAGAGAGGCTCTATTTTTCAAGATTCATAGTGTTTTTTGGTTCATTTGGATGAGATCTTCCACTTGAGATCACTTTCACCTGATTTCAAAACGGTCAAATTTTTAGCTACAAACACTATACTAACTTCCTTACTTTGACCAAATTTTGGCCATCTGTATCTTGAGAAGAGAGGATTCATTTTTCAAGATTCAAGATATTTTTTGGTTGATCTCGATGAGATTTTCAATTTGAGACCACTTTCACCAAATTTTGAAACTATAAATTTTTTAGCTCCGAACATTTTACTGACTTCCTTGCTTTGACCAAACTTTGACCATCTGTATCTTGAGAAGAGAGGCTCCATTTTTCAAGATACATGGTGTTTTTTGGTTCATCTTGATGAGATTTTCCATTTGAGACCACTTTCACTAAATTTTAAAATGGTCAAATTTTTAGCTATGAACACAGTACTAACTTACTTACTTTGACCAAACTTTGACCGTCTGTATATTGAGAAGAGAGGCTCTGTTTTTTAATATTCATGATGTTTTTGGGTTCATTTCAACGAGATCTTCCATTTGAGACCACTTTCACCAGATTTCAAAATGGTCAAATTTTTAGCTACGAACATTGTACTGACTTCCTTGCTTTGACCAAACTTTGACAGTCCGTATCTTGAGAAGAAAGGCTCCATTTTTCAAGATTCAAGTTATTTTTTGGTTCATCTCGACGAGATCTTCGATTTGACACCACTTTCACCAGATTTTGAAACTGTCAAATATTTAGCTACGAACACTGTACTGACTTCCTTTCTTTGACCAAATTTTGACCATTCATATCTTGAGAAGAAAGACTCCATTTTTCAAGATTCATAGTGTTTTTTGGTTCATCATGACAAGATCTTCCATTTGAGACCACTTTCACCAGACTTCAAAATAGTCAAATTTTTAGCTACGAACACTGTACTGATTCCTTGCTTTGACCAAACTTTGACCAACTATATATTGAGAAGAGGGGCTTTATTTTTAAAGATTCATGGTATTTTTTGGTTCATCTCAATGAGATCTTCCATTTGAAACCACTTTCACCAAATTTTAAAATAGTCAAATTTTTAGCTACGAACACTGTACTGATTTCTTTGCTTTATCCAAACTTTGACCATCCATATCTTGGGAAGAGAGGCTCAATTTTTCAAAATTCAAGGTGTTTTTTGGTTCATCTTGACAAGATCTTCAATTTTAGACCACTTTCACTAGATTTGAAAAATATCAAATTTTTAGTTACAAACATTGTACTGACTTTTTTGTTTTGACCAAACTTTAACTATTTGTATCTTGAGAAGAGAGGCTCCATTTTTCAAGATTCATGGTGTTTTTTGGTTCATCTTGACAAGATCTTCCATTTGAGACCACTTTCACCAGATTTCAAAATGGTCAAATTTTTAGCTACGAACATTATACTAACTTCCTTGATTTGACCAAACTTTGACCATCTGTATATTGAGAAGAGGCTCTCTTTTTTAAAATTCATGGTGTTTTTTGGTTTATCTCAACGAGATCTTTCATTTGAGACAACTTTCACCAGATTTCAAAACTGTCAAATTTTTAGCTATGAACACTGTACTGACTTCCTTGCTTTGACTAAACTTTGACTGTCTGTATCTTGAGAAGAGAGGGTCTATTTTTCAAAATTCAATGTGTTTTTTGGTTGATCTCGACTAGATCTTCGATTTGAGACCACTTTCACTAGATTTTAAAATTGTAAAATTTTTAGCTACGAACACTGTACTGACTTTCTTGCCTTGACACAACTTTGACCATCTGTATCTTGAGAAAAGAGGCTCCATTTTTTAAGATTAAGGTTATTTTTGGTTTAGCTTGAAGAGATCTTCGATTTGAGACCACTTTCACCAGATTTGGAAATTGTCAAATTTTTAGCTACGAATAATGTACTGACTTACTTGCTTTAAACAAACTTTTACCGTCTGTATCTTGAGAAAAGAGGTTTCATTTTTTAAGATTTAAGGTGGTTTTTGGTTCATCTCGACAAGATCTTCGATTTGAGACGACTTTCACCAGATTTCAAAATGGTCAAATTTTTAGCTACAAACACTGTACTGACTTCCTTACTTCGACCAAACTTTGACTGTCCGTATATTGAGAAGAGAGGTTTTATTATTCAAGATTCATTATATTTTTTAGTCATCTCGACAAGATCTTCCATTTAAGACCACTTTCACCAGATTTCAAAAAGGCCAATTTTTTAGCTACAAACACTATACTGACTTCCTTGCTTTGACCAACCTTTGATGGTTTGTATTTTGAGAAGAGAGTCTCTATTTTTTAAGATTCAAGGTGCTTTTTGGTTCATCTCTAATAGATCTTTGATTTGAGACCACTTTCACCAGATTTTGAAACTGTCAAATTTTTAGCTAGGAAAACTATACTAACATACTTGCTTTGACCAAACTTTGACCATTCGTATCTTTAGAAAAGAGACTCTATTTTTCAAGATTCATGGTGTTTTTGGTTCATCTTGATGAGATCTTCCATTTGAGACCACTTTCACTAGATTTTAAAATGGTCAAATTTTTAGCTATGAACACTGTATTGACTTCATTACTTTGACCAAACTTTGACCGTCCATATATCTTGAAGAGAGGCTCTATTTTTAAAAATTCATAGTGTTTTTTGGTTCAATACAACGAGATATTCCATTTGAGAGCATTTTCACAAGATTTCAAAATGCTCTAATTTTTAGCTACAAAAACTGTACTAACTTCCTTTTTTTGACCAAACTTTGATCATCCGTAAGTTGAGAAGAGAGGTTCCATTTTTCAAGCTTCAAGGTATTTTTTAGTTTATCTCGATGAGATCTTTGATTTGAGGCCACTTTTTCCAGATTTTAAAATAGTGAAATTTTTAGCTACAAACACTGTACTAAATTCTTTGCTTTGACCAAACTTTAATAGTCCGTATATTGAGAAGAGAAGCTCTATTTTTTAAGAGCTATGGTGTTTTTTGGTTCATCTCAATGAGATCTTCTATTTGAGACAACTTTCACCATATTTCAAAATAGTCAAATTTTTAGCTATGAACACTGTACTGACATCTTTCCTTTGACCAAACTTTGACCATTCGTATCTTGAGAAGAGAGGGTCCATTTTTCAAGATACAATGTATTTTTTAGTTGATCTCGACGAGATCTTCGATTTGAGACCACTTTCACCAGATTTTAAAATAATCAAATTTTTAGCTATGAACACTGTACTGACTTCCTTTTTTTGACTAAACTTTGACCATCTGTATCTTGAGAAGAGAGGCTCCATTTTTCAAGATTAAGATTTTTTTTGGTTCACCTTGAGGAGATCTTCAATTTGAGACCACTTTCACCATATTTGGAAACTGTCAAATTTTTAGCTACGAACACTGTACTGACTTCCTTGCTTCGACCAAACTTTTATCATCCGTATCTTGAGAAGAGAGGCTTCATATTTCAAGATTTAAGGTGGTTTTTGGTTCATCTCTACAAGATCTTCGATTTGAAATCACTTTCACCAGATTTTAAAATGGTCAAATTTTTAGCTATGAACACTGTATTGACTTCCTTACTTTGACCAAATTTTGATCGTCTGTATATTGAGAAGAGAGCCTTTGTTTTTCAAGATTCAATGTATTTTTTAGTCATCTCGACAAGATCTTCCATTTGAGACCACTCTTACTAGATTTCAAAACGGTCAAATTTTTAGCTACAAACTCTATACTGACTTCCTTGCTTTGACCAAACTTTGATTGTCTTTATCTTGAGAAGAGAGTCTCCATTTTTTAAGGTTCATGATGTTTTATGGTTCATCTCGAAGAGATCTTTGATTTGAGACCACTTTCACCAAATTTTGAAATTGCCAAATTTTAAGCTACGAATACTATACTAACATACTTGCTTTGACCAAACTTTGACCATCCGTATCTTTAAAAGAGATGCTCTATTTTTCAAGATTCATGGTGTTTTTTGGTTTATCTTGATGCGATCTTCCATTTGAGACCACTTTCACTAGATTTCTAAATGGTCAAATTTTTAGCTACGAGCACTGTACTAACTTCATTGCTTTGACCAAACTTTGACCATCTGTATATCTAGAAGAGAGGCTCTATTTTTCAAAATTCATGGTGTTTTTTGGTTCAACTCAACGAGATCTTTCATTTGAGACCAATTTCACAAGATTTCAAAATGGTCTAATGTTTAGCTATGAACACTGTACTGACTTCCTTACTTTGACCAAACTTTGACCGTCTATATATTGAGAAGAGAGGTTCCATTTTTTAAGATTCAAGGTGTTTTTTGGTTGATCTCGACAAAATCTTTGATTTCAGACCACTTTCACTAGATTTCAAAATAGTGAAATTTTTAGCTACGAACATTGTACTGAATTCCTTACTTTGACCAAACTTTAATCGTCCCTATATTGAGTTGAGAGGCTCTATTTTTTAAGATTCATGATGTTTTTTAGTTCATCTCAATGACATTTTTTATTTGAGACAACTTTCACCTGATTTGAGAATGGTCAAATTTTTAGCTATGAACACTATACTAACTTCCTTCCTTTGACCAAACTTTGACCATCCATATCTTGAGAAGAGAGGGTCTATTTTTCAAGATTCAATGTGTTTTTTGGTTGATCTCAACGAGATCTTCGATTTGATACCACTTTCACCAAATTTTGAAATAATCAAATTTTTAGCTACGAACACTATACTAATTTCCTTACTTTGACAAAACTTTGACCATCTGTATCTTGAGAAGAGAGGCTCCATTTTTCAAGATTCAAAGTATTTTTTGGTTCACTTTGAAGAGATCTTCGATTTGAGACCACTTTCACCAGATTTCAAAATGGTCAAATCTTTAACTACAAACACTGTATTGACTTCCTTGCTTGGACTAAACTTTGACCATTCGTATATTGAGAAGAGAGGCTCTATTTTTTAAGATTCATGGTGTTTTTTTGGTTCATTTCAATGAGATCTTCCATTTGAGCCCACTTTCACCAGATTTCAAACCAATCAAATTTTTAGCTATGAACACTCTACTGACTTCCTTGCTTTGACCGAACTTTGACAGTCCATATCTTGAGAAGAGAGGCTCCATTTTTTAAGATTCAAAATTTTTTTTGGTTCATCTTGACGAGATCTTTGATTTGACACCACTTTCACCAGATTTTTAAACTGTCAAATTTTTAGCTATGAACACTGTACTGACTTCCTTGCTTTGACAAAACTTTGACCATCCGTATCTTGAGAAGAAAGGCTCCATTTTTCAAGATTCATGGTGTTTTTTGGTTCATCATGATGAGATCTTCCATTTGAGACCACTTTCATCAGACTTCAAAATGGTCAAATTTTTAGCTACAAACACTGTACTGACTTACTTACTTTGACCAACCTTTGACCAACCGTATATTGAGAATAGGGGCTCAATTTTTCAAGATTCATGGTGTTTTTTGGTTCATCTCAACGAGATCTTCCATTTGAGACAACTTTCACTAGATTTCAAAACGGTCAAATTTTTAGCTACAAACACTGTATTGACTTCTTTGCTTTGACCAAACTTTAATCATTAGTATCTTGAGAAGAGAGGTTCCATTTTTAAAAATTCAAGGTGTTTTTTGGTTCATCTCGATGAGATCTTTGATTTGAGACCACTTTCCCCAGATTTTAAAATGGTGAAATTTTTAGCTACGAACACTGTACTGAATTCCTTAATTTGACCAAACTTTAATGGTAAGTATATTGAGAAGAGAGACTTTGTTTTTTAAAATTTATGGTGTTTTTTGGTTAATCTCAATGAGATCTTCTATTTGAGACAACTTTCACTAGATTTCAAAGCGGTGAAATTTTTAGATATGAATACTGTATTGACTTCCTTCTTTTGACCAAACATTGACCGTCCATATCTTGAGAAGAGAGGGTCCATTTTTCAAGATTCAATATGTTTTTTGGTTGATCTAGATGAGATCTTCAATTTGGGACCACTTTCATTAGATTTTAAAATAATCAAATTTTTAGCTATGAACACTGTACTGACCTCCTTGCCTTGACCAAACTTTGACCATGCATATCTTGAGAAGAGAGGCTCCATTTTTCAAGATTCAAGGTGTTTTTTGGTTCATCTTGAGGAGATCTTCGATTTGAGACCAATTTTACCAGATTTGAAAATTGTCAAATTTTTAGCTACAAACACTATACCGACTTCCTTGCTTTCACCAAACTTTGACCATTCTTATCTTTAGAAGAGAGGTTCCATTTTTCAAGATTCAAAGTATTTTTTGGTTCATCTCGACAAGATCTTTGATTTGAGACCACTTTCACCAGATTTTAAAATCTTTAAATTTTTAGCTATGAACATTGTACTGAATTCCTTGCTTTGACCAAACTTTAGCAGTCCGTATATTGATAAGAGAGGCTATGTTTTTCAAGATTCATAGTGTTTTTTGGTTCACCTCGATGAGATCTTCCATTTGAGACCACTTTCACCAGATTTCAAAATGGTCAAATTTTTAGCTATGAACACTGTACTGACTTCTTTGCTTTGACCAAATTTGGACTGTCGGTATCTTGAGAAGAGAAGCTCTATTTTTCAAGATTTAAGATGTTTTTTGGTTCATCTCGACGAGATCTTTAATTTGAGACCACTTTCATTAGATTTTGAAACTATTAAATTTTTAGCTACAAACACTGTACTAACTAGCTTGCTTTGACCAAACTTTGACCATTTGTATCTTAAGAAGAGAGGGTCCATTTTTTAAGATTCATGGTATTTTTTGGTTCATGTTGACAAGATCTTCTATTTGAGACCACTTTCAATAGATTTTAAAATGGTCAAATTTTTAGCTATGAACACTTTACTAGTTTCCTTTCCTTGACCAAACTTTGGTCATCCGTATATTGAGAAGAGAGGCTCTATTTTTCAAGATTCATGATATTTTTTAGTTCATCTCAATAAGCTCTTCCATTTGAGACCATTTTCATCAGATTTCAAAATGGTTAAATTTTTAACTACGAACATTGTACTGACTTCCTTTCTTTGACCAAACCCTGACCATATGTAGCTTGAGAAGAGAGGCTCCATTTTTCAAGATTCAAAGTGTTTTCTTGTTCATCTTGATGAGATCTTTGATTTAAAACCACTTTCACTAGATTTTGACACTGTCAAATTTTTAGCTCCGAACACTATACTGACTTCCTTGCTTTGACCAAACATTGACCATCCGTCTCTTGAGAAGAAAGCTTCTTTTTTTCAAGATTCATGGTGGTTTTTGGTTGATGTTGACGAGATCTTCCATTTGAGACCAATTTCACCAAATTTCAAAAAGGTCAAATTTTTAGGTACGAACACTGTACTAACTTCCTTGCTTTGACCAAACTTTGACCATACATATATTGGGAAGAGAGACTTTATTTTTAAAGATTCATGGTGTTTTTTGGCTGAACTCAACGAGATCTTCCATTTGAGACAACTTTTATCAGATTTCAAAATGGTCAAATTTTTAGCTATGAACATTATATTCACTCCTTGCTTTGGAAAAATTTTGATCGTCCATATCTTGAGAATAGATGCTCCATTTTTTAAGATTCAAGGTGTTTTTTGGTTCATCTCGACGAGATCTTCGATTTGAAACCACTTTCACTAGATTTTGAAATTGTCAAATTTTTAGCTACGAACACTGTACTAATTTCCTTGCTTTGACCAAACTTTGACCATCTGTATCTTCAGAAGACACAGATCTATTTTTCACGATTAAAAGTGTTTTTTGGTTCATCTTGACGAGATCTTCAATTTGAGACCACTTTCACCAAATTTGGAAACTATCAAATTTTTAGCTATGAACACTGTACTGACTTCCTTGCTTTGACCAAACTTTGACTGTCCGTACCTTGAAAAGATAGGCTTCATTTTTCAAGATTCAAGGTGTTTTTTGGTTTATCTCGACTCGATCTTCGATTTGAGACCACTTTCACTAGATTTCAAAATGGTCAAATTTTCAGCTACGAACACTGTACTGACTTCCTTACTTTGACCAAACTTTGACTGTCATATATTGATAATAGAGACTCTATTTTTCAAGATTCATAGTGTTTTTTAGTCATCTCAACAAGATCTTCCATTTGAGACCACTTTCACCAAATTTCAAAATAGTCAAATTTTTAGCTACGAACACTGTACTGACTTCCTAGCTTTTACCAAACTTTGACCATTTGCATCTTGAGAACAGATTCTCCATTTTTCAAGATTCAAGGTGTTTTTGGATTTTTCTTGAAGAGATCTTTGATTTGAGACCACTTTCACCAAATTTTGAAACTGTCAAATTTTTAGCTACGAACATTGTACTGACTTACTTGCTTTGACAAAACTTTGACCATCTGTATCTTAAGAAGAGAGGCTTCATTTTTCAAGATTAATAGTTTTTTTGGTTTCATCTTGATGACATATTCCATTTGAGACCACTTTCACCAGATTTCAAAATGGTCAAATTTTTAGCTAGGAACACTGTACTGACTTCCTTGCTTTGACCAAACTTTGATCGTTGGTAAATTGAAAAGAGAGGCTTTGTTTTCCAAGATTCATGGTTTTTTTGTGTTCATTTGAACGAGATCTTCTATTTGAGACCACTTTCACCCGATTTTAAAATGGTCAAATATTTAGCTACGAACACTGTCCTAACTTCCTTGCTTTAACCAATCTTTCACCATCCGTATCTTGAGAGAGAGGTTCCATTTTTTAAGTTTCAAGGTTATTTTTAGTTCATCTCGATAAGATCTTCGATTTGAGACCACTTTCGATAGATTTTGAAATTGCCAAATTTTTAGGTACAAACACTGTACTGACTTCTTTGCTTTGACCAAACTTTGACCCTCCGTATCTTGATAAGAGAGGCTCCATTTTTCAAAATTCATGGTGTTTTTTGGTTCATATTAATGAGATCTTACATTTGAGACCATGTTCACTAGATTTCAAAATGGTCAAATATTTAGCTACGAACAATATACCGACTTCCTTGCTTTGACCAAACTTTGACCGTCCGTATATTGAGAGGAGAGGCTCTATTTTTCAAGATTAATAGTGTTTTTTGGTTCATCTCAATAATATCTTCCATTTGAGACCACTTTAACCATATTTCAAAATAGTCAAATTTTTAGCTATGAACACTGTATTGACTTCCTTGCTTTGACCAAATTTTGACTGTCTGTATCTTGAGAAGGGAGGCTCCATTTTTTAAGATTTGAAGAGTTTTTTGGTTCATCTTGATGAGATCTTCAATGTAAGACCACTTTCACCAGATTTTAAAACTGTTAAATTTTTAGCCACGAACACTGTACTGACTTCCTAGCTTTGACCAAACTTTGACCATTTGTATCTTGAAAATAAAAGTTCCATTTTTTAAGATTCATGGTGTTTTTTTGTTCATCTTGGCAAGATCTTCCATTTGTGACCACTTTCACTAGTTTTCCAAACGGTCAAATTTTTAGCTACGAACACTGTATTGACTTCCTTTCTTTGACCAAACTTTGACCATCCGTATATTGAGAAGAGAGACTCTATTTTTCAAGATTCATGGTGTTTTTTGGTTCATCTCAATGAGATCTTCCATTTGAGACAACTTTAACCAGATTTTAAAATAGTCAAATTTTTAGCTACAAACACTATATCGACTTCTTTGCTTTGACAAAACTTTGACCATCCGTATCTTAAGAAGAGGGGCTCCATTTTTCAAGATTCTAGATATTTTTTGGTTCATCTTGATGAGATCTTCGATTTGAGACCACTTTCATGAGATTTGGAAACTGTCAAATTTTTAGCTATGAACACTTCTTGACTTCTTTGTTTTGACCAAACTTTGACCATCTGTATCTTGAGAAGAGAGGCTCCATTTTTTAAGTTTCAAAGTGTTTATTGGTTCACCTCGACGAGATCTTCAATTTGAGACCACTTTCACCAGATTTCAAGAGAGTCAAATTTGTAGCTATGAACACTATATTGATTTCCTTGCTTTGACCAAACTTTGACCATTTGTATATTGAGAAGATAGGCTCTATTTTTAAGGATTCATGTTGTTTTTTCATTCATCTCAACGAGATATTCCATTTGAGACCACTTTCACCAGATCTCAAAATGGTTAAATTTTTAGCTACGAACACTGTACTAACTTCCTTGCTTTGACCAAACTTTGACCATCCGTATCTTGAGAAGAGAGGCTTCATTTTTCAAGATTCAAGGTGTTTTTTGGTTCATCTTGACGAGATCTTCGATTTGAGACCACTTTCACCAGATTTTGAAGATGTCAAATTTTTAGCTACGATCAGTGTACTAACTTCCTTACTTTGACCAAATTTTGACCATCTGTATCTTGAGAAGAGAGGCTCCATTTTTCAATACTCATGGTGTTTTTTGGTTCATCTTGATGAGATCTTTCATTTGACACCACTTTCACTAGATTTCAAAGTGGTCAAATTTTTAGCTACGAACACTGTACTAATTTCATTACTTTGACCAAACTTTGATCGTTCGTATATTGAGAAGAGAGGCTCTATTTTTTAAGATTCATGGTGTTTTTTGGTTCATCTCAATGATTTCTTCCATTTGAGACCACTTTCACTAGATTTCAAAATTTTCAAATTTTTAGCTACAAACACTGTATTGACTTCCTTGCTTTGACCAAACTTTGACCATCTATATCTTGAGAAGAGAGGCTCCATTTTTCAAGATTCAAAGTGTTTTTTGATTCATCTTAACGAGATCTTTGATTTGAGACCATTTTCACTAGATTTTGAAATTGTCAAATTTTTAGCTACGAACATTGTACTGACTTCCTTGCCTTGACCAAACTTTGACCATCTGTATCTTGGGAAGAGAGTCTCCATTTTCAAAATTCATGGTGTTTTTTGGTTCATCTTGATGAGATCTTCCATTTCAGACCACTTTCACCAAATTTTAAAATGGTCAAATTTTTAGCAATGAACACTGTACTGACTTCCTTGCTTTAACCAAACTTTGGCCATCCATTTATTAAGAAGAGAGGATCTATTTTTCAAGATTCATGATGTTTTTTAGTTCATCTTGATGAGATCTTTCATTTGAGATAAGTTTCACCTGATTTCAAAATGGTCAAATTTTTACCTACAAACACTGTACTGACCTCCTTGCTTTAACCAAACTTTGACTGTGCATATCTTGAGAAGAGAGGCTCCATTTTTCAAGATTCATGGTATTTTTTGGTTCATCTCAATGAGATCTTTGATTTGAGACCACTTTCACCAGATTTTGAAATGGTCAAATTTTTAGCTATGAACACTATACTGACTTCCTTGCTTTGAGCAAATTTTAACCGTCTATATTTTGAGAAGAGAGGCTCCATTTTTCAAGATTCAAAGTGTTTTTTGGTTCGTCTTGATGATATCTTTGATTTGAGACTACTTTCACCAGATTTGGAAACTACCAAATTTTTAGCTAGGAACATTGTATTGACTTCCTTAAACCAAACTTAGATTGTCTGTATCTTGAGAAGAGAGGCTCCATTTTTTTAGATTCAAGGTATTTTTTGGTTCATCTCGATGAGATCTTCAATTTGAGAGTACTTTCACTAGATTTCAAAATGGTTAAATTTTTAGCTATGATCACTGTACTGACTTCCTTGCTTTGAACAAACTTTGATCATGTGTATATTGAGAAGAGAGGCTCCATTTTTCAAGATTCATGGTTTTTTTTTGTTCATCTCGACAAGATTTTTAATTTGAGACCACTTTTAGTATATTTTGAAACTATCAAATTTTTAGCCACGAACACTATACTGACTTTCTTTCTTTGATGAAATTTTGACCATCTATATCTTGAGAAGAGAGGGTCAATTTTTCAAGATTCATGGTATTTTTTGGTTCATCTTGACGAGATCTTCCATTTGAGACCACTTTCACTAGATTTCAAAATGGTCAAATTTTTAGCTACGAACACTCTACTGACTTCCTTGCTTTGACTAAACTTTGACATTCCATATATTGAGAAAAGAGGCTCTATTTTTCAAGATTCATGGTATTTTTTGGTTCTTCTCAATGAGATCTTCCATTTGAGACCACTTTCACCAGATTTCAAAATGGTTAAATTTTTAGCTACGAACACTTTACTAACTTCCTTACTTTGACCAAACTTTGACCTTCTGTATCTTGAGAAGAAAGGCTCTATTTTTCAAGATTCAAGGTGGTTTTTGGTTCATCTTAACGAAATCTTTGATTTGAGACCACTTTCACCAGATTTTGAGATTGTCAAATTTTTAGCTACAAATATTGTACTGACTTCCTTGCTTTGACCAAACTTTGACCATTTTTATCTTGAGAAGAGAGGCTCCTTTTTTTAAGATTCAAGGTGTTTTTTGGTTCATCCTTACAAGATCTTCCATTTGAGACCACTTTCATAAAATTTTAAAACTGTCAAAGTTTTAGCTACGAATAGTGTACTGAATTCCTTGCTTTGAAAAAACTTTGACCGTCCATATATTGAGAAGAGAGGGTCTATTTTTCAAGATTCATTGTGTTTTTTGGTTCATCTTAAAGAGATCTTCCATTTGAGATAACTTTCACCAGATTTCAAAATGGTCAAATTTTTAGCTACAAATATTGTACTGACTTCCTTGCTTTGACCAAATTTGGCCATTCGTATCTTGTGAAGTGAGGCTCCATTTTTCAAGATTCAAGAGTTTTTTTGGTTCATCTCGACAAGATCTTCGATTGGAGACCACTTTCACCAGATATCAAAATGGTCAAATTTTTAGCTACAAACATTGTACTAAATTTCTTATTGGATTAGGAGAGATAGGGTACTGAGAGGGGAGGGGTGAATCAGTGCCCACAAAACTTTAGCTCATAAACCTTTAATATCTTAAATAGAAAACAATATTAACCTTGCAAAAGAACTTGTATCCAATGCATGTATCATTCATCCATTCAAATTGTAAAAGAAAATAACATGAAATCAACAATGTAACAATCCCATAACATAAGTATTTTGGTAACGCAGAAACCCTTGTTAGAAGGTAAAAACTATGGTGGGGATGACACCCACAAATTCTTTACTACTGCAGATAGAAAAGGTTTTCCTATTAGGGCTACAAGTGGTGATCACTTCTAGTGATCTTACCCTATTAGAAGTAACATATTAGATCAGCTAGATCTATCTAGCGATAGGATTTTAGCAACACTACTTGAGTGTGCACTTGGTTAAGAGATTTACAAAAAGACTATTAGGTCTACTCTGTTAAGAGATTTTACCAAAAATCTAATACAATGATTAGAAAGCAATAGGTATCTATCTTCTAATGACAACTCAGCTTGTCTGATTACATATCAATAAAATATTGAATGGATATCACCTTATACTATGTAGAACTCTGCTCTGAACTACTCAGTTAGCCTAATTCTGATTCTACTTTAATTTGATTACCTCTGAATACTTTTCTTCTCTATTTGTCAACTGATAATATTGAAGTTGGCTAATGATTCAAGTGCTTCTTCATTCATACATCAAATACCATAAAAAATGATGCAAAAATACAATTATATAGCATACAGCTTTATGCCGCTTCATAAAAATTAGGTTACAATATCTTAGAGAAAACCCTAAGATCAACGATGTACAAAAATAACCTAGATCAAACAATTACATAAGATCTTCATCGCATTTAATATCTCAATAATAAATTATCCTCGATCTTGTTAAAATGTTTTTTGATTTTGTTGTAACCATTTTCATAGAT
This sequence comes from Chamaecyparis obtusa, assembly GCA_027943335.1. NCBI lineage: Eukaryota > Viridiplantae > Streptophyta > Pinopsida > Cupressales > Cupressaceae > Chamaecyparis > Chamaecyparis obtusa. Next base: position 7,347,024 of record BSBK01000370.1, on the reverse strand, counting down.
AGATGTGCCATTTTTGATTCCTATGTCATTTCATGTGATCCTTGGTAAACACTGTATATACTGCTTGGTAAATATACTGGTGCTCAGTGTCCAGTTTGCTCAATGTTTACTGTGATCAGTATTGGTGTTCATTGAAGCTCAGTGGAACTACCCTATGCTTGGTGTAAAGACTTAACCGATTGGCTTGTCATTCTTGTAGTTATTGACTAGGTTAACATAAGTAACCAACCGATGTCTTTGATAACCTTTGATACTAATGACAACCTTTAATGCTCAAATAGAGATAACAATCTCCCCCTTTGGCATTAGTATCAAAACCATAATGTATAGAGACCTTATGTCTCAAAACTTATATCTCCACCATATACATATATACTTATCAAAAAAATTCTATATACTCCCCCTCGATGCATGCTCCCAGTAATGTGTAGTATACTTAGCATCTATGTACAGATTTGGCATATACATTAATTATCCCCCTTTTTGATACTAATGCCAAATATAAAAATGTATACTTACAGCTTGTCAAAAATGTGCTGATCGGTTTTCTTCAATGATTCCAAGAGGTTTTCTCATTCCTCTTTCAAGTTAGTGAGATCAATGTGCTCAAGACCGACTTGTGCATGCATGTCAAAGATGTTTTTCAACACAAATTTTTTTGGTGTTGCAACAAGTTGTTCCTCTTTGATAGTGTGTTTCTCAAAATTTTTTAGGTAGGGTAGGAGCTCGGTTTGTAATTCATTGACCTGATCACTGGCTCTTTCTTCTTGTTTCCTAAGATCTGCTATCAACCGCTTGAGTTCTTGAACTCTTAATATATGCTTTGAAAAACCTTGTGGCTCAGTCGTAGCTGCATGTGCACTGGCTTTGATTTCATTTTCAAACTGTTTGATCTTTTCACTGATCTCAGTAGTGAAGGTTTCCACAGTGCATAGCTTCAGTAAGATTTGACAAATTAATTGAATGCTAGATTTGATCTCAGTAATTACCTCAATTAATTTAACCTTGTTGATTGCCACTTCTTGGTTGATTCTTTCTGCAAGTTTATCCTGAATCTTTGACTCTTCCCTTTCTTCTATTCTCTTGTTGGCATCGACATCTGGGGCATTGATTCCTTCAACAAGTGTAGCAAGTTGGTCCATAATCAGAGTATCTGCATCTATTTTTACCTCAGGTGTAGATATGGAAAATTGGCAAAAGGCTTAAATCAATCAAAAAGTGCAATCAAATCATCAAAATATCATGGAAAATTAATAAATGGGACAAAGGCAATTCAAATCAAAGGAAAATTCAATTAAATGATTAAATGAAGCTTGAAAAGAGGAAAAACACTACGAAATTGATTAAATTCAATTAATGACATAGTTGTTGAAAGCAAAAATCAAAATGAACCTCTTACCCTTCATGGCTAAATTTAATTACTTTAATTAATTAATAAATCATAATTTCCCTCAACAAAGCAAATTGGAGACAAAATGGACACAAATCACTCACTTTTGTTGAAATGGTCTAGCCTTTTGAAACCATTTAAATGATTGTCCCCTCCTTGTCCCCCCATTTATGGACAAAGCAAAGCCAATTGACCTTACCCAAGCATAACCATGATCAACTCACTCTACCCCCTACCCTTGAGAAATTACTATAAGTATGAGGCATTTTGGAGAGCATTTCAATCTTAGAATTTCAATTGAAAAGCATTGTTACTATAGTCAATTGAGATCATTTCTAAGAGCAATTGAAGCATTTGAGCATTTAGAGTTTATCATTTTAGCCTTTTATCATTGCATTGTTATCAATGGAGCTAGATTAAGCATAAATTCATCATAGAATAAGCATTTAGAAGCATCATAGCAGCATTATTCTCATTTTAGAGGTGTCACTAGTGAGGATTTGTAGCTGAGAGCTCACTTACCACTTCTTTCTAGAGATCCATGAGATGTTATAGATTGTAGTTGCATTTTAGAGTAAATTTCCTTTGTATTTAGCTTAAATTGTTGCTACTTGATCTTAATTTCATGAAGGTGTTAAACTCACACACATAAATGGTGCCCACCATGGGGCTCTAAGCCTCATTCTATCATTTTCATCATCATGTGCATGTTTGTATTCTCCATTTTCCATGTTTATTGTGCAGGAAACAGGTAAAATCATGCTTACAAGAGATTCACTTATGCCTACAGTCAGATCTCTGTCACCTATAAGCTCTGTAATCATGCCTACTAGCTAGACACTTGCGCTTCCGTCGATAAAGCCTTCAGCCTTTGTGGATTATAATTACACCTAGAACACAGGGAGTATCACTTATGTTTAAACTGTTGTCACTTAATTTGGGACTTTGTGTTGCCTTTAATAGTTTTAGTCATGCGTACAAGAAATTCAATCATGCGTACAAGCAATTCAGTCACGTGTACAAGAATTTTGTTCACGTGTAAAAGAATTTCATTCACACATACAAGCAATTTAGTCACGCGTAAAAGCATTTCATTCACGCGTACAATAATTTCAGTCATGCTTTTGCAAGAAAATTTGTCGCTTAATAGTGTATTCTGTCACTTTTCATTTACTATTTTGCGCAATTTAATCTTCTAGTCACGCTTTTGATTAAACTGTCCGCACCTGTGTAACTTTTGGTATCGCCTGAGCCCTTAACTGTGACGCTCACTACTGATAACATTACGCCTATACATAGTTTACTCACGCATACTAGCTGGATTATGTCGCCTGATGTCTCTGGCTTATTTTCATGTTTAAATTGATAAATCTCAAGGACTAATTTGCTATTATGTTGTTTAAATAGTAAATGAACGAGCATCTGAAGGTGAAGAAGCCATAAAATAGAGTCAATCAAGAAGATAAAGCCTTGAAAAAAAGGATTAAGAAGGAGAATCAAGCACATATTAAGGCGGTTCTTGAGACAACATTGGACGAAGATACTAAGGTACATGCTCTGTCATAGAAAAGTGCTCAAATTTTTTTTTTTTCTTTTTTGCATGCAAAAAAGAAACAAAAAAGGACATCCTATTAGAGTATACCTTGTTGTCCTAAATGCTTACAAACTGAAATATGTTTCTTTGAATTGGGAATTTAGTCCCTAAGTTTGTAAAATTTGCAAATTATTTGAGTAACAAGAATCAAGAGCATAATCAAATTGTAGTATTTTAAGCTTTTGATTTTGGTTTCCCCTCACTTTGTTTGTTTGTGCTAACTAACTTGTTGGTGGAGGGAACGCACTTGCTAAGGTAAGGGAAAAATTTGGAGATAGAAGCAAGAAAACTACTATTTAAAAATGCCCCTAGCCTTTGCTAGCATCAGTTAAGGTATTTTTCTCATCAAGCTTGCACATTCCCTTAGCTTGTGGCATATTCAAAGTTCTAAACATAGCTTAAACATTAAAAGAAAAGAACAAACATTTCAATTATAAGAACCCCTTTGTCATGGGGTTGAAAAAGAACAAAAATTGATTGTAAGTGTTTGGGAGAAATCCACTTTTCATGCTTTTCAATGAACATGTCTAGAACTTAGTGGGCTTGCCTCCCGAGATTGCCTTAAAGGGCCAGTGAGAGGGACAGCCCAAAGTGGGATACACTTGCTTTTGCCGTGAGAATCCAACCCACTATAAAATGAAATGCATGTATCCTTAATGGGGTGCATGAAAAAAGGATTTTAATTTCTTGAACTTCCTCTAGTAGTCCTCACAGATTGTGCAAAATCATGCTTCGGTGCGTGTGGGAAGCCCCTTAACATAGTTGGGGGATGGGAGATTTCAATCCATTTTGAACGGAATATTTACTAAAACCTGGATAAAATAGCAAAGCCACCTTGTAGAGCCATGTTTACAAGACAATTTGACTTTAGGTAGGCTATTTGGAATCTATTCTTGTGCTATACTTGTGAAAACATTCAAGAATATACACATTAGATTGTTTTTAGAGACATTGATGTGTGTGCTGCATTTGTTTTTTATTTTCAAACAAGAAAATTTTGAAAAATCTGATCTTAAACATTTTAAAAATCAAAAACCTTACACCTTGGTCAGATAAGTGTCGCCTGTGCAAAAAAACACACTCGCCTATCAGAGATTCAGTCACACCTGTGACTTATTCAAACCCATGTAGACATCCTAAAGTCATGCTTAGAAAAAATTGAGACACGCCTGGAAGAATTGGAAACCCACTTACTAACAGTAAAGTGTCACCTAAGTACCTACAGAGGACCCCCTAACAACAAACCAGTGCACGCCTACAGGAGTTTTGGTCACGCCTATGCTTGGTTCAGTGATGCCGAGAAACACAAAAGGGCAAACAGAGAGTATTTCTTGAAGGATTCAAAAAAATTTGGTTTCATATTTGGATACCCTTTTCAAAGGTACTCTTTATCAATGCAACAAATAGATCATATTCTTGAAAATCATTTATAATGATGAGTCTATTTGAGAAAAAAATCAACCCTATTATGGAGAACAATTATCGAATTCAAGATCAAAATCTCCATTGGAATCAAGATGATGAAGTATCTAAAGATGAAGTTTTAGAAGCACTCCAAGATCCCATGTTCGTGAAAATAATGCAATTAGTTTTGGAGAGGAATAAAGAAGCATATTTCATGAAGTTAGTTCAAGCAGGACTTAAGCTTCCTCGTGATTTTGACACATCAACCTTGATAGAGAATGAGGAAAAACAAAAAGAGATACCATCTAAAAAGTCATTATTAAGATCAAGGTGTCCTTTTCTTTATGATGATGCGCCATCCATATCTTCATCCTCCTCACAAAAACAAGCATTTAAGAGTGACAAACCTATCTTGGATCAAAGGAAATTTCATAATCAACCTATTTGTGATCAAGATAATAAAGAGTATGAAGAGAAAAGTATCACTCTCAAGCAAGATCTAATGCACAAACCCCTATCTAGTAAGGTTTCTCCCATAGCATGTACTCCTTTCATCTTTCAGTCATCTCCCAAAGCTCCACAATTATCCAAAATTCCTCCATCAAAAAGTGAACCTAATGATAACACCTTTCAAGTTGACTATGGCTACCCTCAAGGGCTACCTCTAAAAGAAACCCAAGCTAGTTTACATCTTGTTGCAGACCTTTTCCATGCTTCAAAGATCTTGGACCCCAAGGCTTCATGTGCTTCAATGCCTATTATACCCATTCAAGAGGGTCCTACATCACTCTTCCAAATATTCCCCATACATATCCAAACATCTACCTTATCCTTAGAAGTGGCTCCATGTCAAGAAGATAATCCAAAGAGAAAAGAGATAAATAGTGATAAAGATCAAGATCAAGATTATACACAATCTCCTCCCATATTTGATGAAGGTCCCATATCCCTCGAACCTTGTGATGATCCCCTTGCATTCTTTCATGGCTTCCAAGATGATATCCTTCCGTTCCAAGAATAAAGTACCCTTCCAAGTTCCACATCTTCTCCACTTCCCAAGCAAGATCAAGATATCCCTTCCATAACTTCCAATAAGCATATTGAAAATCAAGAGAAAAATACCATCTCTACATCATTCAAAGATCCTTGTCAAGATCAAAGCATCCCATCATTTCCTTGTCATATTCCTCCATGTTCACCTCAAGAAACCATCATTCTTCCAAATCCCTTGCATGATAATAAATCCACTCAAGCTTCAGTTGATCTTATCAAATGTGTTCCTATCAAAGCTATTCATGAGCCTATTGGTATAAAGATAAATCCTAAAGATAAGAATCTTGGCGATGCAGTTCCTTCTAAAGATATTGATATCCCTTTCACACCATATATCCCTCCATTCAAACGAAACCATATTCCTTCACTATCCTCCAAATCCATTTTGGGTGCCTATGTCCCAAAACAAAAGTCTTCATTCCTTCCATCCATATTAGGTCCATATATTCCTCCATCATCTATTCCTATCATCCCTAATTATCCATTCACTTACCCTACCATGTATCAAGATCAATGAAGGCACACATACTTGAAGAATGTCCAAACACTGATCCATATGAACCCTTCATATTATTCCTATTCATCCACAATTCCTAAGTCTTTTGGAAGCAATTTTGATGTACAACATAAAAATCATAAATCCAAGAATCCATATGTGTATAAAAATCACAATGTCCCATCTAATCGACATGTGAATGAAAAGAAAAATGAAATATCCAAAAGGCCGCAAAGGTCCACAAAGCAAAAAGAAAAAAAAAATGTGGGTTCCTAAATCCCTTATTGAAGAGGTGCATTCAAAAGCATTCCAAAAGGAAGAAAAATCAAAGAATAGGTGGATTCCCAAGTCACTTTTGAAGGACTTGCACACAAAAGAAGAATCAAAATTAACATTCAAGCTTCCAAAGGCTTCCATTCCATCTCCTTCCAAACATCCTCCACTTTCCAAGTTTGATTTGGGTTCTCATATCCAAAAATCCACTACCTCAAAAGGACCCTTACCTCCTTCATCTATCATTCCTCCATCATTCCACCACTCTTCAAAGTGTGTGTCAAAGTTGATCTTGCCAACATTCCCATCTATAACATACCTTCTTCTTATCCTCACATTCATTTTCCAATGCATAATTTCCGTACTTCCATCCCTCTTATCAATATCTTTGAGCATTCTAGTCATACCCATGGTTTATTATAGCATATCTTTCAGAGGAGCATTGTCCAAAGATTCCGCTGTTGGGAAAATATTGAAAAATACAAAAAAAAAAAACAAAGAAAAAAAGAAAGAAAAAAGAGAAAAAGTGCCTTGGTGAAAACCTAGCAATAGGCACCTTGGTAGCAAAAAAAAGAGAAATAAATCTGTCTTATGGTAAAAACCACTTCTTGTGGCACCTTAGACAAGTACCATGATGAAAACCTAGCAAACAGGCATCATGCATAATTTTTCCTTCTTGCACTCCACACTTGGGGGCAAGTTTCATCCATGCCATCCTCCATCTTCCTATCATTTATCTCACTTACATCCATATTTCCTCTCTCACTTTTCATCTTGACAAGGTTGAACATATCCATGAGCATCAAGTATCTTGACATCCGTTATCCTTTCCATCAGCTTATGTACTTGTTGCATCCATGTTACCCTATCATGATCTTGCTTATCCCAAATTCACCTTCATTATTCCTTGATAGCTTTTTCATAATCCCAAAACATCCCGTCATAGCCTCCATCACTCCTTTATCATGATTGTGTTATCTTATACACATCTTAGCCAAATTGACCCTTGGTCTTGATCAAGATGAAGAACTTAAAAAAAAATTGTTATCAAAAAATTCTAGACATGTCCACTCTTTTGGATTACTCCTTTTCATGGTAGCAGATCGTTATCCTATACACTATCTAGCCCTGCACAATTGACTTCCATGGCTTATCCAAAAACATGCTTCACATTGCTATATCATTTTTTCCTTAGCTTGGGTACTCTTGAGGAGATAGTCCTATGGGTCACATTCGCATACTTCTTCCATCATAGCCTTTCCATCTATAATCCATCTACTTGAAAATCCATCCTTCATGTCCTCTATCTTGCTAGACATTGGGGGCAAACCAATGTGATCTTGTTTGAGAGCTAGTAAAAAGGAAAGCATAAAATGCTTTGAGCTGCATCTTGCATAAACCGAGCTTCGGTAATATTTTGAAAGTTTGTCCGAGTCCAACATTTTTTCTATCCAACTGGGGCATTTGATCTTAATCAGCAGATTTCAGCAAACAAGCATGAATTCACATGAAGCAAGGCATTAACTTCAAAAGGATTCAATAGTAAAACATTCAGTCACATCAGAGAGACTTATCAGAGCTTCAAAAGAGAGTGATTTTCATGAACCTTTGATGGATATCATTGTTCACTAACCAAGAATTTCATTACCACAACTTGATCCATGAGCCTTCATTGACTTTATTATTCAGGATTAAAAATTGACAAAACACTTTAAAAAGATCAAAATGCTTGGAAATACTTTTTGAAAATCATGAAACAATGCAAAACACTTGAAGCTTTCTTTTGATGATCTTTACTTACATTGATTTTTATCACATCTTTTTAGCTAATCAATGAGGTTTCGACTAGATTGGCGATGATGGAGACATGATATTTTTCTTGTCTTTGAGTGACTGTCTTGAGGGATATCCAACAACTTATGTGAATTCGTCTAATGACGTGGTCATCAAAGAACCATTGAGGACTTTCATATAGGGTGGAAGGTTGACCTTTGTTTGTTTATGCAACATTGAATTCATTGAAACTGGTATTCATACCCTCATAGTTGGTTTATTCGACTAGTGTGGGTTGTACTAGTTCCAAAAGGGTGTTACCAAAAGTGATAAAAAGTGGTATTCATATCATCATGTCAGTGGGCAGTGGTGATTGTATCGACTTTTTGGTCCCAAAATGCTCAATGATGAAAATTTATCCTCAAGGCATTTATTTGCTAAAAGCTAGTGACACTTAGTTGCATTGCATTGCATTATCATGGAAGGTTAATTGCATTATCATGTTAGATTAATTGCATGTGCATTTGTTTGTAGTAATTTTCCAAGGACAAGGGGGTTCATTCAATCAAAATCTTGATCAATCATCAAATGGGGGGGGGTTCAATCAAGAATCAAGGAAAGTCCATAAATCAAATAAGTGTCCATAACATCATAGATCCATGAAGTCTATCTAATCAAAGATACAATGTCATCAAAGTGATACATCCAAGTCCTGATCAATAACTAAAACATGATATAATATCAACAAACTGAAGGAGCTCCATAATCAATCATCTCAATAACATGTACTCTAGCTAGGTCAACTCATGACTTAAGTCTAAATATCCAAGAAGCTAAGGTCCATATATATATCATTTACGGAAATGTGCCTGTTTTGCAAATCAAGGGAATCATATCAGTATTTTATATTAGTGAATCATCTTACGTCAATCAATCAAGTCAATCAAAGCAATCAAACCTCTCATTATTTGTTCGTGTCTCTATGTCTTGAGAGCGAAGTATCAGTTTATCAATCCTATCAGGATCCCATATCGGTTTTCACACTGATCAAGATCAATCCTATCAACTGTATCAATTTTCACACTGATCAGTTATCCCATATCAGTTTTACTATCCTATCAGATTGACAAATCACATTCATTGGTACCATTATCCTGTTATTATAATCACTTGTTTTTCTTAACTACAATAGACCTATCTATCTTGGATATGCAAATTTGTGAGTCATGGCATATCATCAATATTTTTCAGAAATGAAAACATATTGGACCAATCAATCAAAATCTTTCAAATCAAGGAATCAATATGTTTTATTTCTGAGGGGGCATCAGAGTATCAAATTGGCATTGCATCAAAAACATTTATTAGTGGGGCATATCATATCAGGTTATCATATAAGTATCATATCAGGAGGCAAATCAGTATCAGATCAATTTATCATATCATATCAAGTAGCATATCACTATCAGAGATAGTATCATATCATCGTACCAACTATCAGAGGTGTCAAGGAATCACAGAACCATAATAGAATCAGATCATCATACCAAGGGAATCTTTGAATCGGTGTTCTTCGCACATCGACTCAAAGAGGGGCATTTGTAGACATGGAAAATTGGCAAAAGGCTTAAATCAATCAAAAAGTGCAATCAAATCATCAAAATAGCACGAAAAATCAATAAATGGGACAAAGGCAATTCAAATCAAAGGAAAATTCAATTAAATGATTAAATGAAGCTTGAAAAGAGGAAAAACACTACGAAATTGATTAAATTCAATTAATGACATAGTTGTTGAAAGCAAAAATCAAAATGAACCTCTTACCCTTCATGGCTAAATTTAATTATTTTAATTAATTAATAAATCATAATTTCCCTCAACAAAGAAAATTGGAGACAAAATGGACACAAATCACTCACTTTTGTTGAAATGGTCCAGCCTTTTGAAACCATTTAAATGATTGTCCCCTCCTTGTCCCCCCATTTATGGACAAAGAAAAGCCAATTGACCTTACCCAAGGATAACCATGATCAACTCACTCTACCCCCTACCCTTGGGAAATTACTATAAGTATGAGGCATTTTGGAGAGCATTTCAATCTTAGAATTTCAATTGAAAAGCATTGTTACTATAGTCAATTGAGATCATTTCTAAGAGCAATTGAAGCATTTGAGCATTTAGAGTTTATCATTTTAGCCTTTTATCATTGCATTGTTATCAATGGAGCTAGATTAAGCATAAATTCATCATAGAATAAGCATTTAGAAGCATCATAGCAGCATTATTCTCATTTTAGAGGTGTCACTAGTGAGGATTTGCAGCTGAGAGCTCACTTACCACTTCTTTCTAGAGATCCATGAGATGTTATAGATTGTAGTTGCATTTTAGAGTAAATTTCCTTTGTATTTAGCTTAAATTGTTGCTACTTGATCTTAATTTCATGAAGGTGTTAAACTCACACACACATCAGGTACTACCTATTGTAAGATATCCCAGACATTCTCTAGTATCACCTTGCTTTTTCTCTCTTGTCTCAACTTCTCCTGTGCTACTTTTCTTGTATATAATTCCCCATATTTTCTTATTTCCTCGGGGCTAAGGGTCCTTGGGTCACACTCATGGATCATAATAACTTCATCTAATGTGACCATCCCTTTTCCTATCCTTTTCTTTTTCTTCTTCTCTAGTTCTTTTGGTGAATTCTTGGCAACTAGAACAATAGCTTTTTCTTCTACCCTTGGTGTGTTCTGCCCGGTTGACATATTATCTTCCTTTTTCTGCTCCTTGGTAACTTGTGTGTTGGTTGATTGAGATGGAGCCTTTGATGTTGTGTTAGGTGGGGTGACCTCAATTGCTTTGGGATCTTCTTGTGCCTTTGTTTCTATTTCAGTAGCCTCTTTTCCTTTAGGCTTATTTGCTTCTACAAGTGTCTCAGTGCTTTGTTCCCCTATTGTATCTTGTGGTTTCTCAGGGTCTGAGCCATCAAGTTGTTCCTATGAAATAATTTCAACTGCTTCAACAAGAATAGGAAGCTCAACCGGTAATGATGGAAATGCACACTCAGTAACTTGTGCTTCATCCTGTGTGTTATCTGGTGTAGTGTTCACATCATCATCATCATCCCTATCATTAGGATCACTGTTGGTGATGTCCTCAATGAGTACATCCTTATCATTTGCGTCCTCAATCTGAATCACTACTGGATTTGGTGTATCCTTTGAACAGTCCTTAATTTCTTGATCAATTTTTGTATCAATCACCTCAGTAAATGATACAAGGGACTCAATTGTCTTCTTTTCTATTTCATCATTAATGAATATACCTTTACCTTTGGACTTCTGTCTCTTTTTAGAAAAAATTTGAAATGCATTTTTCTAATTTTTCTCTCTGATTGCTAAAATTGAACTCCAGATTAGTTGACCAAACTCATCAAGATCTACCAGATTCTCATCTAAGATTTGCATAGCCCTATTTTTTACTTTGAATCTCTACACATATGTATCCATAAGCTCTTTTATTTCATCAAGAGATAAGTCTGGTGCAACAGATAGTAGGACTTGTTCCCTCATCCTTTTCTCAGTGTCCAAGGCATATGACCATTTCTAGTTTATTCTTTCTTCAAGTGCCTCGGGAAGTGATAATGGAAACTCTAATGGAAATTTTTTGAAGTGTATCATCATCTGGATGACTTCTTCCTCAATTTTATTTTGGTCCTCATTTGACATTTTGTCAAACCTACTTAGTTCTGGATCTGCAAGATCTCCATTCTCAATTATATCGGCAACAATATCATCTATAGATCTTACCTTATTACTAGCCACCTTGAATTGTTCATTATTAAGTTCTCCATCTTCTAGGTCTTCCTTACCTCTTATTAACCTTCATCTTTTCTTTGGTGGTTCAGCTACAGCCTTGTGTCCTCTCTTTGCATATGTTTTTGTCAGTGTAGCTGCCTTAGGCTTTACTACCTTAATAATTCCCTTCTTTTGTGGTGGTGAAGTTGCAGTTGATGACCTTGTGTGTGCACCTGTTTGCACTAGCAACTACCTCTTCTTTGGAACTTGAGTGGGAGAAACCAGTATAGAGTCTTCCTCTATTTTTCACTCGGTTTCCTCACTATCATATAGTTTGTCAGCTAACATTAACTAACCTTCGGTTGCAGTTTCAACCAGTGACTCCTCTAATGAGTCAGATGCATTCTCAAACTTCTCAGATAAAAATTTCTTCATTTTCTTTGCTTTCCTTGTTATCTTACCGATGACAAGATCAGTTTTTATTCTCGATTTAGCCTCTTCATAGGTTCCAAACCTTTTATCTTTTTGTCCTTTGGTAAAGCTAATAGTGCTTCAATAGATTTCAGACTGAAATCATGATCCATCTCATATCCCATTGGTGCTAGCCATTTTATCCTTGGCTCTACAGATTTAATTAGTGTGTGGTCAGTGTTCACTAGGAAACATATGTCCATCTCATACTTCTCGACTAGTGAACTCAGAATTCTGCTTCTCAAATTCATTTTTATCTTAAAATCCTCAAAATAACTATCCATAACATTTTCTGAATTATCTCCCAGACTTTTCATAATATCAAAAATTTGTGAAGTAATCGGTTTGTCATCTATCCAGTTAGTGTGACCATCAAAGGGAAATAATTTTTGGAGATAGAAAAATAAACATACTAGCAATGATCCAAACTTACAAGTATTGGACTTCTGTGACTTGATTATTTTCATGTTTTCTTCAACCTATCTTAGTAGTAGCTCGGCGAGGTCTAACTGATGACCTTTCTTTATAATTTTGTAAGCCATGTCGACTGCACTACATGGTACACTATTTAATCTTCTCAACTGGAAAAACTTATAGCCAATTATGTGCGCTGCAAACTTAACTTTTGGATCCATAATGGATGCAATTTTTAGTGCTCTACCATCCCATGTTGCGCCAGTATTTTTCTCAACATCGGCTCGCGATGAACTTCTGAATGCCTTGGCTTTGTCAGTAGTAGGGTAACCAGTAACCCTGCTAATCAATCTCTTTGTTACTTGGATCAGCTTCTCTAACCAGAACGTGCCTTCATGATAACGGCTTAACACAATCCTAATCCACTCATTCTTAAAATTCTTTGGAAAATTTAGGGCATTAGTGAGTCCAAGTGTTTCAACCTATTTATGCTCTGGTTTTAGCTTTGCTCCATCATAGAGTGCCTGATATGCAACATACATATCAAAATCTCCTATTTCTCCAATTTTACAGTGAATATATGATTGTATGTCTTCAACCAATAAAACCCTCAGTGGGATGCTAAAAAAAATACCCGCTGAATCCATTTTTGATGCTACTTTAGGGTGTAACTTGTAATTTGATTCACTATAGTTTTCTGACACTATAAGATTTACTTCCTCTTCCACAACTTTAGAAGAACTCATAGTAGATGCCATTTCAACAAACTAGGTTTTCGATAACTACGAAGAATATGCTCGATAGGGTTTCAACTTGCTCAGAATATGTCGAAGAATGTGCTCGATTCAATCTGCAACTACTTTGAATGATCTTGAATGATTCTTTTCTCGAACATGCTCTATGAAATTTTAGCTCTCCAAAATCACAATGTGATAATGAACTCAGTCTTCTGTATCTTTATAGAATTTTCTATATTCCCGCTCAAAACTTTATGCAATAAATGCTTGACCTACTTTCCAGTTCGTGACAACTGTCAGCTCGATGATGACTACAAACTTTCATCAGCTCGATTAACACATGATTTCCTTACTCGATTGATGTTGATACTCGGTTAACCTTGAATGGTGATAAACGATGGGTAACCATTTCTCGGTCTAACTTTTACCGACTGTGTGACTTTGTTAGCTCAGAACATATAAACCACAATACATCTTTATTCATGCAAATTTAGTATTTGCTCATCATATATAAGGAATTGTATGTAAAATATGATCATTTTTGAAATGTCAGTCCCATACATACCTATGTCACCTTAGGTGGAGGTACCGATGTCACCTAATCTAGTGGATGAGGTTTCACCGATAGCATTGCTTGACTCAACATTCTCATTAGATGCCTTTCTCCACATAGTGTTCCTAATTCTCATAATATCTACAATAGTGTTTCCACTCTCAAATACATGTCCTTCTTCTGGTGCTCGGTCTCTACAATCCTTGCTTAGGTGACCGACCTTATGACAATGCAAACATGCCATTCCAGTTCTTGTCTAGCTACTTGATTGTCCAGCCCATCTTTTCATGTTACAGTTTGCTGCAATGTGCCCATATCTACCACATGCAATACAGTTAGCCCATGTGTTGTAATGCCAAACATAAGAATTACCTTGTCTCTTCAATTGATAAGGCTTGTGTTGTGTCTTCTGCTTTGGAGTCCATACTTGTTGCATTTTTGCCTTACAATCTCGTGCAATGTGTCCATGTTCTTTACAAGTATAGCATAATTTCTCCATGGTAGGATTGTTAGCATTCTTATTCAGTTTATCTCTACACTCATAAGCTTGGTACCATACTTTCCACAATAATAACAATAACCATTAAACTTAGGAGTGACTGGAGGTTTACCTTAATCTTTTCTTCTACAGACATTTGAAGTATGTCCTGGTTTGCCACAGTCATAACATGACAGCATCTTTGGCCTTTGAATTTGACTATTGTTGGCTTGTTCAGCTTGTTGTGATGATTCTCTTTCACCGGTATAGCCTAATCCATCTTTTCTTCCAAATCTTCTTTGATTAATCAAAAAATCATCAATCTTTTTTGGAATTGTTCTCAGCTAGCTTCATCATCTCATTGTGCTATTTTTGTATCTTTATTTCATTTCTCAGTTTCTCATTCTCTTCTCTGAGTATTGCTACATCTTCAAGTCTTCTTGACAATTCACCATTTACTCAATTGACTTCTTGATTCACAGTCATCATCTGATTAGATATTTTGAAATGGCACTCGGTGAGTCTTTGTATCTCACTCTCTTTTGCTTGAATTTGTTTAGTTATCTATCTTTAGTCTTCAATAGCTAGATTCCTTTCTTTCTCATCTTGTATAGCATTGTTTATTACTTCTACCATTCTCACCATATGAGATTCTTGACCGATTTGTAGTGCTTTTACTTGTTCGATTAAGTGAAGGTTCTTTTCAGACAAATCATAGATTATGTTTTCAGATCCATCATAAATACTCCCTGAACTAGATCCAATGTGATTAAATAAATCATCAATCGCTTCTTCATGGTAGCCAATCTCATTTTTCAGAATAGCTAGGTTCTTCCTTTCAACTAGTAATTTCTTCAGTCCATCCTTATCTTGCTTATATTGCTCAACAAACTTCTACATTTGAATCTTCTGATTCTCAATGGTCTTATCTAACTTATACCTCTCCATGACTAGATATTTACCCTTTAATGGTTAAACTATCCAATAAGAGAATTGTGCTCTGATACCAATTGTTGGATTAGGAGAGATAGGGTACTGAAAGGGGAGGGGTGAATCAGTGCCCACAAAACTTTAGCTCATAGACCTTTCAGATCTTAAACAACAAACAATATTAACCTTGCAAAATAACTTGTATCCAATGCATGTATCAGTCATCCATTCAACTTGTAAAAGTAAATAACATGAAATAAAAAATGTAACAGTCCCATAACACAAGTATTTTGGTAACATAGAAACCTTGTTAGAAGGTAAAAACTGTGCTGGAGATGACACCCACAAATTCTTTACTACTGCAGATAGAAAAGGTTTGCATGTTACGACTACAAGTAGTGATCACTTTTGGTGATCTTACCCTATTAGTAGTAACATATTAGATTAGCTAGATCTACCTAGTGATAGGATTTTATCAACACTACTTGAGTGTGCACTTGGTTAAGAGATTTACAAAAAGACTGTTAGGTCTACTCTATTAAGAGATTTTACCAGAACTCTATTACAATGATTAAAAAGAAATAGGTATTTGTTTGCTAATCACAACTCAGCTTGTCTGATTATAGATCAATAAAATATAGAATGGATATCACCTTATACTGTGTAGATCTCTTCTCTAAACTGCTTGGTTAGCCTGATTCTGATTCTACTTTAATCTGATTACCTCTTAATATTGTTCTGCTCTATCTGTCAATTGATAATCTTGAAGTTGGTTACTACTTCAAGTGTTTCTTCGTTCATACATCAGATACAATAAAAAATGATGCAAAAATACAATTATATAGCATACTTCTTTATACTGCTTCACAAAAATTAGGTTACAATATCTTAGGGAAACCCTAAGATCAACAGTGTACAAAAATAACCTAAATCAAACAATTACATAAGATCATCATCGCATTTAATGAATATTTCAACAATAAATTATCCTTGATCTTGGTAAAACATTTTCTGATTCTATTGTAACCATTTGCATAGATAGATATGCCATTTTTTATTCCTATGTCGTTTCCTGTGATCCTCGGTAAACACTGTATATAGTACTCGATAAATATACTGGTGGTCGGTGTCCAGTTTGCTTAGTGTTTACTATGATCAGTATCGGTGTCCACTGAAGCTCATCGAAACTACCCTGTGTTCAGTGTAAAGACTTAACCGATTAGCTTGTGATCCTTGCAGTTATCGACTGGGTTAACATAACTAACCGATCGATGTCTTTGATAACCTTTCATACTAATAACAACCTTTAATTCTCAAATAGAGATAACATTCCTTGCTTTGACTAAACTTTGACCGTCTGTATATTGAGAAGAGGCTCCATTTGTCAAGATTCATGAGGTTTTTTGGTTTATCTCGACGAGATCTTCCATTTGAGACCACTTTCACTAGATTTTAAAATGGTCAATTTTTTAGCTACGAACACTATACTGACTTCCTTGCTTTGACCAAACTTTGACTATCCATATGTTGAGAAGAGAGGCTCCATTTTTCAAGATTCAAGGTATTTTTTGGTTCATCTTTATGAGATCTTTGATTTGAGACCGATTTCACCAAATTTTGAAACTCTCAAATTTTTAGTTACGAACACTGTACTGACTTCCTTGCTTTGAAAAAACTTTGACCATCCGTATCTTAAGAAGAGAGGCTCCATTTTTAAAGATTCATGGTGTTTTCTTATTCATCTTGACGAGATCTTCCATTTGAGACAGCTTTCACAAGATTTCAAAATGGTCAAATTTTTAGCTATGAACACTGTACTGACTTCCTTGCTTTGACCAAACTTTGACCATCCGTATATTGAGAAGAGAGGCTTTATTTTACAAGATTCATGGTGTTTTTTTGGTTCAGCTCCACAAGATCTTCCATTTGAGACAACTTTCACCAGATTTCAAAATGGTCAAATTTTTAGCTACGAACATTGTACTGACTTCCTTTCTTTGACCAAACTTTGACCGTCCGTATCTTGAGAAGAGAAGCTCCATTTTCCAAGATTTAAGGTATTTTTTGGTTCATCTCGATGAGATCTTCGATTTCAGACCACTTTCACCAAATTTTGAAATGGTCAAATTTTTAACTATGAACACTATACTAACTTCCTTACTTTGACCAAACTTTGACCATCCATATCTTGAGAAGAGAGGCTCCATCTTTAAAGATTCAAGGTGTCTTTTCATTCATCTTGATGAGATCTTCGATTTGAGACCACTTTCACCAGATTTGAAAATTGTAAAATTTTTACCTATAAACACTGTACTGACTTCCTTGCTTTGGCCAAACTTTGACCATCTATATCTTGAGAAGAGAGGCTCCATTTTTTAAAATTTAAGATATTTTTCAGTTCATCTCAATGAGATTTTCCATTTGAGATCACTTTCACCAAATTTCAAAATAGATAAATTTTTAGCTACGAACACTGTACTAACTTCTTTGCTTTGACCAAACTTTGATTGTCCGTCTATTGAGAAGAGAGGCTCTATTTTTCAAGATTCATGGTGTTTTTTGGTTCATCTCAACGAGATTTTCCATTTCAGACCACTTTCACCAGATTTCAAAATGGTCAAATTTTTTGCTACAAACACTCTCCTAATTTTCTTGCTTTGACCAAACATTGACCATCCATATCTTGAGAGAAGAGGCTTTATTTTTCAAGATTCAAGGTGTTTTTTGGTTCATCTTGATGAGATCTTTGATTTGAGACCACTTTCACTAGATTTTTGAAACTGTCAAATTTTCAGCTACGAACACTGTACCGACTTCCTTGCTTTGACCAAACTTTGACCATCTGTATCTTGAGAAGAGAGGCTCCATTTTTCAAAATTCATGGTGTTTTTTAGTTCATCTTGACGAGATCTTCCATTTGAGACCACTTTCACCAAATTTTAAAATGGTCAATTTTTTAGCTACGAATAGTGTACTAACTTCCTTGCTTTGACCAAACTTTGACGTCCGTATATTGAGAAGAGAGGCTCTGTATTTCAAGATTCATGGTGTTTTTCACATCATCTTAACAAGATCTTCCATTTTAGACCACTTTCACCAGATTTCAAAATGATTAAATTTTTAGCTACAAACACTGTAGTGACTTCTTTGCTTTGAACAAACTTTGACCGTCCGTATCTTGAGAAAATATGCTCCATTTTTCAAGATTCAAGGTGTTTTTTGGTTCATCTCGACAAGATCTTTGATTTGAGACCACTTTCACTAGATTTTGAAACAATCAAATTTTTAGCTACATATAGTATACTAACTTCCTTGCTTTGACCAAATTTTGACCATCCGTATCTTGAGAAGATATGCTCCATTTTTTAAGATTCAAGGTGTTTTTTGGTTCATCTTGACGAGATCTTCGCTTTGAGACCACTTTCACCAGATTTGGAAACTGTCAAATTTTTAACTACGAACACTATACTGACTTCCTTGCTTTGACCAAACATTGATTGTCCGTATCTTGAGAAGAGAGGCTCCATTTTTCAAAATTCAAGGTATTTTTTGGTTCATCTCAATGAGATCCTTGATTTGAGACCACTTTCATTAGATTTCAAAATCGTCAAATTTTTAACTATGAACAGTGTACTGAATTCTTTGCTTTGACCAAACTTTGATCATCCATATATTGAGAAGAGAGGCTATGTTTTTTAAGATTTTTTTTTTTTTTTTTTTATCTCGATGAGATCTTCCATTTGAGACCAGTTTCACCAAATTTTAAAATGGTCAAATTTTTAGCTACGAACATGGTACTGACTTCCTTACTTTGACCGTCCATATCTTGAGAAAAGATGCTTCATTTTTCAAGATTCAAGGTGTTTTATGGTTCATCTTGATGAGATCATTCATTTGAGACCACTTTCACTAAATTTTGAAACTATCAAATTTTTAGCTACGAACACTGTACTAACTTCCTTGCTTTGACCAAACTTTGACCATTTGTATCTTGAGAAGAGAGACTCTATTTTTCAAAATTCATGGTGTTTTTTTGTTCATCTTGACATGATCTTCCTTTTGAGACCACTTTCACCAGATTTGAAAACGGTCAATTTTTTAGCTAAAAATACTGTACTGACTTCCTTGCTTTGACCAAACTTTAATCATCTGTATATTGAGAAAAGAGACTTTGTTTTTCAAGATTCATGGTATTTTTTTGTTCATCTCAATGATATATTCCATTTGAGACAACTTTAACTGGATTTCAAAACGGTCAAATTTTTAGCTACGAACACCGCACTGACTTCCTTACTTTGACCAAACTTTGACCGTTTGTATCTTGAGAAGAGAGACTCTATTTTTCATGATTCAAGGTGTTTTTTGGTTCATCTCAACAAGATCTTTGATTTGAGACCACTTTCACCAGATTTTGAAATGGTCAAATGTTTAGCTCCTAACACTATACTAACTTTCTTATTTTAACCAAAGTTTGACCATCTCTATATCGAGAAGAGAGGCTCTATTTTTCAAGATTCATGGTGTTTTTTGGTTCATATTGACGACATCTTCCATTTGAGACTACTTTCACAAGAATTAAAAATGTTCAAATTTTTAGCAATAAACATGGTACTGACTTCTTTATTTTGACCAAACTTTGACCATCCGTATGTTGAGAAGAGAGGCTCCATTTTTTAAGATTCAAGGTATTTTTTGGTTCATCTCAACGAAATCTTTGATTTGAGACCACTTTCATGAGATTTTGAAAATGTCAAATTTTTAGCTAAGAACACTGTATTGACCTCCTTGCTTTGACCAAACTTTGACAATCTGTATCTTGAGAAAAGAGGCTCCTTTTTTCAAGATTCCTGGTGTTTTTTGGTTCATCTTGATGAGATCTTCTATTTGAGACCATTTTCACCAGATCAAAATGGTCAAATTTTTAGCCATGAACACTATACTAACTTCCTTACTTTGACAAAACTTTGACCATCCATATATTAAGAAGAGAGGCTCTATTTTTAAAGATTCATGGTGTTTTTTAGTTTATCTCAACGAGATCTTCCATTTGAGACTCCTTTCACCAAATCTCAAAACTGTCAAATTTTTAGTTATGAACACTGTACTGAATTCTTTGCATTGACCAAACATTGACCAATCTGGAGAAGAGAGTCTCCATTTTTCAAGATTCATGGTCTTTTTTGGTTCATATTTAGAAGAGAGGCTCCATTTTTCAAGATTCAAGGGATTTTTTGGATAATCTCAACGAGACCTTCAATTTGAGACCACTTTCACCAAATTTTGAAACTGTTAAATTTTTAGCTATGAACACTGTATTGACTTCTTTGCTTTGACCAAACTTTGACCAATCTGGAAAAGAGAGGCTCCATTTTTTAAGATTCATAGTCTTTTTTGGTTCATATTTATGAGATCTTCCATTCGAGACCACTTTCATGAGATTTTGAAACTGTCAAATTTTTAGCTATGAACACTGTATTGACTTCCTTGCTTTGACCAAACTTTGATCATCCATATATTGAAAAGTGAAGCTATTTTTTTCAAGATTCATGGTGTTTTTTGATTCATCTCAACCATATCTTCCATTTGAGACCACTTTCACCGGATTTTAAAACTGTCAAATTTTTAGCTGCGAACACTGTACTGACTTCTTTACTTTTACCTCTTTTTGACCATCCGTATCTTGAGAAGAGAGGCTACATTTTTCAAGATTCATAGTGTTTTTTAGTTCATCTTTACGAAATCTTCCATTTAAGAACACTTTCACCAGATTTCAAAATGGTCAAATTTTTAGCTACGAACACTTACTGACTTCCTTGCTTTGACCAAACTTTGACCTCCTTATATTAAGAAGAGAGGCTCTATTTTTCAAGATTCATGGTATTTTTTGGTTCATCTCAATGAGATCTTCCATTTGAGACAACTTTCACCTGATTTCAAAATGGTCATATTTTTGGCTACGAACACTGTACTGACTTCCTTGCTTTGACCAAACTTTGATCATCTGTATCTTGAGAAGAGAGGCTCCATTTTTCAAAATTCAAGGTGTTTTTTGGCTCATCTCAATGAGATCTTCGGTTTGAAACCACTTTCACCATATTTTGAAACGGTCAAATTTTTAGCTATAAACACTGTACTAACTTCCTTGGTTTGACCATCCGTATCTTGAGAAAAGAGGCTCTATTTTTATAGATTTTGGTTCATCTTGACAAGATCTTCGATTTGAGACCACTTTTACCAAATTTGAAAACTGTCAAATTTTTAGCTACAAACATTGTATTGATTTCCTTACTTTGACAAAACTTTCACCGTCTGTATATTGAGAAGAGAGGCTCTATTTTTTAAGATTTATGGTATTTTTTGGTTCATTTAGATGAGATCTTCCATTTGAGACCACTTTCACCAGATTTTTAAAACGGTCAAATTTTTAGCTACGAATACTATACTGACTTCCTTGCTTTGAACAAAATTGACCATCCGTACATTGAGAAAAGAGGCTCTATTTTTTAAGATTCATGATATTTTTTGGTTCATCTCGACGAGATCTTGCATTTGAGACCACTTTCATCACATTTCAAAATGGCCAAATGTTTAGCTACGGACATTGTACTGACTTCCTTGTTTTGACCAAATTTTTACCATTCGTATCTAGAAAAGAGAGGCTCCATTTTTTAAGATTCAAGGTATTTTTGGGTTCATCTCGACGAGATCTTTGATTTGAGACCACTTTCACTGAATTTTGAAACTCTCTAATTTTTAGCTACAAAATCTGTACAAACTTCCTTGCTTTGACCAAACTTTGACCATCCATATGTTAAGTAGAGAAGCGCCATTTTTTAAGATTCATGGTATTTTTTGGTTCTTCTCAACGAGATCTTGCATTTGAGACAACTTTCAACAGATTTCAAAATAGTCAAATTTTTAGCTACAAACACTTTACTAACTTCTTTGCTTTTACCAAACTTTGACCATCTGTATCTTGAGAAGAGAGGCTCCATTTTTCAAGATTCAAGGTGTTTTTTGGTTCATCTTGATGAGATCTTTGATTTCAAACCACTTTCACAAGATTTTGAAGCTATCAAATTTTTAGCTACAAACACTGTACTGACTTCTTTTTTTGGACCAAACTTTGACCATCCGTATCTTGACAAGAGAGCTTTCATTTTTCAAGATTCATGGTGTTTTTTGGTTCATCTTGACGTGATCTTCCATTTGAGACCACTTTCACCATATTTCAAAATGGCCAAATATTTAGCTATGAACACTATACTGACTTCCTTGTTTTGCCCAAACTTTGACCATTGGTATATTGAGAAGACAGGCTCTATTTTTCAAGATGCATGGTGATTTTTTGTTCATTTTAACAGGATCTTGCATTTGAGACCACTTTCACCAGATTTCAAAATGGTCAAATTTTTAGCTACGAACATTGTACTGACTTCCTTACTTTGACTAAATTTTGACCCTCCATATATTGATAAGAGAGGCTCCATTTTTCAAGATTCAAGGTATTTTTTGGTTCATCTTGATGAGATCTTTGATTTGAGACCACTTTCACCAGATTTTGATATTGTCAAATTTTTAGCTACAAACACTGTACTGACTTTTTTTTTTTTACCAAACTTTGACCATTTGTATCTTGCAACGAGAGGCTCTATTTTTCAAGATTCATGGTGTTTTTTAGTTTATTTTGTCGAGATCTTCCATTTGACACCATTTTCACTAGATTTCAAAATGGTCAAATTTTTAGCTACGAACATTGTACTGAGTTCCTTGCTTTGACCAAACTTTTACAATCTGTATATTGAGAAGAGAGGCTCTATATTTCAAAATTCATGGTGGTTTTTGGTTCATCTCAATGATATCTTCCATTTTAGACCACTTTCACCAGATTTCAAAAAGGTCAAATTTTTAACTATGAACACTGTACTGACTTCCTTGCTTTGACCAAACTTTGACGGTCTGTATCTTGAGAAGAGAGACTCTATTTTTCAAGATTCAAGGTATTTTTAGGTTCATCTCAACAAGATCTTCGATTTGAGACCACTTTCACTAGATTTTGAAATGGTTAAATTTTTATTTACGAACACTGTACTGACTTCCTTGCTTTGACCAAATTTGACCATCTGTAACTTGAGAAGAGAGGCTCCATTTTTCAAGATTCAAGGTGTTTTCTAGTTAATCTGGATGAGATTTTTAATTTGAGACCACTTTCATCAGATTTGAAAACTATTAAATTTTTAGCTACGAACACTGTACTGACTTTTTTATTTTGACCAAACTTTGACCGTCCGTATATTGAAAAGAGAGGCTCTACTTTTCAAGAGTCATGGTGTTTTTTCATTGATCTGACAAGATCTTCTATTTGACACCACTTTCACTAGATTTCAAAATGGTTAAATTTTCAGCTACGAACACTTTACTAACTTCTTTGCTTTGAGCAAATTTTGACCGTCCGTATCTTGAGAAGGGAGGCTCTATTTTTCAAGATTCAAGGTGTTTTTTAGTTTATCTCAACGAGATATTTGATTTGAAACTACTTTCACCAGATTTTGAAACTGTCAAATTTTTAGTTACGAACACTGTACTAACTTCCTTTCTTTAACGAAACTTTGACCATCTATATCTTGAGGCTAGGGGCTCCATTTTTTAAGATTCATGGTGCTTTTTGGTTCATCTTGACGAGATCTTCCATTTGAGATCACTTTCACTAAATTTCAAAATGGTCAAATTTTTAGCTACAAACACTGTACTGACTTTCTTGCTTTGACCAAACTTTGACCATCCGTATTCTGAGAAGAGAGGCTCCATTTTTTAAAATTCAAGGTGTTTTTTGGTTTATCTTGACGAGATCTTTGATTTGAGACTACTTTCACCAAATTTTGAAACTGTCAAATTTTGAGCTACGAACACCATACTGACTTTTTTGGTGTGACCAAATTTTGACCATCCGTATCTTGAGAAGAGAGGCTCTATTGTTTAAGATTCATGATATTTTTTGGTTCATCTCAATGAGATCTTCCATTTGAGATGACTTTCACCAGATTTTAAAATGGTCAAATTTTTAGCTACGAACATTGTACTGACTTCCTTGCTTTGACCAAACTTTGACCATCTGTATCTTGAGAAGAGAGGCTACATTTTTCAAGATTCAAGGGTTTTTTTAGATCATCTTGACGAGATCTTCAATCTGAGACCACTTTCACCAGATTTTGAAACTGTCAAATTTTTAGCTACGAACACTGCACTGACTTCTTTGGTTTGACCAAATTTTGACCATCTGTAGCTTGAGAAGAGTGGCTCCATTTTTCAAGATTCATAGTATTTTTTGGTTAATCTTGACGAGATCTTTCATTTGTGACCACTTTCAATAGATTTCAAAACAGTCAAATTTTTAGCTATGAACATTGTACTGACTTCTTGGCTTTAACCAAACTTTGACCATCTATATATTGAGAAAATGGGCTTTATTTTTCAAGATTCATGTTGTTTTTTGGTTCATCTCAATGAGATCTTCCATTTGAGACAAGTTTCACCAGTTTTCAAAATGGTCAAATTTTTAGCTATGAACACTATAATGAATTCCTTGCTTTGACCAAACTTTGGCTGTCAGTATCTTTAAAAGAGAAGCTCTATTTTTCAAGATTCAAAGTATTTTCTGGTTCATCTCAATGAGATCTTCAATTTGAGACCACTTTGACCATATTTTGAAACGGTCAAATTTTTAGCTACGAATATTGTACTGACTTCCTTACTTTGACCAAACTTTGACCATTCGTATCTTGAGAAGAGAGGCTACATTTTGCAAGATTCAAGGTGTTTTTTGGTTCATCTTGATGAGATCGTTGATTTTAGACCACTTTTACCAAATTTGGAAACTGTCAAATTTTTAGCTACGAACACTATATTGACTTCTTTGCTTTCACCAAACTTTGACCGTCGGTATATTGAGAAGGGAGGCTTTATTTTTCAAGATTCATGGTATTTTTTGGTTCATCTTGACGAGATCTTCCATTTGAGACCACTTTCATCAGATTTCAAAATAGTCAAATTTTTAGTTACAAACACTGTACTGATTTCTTTGCTTTGAGCAAAATTTTACCATTTGTATCTTGAAATGAGAGGCTTCATTTTTCTAGATTCAAGGTGTTTTTGGGTTCATCTTGATGACATCTTTGATTTGAGACCACTTTCACCTTGACGAGATCTTTCATTTGAGACCAATTTCATTAGATTTCAAAATGGTCAAATTTTTTGCTACGAACACTGTACTGATTTCTTTACTTTGACCAAATTTTGGCTGTCCATATATTGAGAAGAGAAGCTTTGTTTTTTAAGATTCATGGTGTTTTTTGGTTCATCTTCACGAGATCTTCCATTTGAGAGCATTTTCACCAGATTTCAAAACGTTCAAATTTTTAGCTATGAACACTATACTGACTTCCTTGTTTTGACCAAACTTTGACCATCCATATCATGAGAAGAGAGGCTCTATTTTTCATGATTCAAAGTGTTTTTTGGTTCATCTCAACGAGATCTTTGATTTGAGACAACTTTCACCAGATTTTGTAACTCTGAAATTTTTAGCTACGAACACTATACTGACTTCCTCAATTTGACCAAACTTTGACCATCTGTATCTTGAGAAGAGAGGTTCAATTTTTTAAGATTTATGTTTATTTTTTGGTTCATCTTGATGAGATCTTCCATTTCAGACCACTTTCACCACATTTCAAAATAATAAAATTTTTAGCTACGAACACTATACTGACTTCCTTACTTTTACCAAACTTTGACCATCCGTATTTTTAGAAGAGAGGCTCCATTTCTCAAGATTTAAGGTGTTTTTTGGTTCATGTTGATGAGATCTTTGATTTGAAACCACTTTCATTAGATTTTGAAGCTATCAAATTTTTAGCTACGAACAATGTACTGACTTCCCTTGTTTGACCAAACTTTGACCATCTGTATCTTGACAAGAGAGGCTCCATTTTTCAAGATTTATGGTATTTTTTAATTCATGTTGATGAGATCTTCCATTTTAGACCACTTTCACGATATTTTAAAATGGTCAAATTTTTAGCTACGAACATTGTACCAGTGACTTCCTTGCTTTGACTAAACTTTGACTCTCCGTATATTGAGATCTGAGGCTCTATTTTTTAAGATTTGTGGTGTTTTTTGGTTCATCTCAATGAGATCTTTGATTTGAGACAACTTTCACCAGATTTTAAAATGGTTAAATTTTTAGTTACGAAGATTGTACTGACTTCCTTGCTTTGGCCAAAGTTTGACCGTTCGTATATTGAGAAAAGAGGCTCTGCTTTTCAAGATTCATGATTTTTTTGGTTCATCTCGATGAGATCTTCCATTTGAGACCAGTTTGACAAGATTTTCAAAACAGTTAAAGTTTTAGCTACAAACATTGTACTGACTTCATTGGTTGGACCAAACTTTGATTGTGCGTATCTTGAGAAGAGAGACTCCATTTTTTAAGATTCAAAGAGTTTTTTGGTTCATCTCGATGAGATCTTCGATTTGAGACCTCTTTCACTAGATTTTAAAATTGTCAAATATTTAGCTACAAACACTGTACTGACTTCCTTGCTTTGACCAACCTTTGACTATCCATATCTTGAGAAGAGAGGCTCCATTTTCTAAGATTGAAGATATTTTTTGGTTCATCTTGACCAGATCTTCAATTTGAGATCATTTTCACTAGATTTGGAAACTATCAAATGTTTAGTTACGAATATTGTACTGATATCCTTACTTTGACCAAACTTTGACTATCTGTATATTGAGAAGAGAGACTTTTTTTTAAGATTCATGGTGTTTTTTGGTTAATCTCAATGAGATCGTCCATTTGAGACAACTTTCACAAGATTTCAAAATATTTAAATTTTTAGCTATGAACACTCTACTGACTTCTTTGCTTTGACCAAACTTTGAGCCCCTGTATCTTGAGAAGAGAGACTCCATTTTTTAAGATTTAAGGTGTTTTTTGGTTTGTCTTGATGAGATCTTCGATTTGAGACCACTTTCACCAGATTTGAAAACTTTTAAATTTTTAGCTACAAACACTGTACTCACTTCCTTGCTTTGACCAAACTTTGACCATCTGTATCTTGAGAAGAGAGGCTCCATTTTTCAAGATTCAAGGTATTTTTTGGTTCATCTTGATGAGATCTTTGATTTGAGACCACTTTCACCAAATTTTAAAAGGACAAAATTTTTAGCTATGAAAACTGTACTGACTTCCTTTCTTTGGACAAACTTTAATCATCTGTATATTGAGAAGAGAGGCTCTATTTTTTAAGTTTCATGGTGTTTTTTGGTTCATCTCGACGAGATCTTCCATTTTTTACCACTTTCACCAAATTTCAAAATACACAAATTTTTAGCTAAAAATATTGTACTGACTTCCTTGCTTTGACCAAACTTTGACCATCCGTATATTGAGAAGAGAGACTCTATTTTTCAAGATTCATGGTGTTTTTTGGTTAATCTCAATGAGATCTTTTTCATTTGAGACCAATTTCACCAGATTTCAAAATGGTCAAATTTTTAGCTACGAACACTGTACTGACTTTCTTGCTTTGACCAAACTTTGATTGTTCCTATCTTCAGAAGAGAGGCTCCATTATTCAAGATTCATAGTGGTTTTTGGTTCATTTTGACGAGATCTTCAATTTGTGTCCACTTTCACCAGATTTCAAAATGGTCAAATTTTTAGCTACAAACACTGTATTGACTTCTTTGCTTTGACCAAACATTGACCATCTCTATATTGAGAAGAGAGGCTCTATTTTTCAAGATTCATGGTGTTTTTTGGTTCATCTCAATGAGATCTTTCATTTGAGACAAATTTCATCAGATTTCAAAATGGTCAAATTTTTAGCTATGAACACTATACTGACTTCCTTGCTTTGACCAAACTTTGACTGTCCGTATTTTGAGAAGAGGGTCTATTTTTCAAGATTCAAAGTATTTTTTGATTCATCTCGACGAGATCTTCAATTTGAGACCACTTTCACCAGATTTTGAAACGGTGAAATTTTTAACTACAAACACTGTACTGACTTCCTTTCTTTGACCAAATTTTGACCATCCATATCTTGAGAAGAGAGGCTCCATTTTTCAAGATTCAAAATGTTTTTTCATTCATCTTGAGGAGATTTTCCATTTGAAACCACTTTTACCATATTTTAAAATGGTCAAATTTTTAGCTACGAACATTGTACTGACTTCCTTACTTTGATCAAACTTTGATCGTCCGTATGTTGAGAAGAGAGACTCTATTTTTCAAGATTCATCATATTTTTTGGTTCATCCCAATGAGATCTTCCATTTGAGACAACTTTTACCAAATCTCAAAATGATCAAATTTATAGCTATTAACACTATATTGACTTCCTTGCTTTGACCAAACTTTGACCATTCATATCTTGAGAAGAGAGGCTCTATTTTTTAACATTCAAGGTGTTTTTTGGTTCATCACGACGACATCTTTGATTTGAGACCACTTTCACTAGATTTTGAAACGGTCAAATTTTTAGCTATGAACACTATACTGACTTCCTTGCTTTGACCAAACTTTGACCATCCATATGTTTAGAAGAGAGGCTTCATTTTTTAAGATTTGAGGTGTTTTTTGGTTCATCTTGACGAGATCTTCGATTTGAGACCACTTTCACCAGATTTGGAAACTGTCAAACTTTTAGCTACGAACACTGTACTGACTTCCTTTTTTTGACCAAACTTTGACCATATGTATCTTGAGAAGAGAGGCTCCATTTGTCAAGATTCATGGTGTTTTTTGGTTCATCTTGACAAGATCTTTGATTTGAGACCACTTTCACCAAATTTGAAAATTGTCAAATTTTTAGATATGAACATTGTACTGACTTCTTTGCTTTGTCCAATATTTGACCTTTCGTATCTTAACAACAAAGGCTCTATTTTTCAAGATTCAAGTTGTTTTTTAGTTCATCTCGACCAGATCTTTGATTTGAGACCACTTTAATCAGATTTTAATATGTTTAAATTTTTAGCTATAAATATTGTACTGATTTCTTTGCTTTGACCAAACTTTGACCCTACTTATATTGAGAATAGATGCTTTATTTTTCAAGATTCAAGGTGTTTTTTGGTTCATCTCAACAAGATCTTTCATTTGAGACCACTTTTACAAGATTTGAAAATGGTCAAATATTTAGCTATGAACACTATATCGACTTCCTATCTTTGACCAAATTTTGACTGTTTGTATTTTTAAAAGAGAGGCTCCATTTTTCAAGATTCAAGGTGTTTTTTGGTTCATCTCGATGAGATCTTTAATTTGAGACCAGTTTCACTAGATTTTGAAACTATCAAATTTTTAGCTATGAACACCGTACTGACTTCCTTGCTCTGACCAAACTTTGACCATTCGTATCTTGAGAAGAGAGGCTCCATTTTTTAAGATTCATGTTACTTTTTGGTTTATTTTGACGAGATCTTCCAATTGAGACCACTTTCACCATATTTTAAAATGGTCAAAATTTTAGCTACAAATAATGTACTAATTTCCATGCTTTGACCAAACTTTGACCATCTGTATATTGAGAAGAGAGGCTCTATTTTTCAAGATTCATAGTGTTTTTTGGTTCATCTCAATAATATCTTCCATTTGAGACCACTTTGACCAGATTTCAAGATGGTAAAATTTTTAACTACGAACACTATACTGACTTCTTTATTTTGACCAAACTTTGACTGTTTGTATCTTGAGAAGAGAGGCTCTATTTTTCAAGATTCAAAGTGTTTTTTGGTTCGTCTTGATGAGAGCTTCGATTTGAGACCACTTTCTCCTAATTTTGAAACTGTCAAATTTTTATCTACGAACACTGTACTAACTTCCTTACTTTGACTAAACTTTGACCGTCCATATCTTGAGAAGAGTAGGTCCTTTTTTCAAGATTCAAAGTATTTTTTGGATCATCTCGACAAGATCTTTGATTTTAGATCACTTTCACTAGATTTTAAAATGGTCAACTTTTTAGCTATGAACACTATGCTGACTTCCTTGCTTTGGCCAAACTTTAACCATCCATATGTTGAGAAGAGAGGCTCTATTTTTTAAGATTCAAGGTTTTTTTTAGTTCATCTTGACGACGTCTTTGATTTGAGACCACTTTCACCAGATTTGAAAACTGTCAAATTTTTAGCTACGAACACTATACTGACTTCCTTACCTTGAGCAAACTTTGACCATGCGTATCTTGAAAAGAGAGGCTCCATTTTTTAAGATTTAACGTATTTTTTGGTTCATATCATTGAGATTTTTGATTTAAGACCACTTTCACTAGATTTGGAAATTGTTAAAATTTTTGCTACGAACTTTATATTGACTTTCTTGCTTTGACCAAATTTTGACCATCCATATTTTGAGAAGAGAGGCTCCATTTTTCAAGATTCGAGGTGTTTTTTGGTTCGTCTCGACTAGATCTTTGATTTGAGACCACTTTCACCATATTTCAAAATGGTCAAATTTTTGGCTACAAACACTGTACTGACCTCCTTACTTTGACCAAACTTTGACCATCTGTATATTGAGAAGAGAGGCTCTATTTTTCTAGATTCATGTTGTTTTTTGGTTCATTGTGACAAGATGTTCCATTTGAGACTACTTTCACCAAATTTTAAAACGGTTAAATTTTTTGCTACGAACACTGTATTGGCTTCCTTGCTTTGACCAAACTTTGACCATCTGTATCTTTACAAGATAGGCTCCATTTTTTAAGATTCAAGGTGTTTTTTGGTTCATCTCGATAAAATCTTCGATTTGAGACCACTTTCACTAGATTTTGATTAGATCTTGCATTTGAGACTACTTTCACCAAATTTCAAAATATTCAATTTTTTAGCTATGAACACTGTACTAACTTCTTTGCTTTGACCTAACTTTGACCATCTTTATATTGAGATCAGAGGCTCTATTTTACAAGATTCATGGTGTTTTTTGGTTCATCTCAATGAGATCTTCCATTTACTGACTTCCTTGCTTTGACCAAACTTTGATCATCCATATCTTGTGAAGAGAGGCTCCATTTTTCAAGATTCAAGGTATTTTTTTTGGTTCATCTCGATGAAATCTTCAATTTGAGACCACTTTCATGAGATTTCAAAATGGTCAAATTTTTAGCTATAAACACTATACTGACTTCCTTGCTTTGACCAAACTTTGACCATCCTTATATTGAGAATAGAGACTCTATTTTTCAAGATTCATTATATTTTTTGGTTCTTCTCGATTAGATCTTACATTTGAGACAACTTTCACCAGATTTCAAAATGGTCAAATTTTTAGCTACAAACACTGCACTAACTTTTTTGCTTTGACCAAACTTTGACCATCTGTATCTTTAGAAGAGAGGCTCCATTTCTCAAGATTCAAGTTGTTTTTTAGTTCATCTCGATGAGATCTTTGATATGAGACCACTTTCACCAAATTTTGAAACTATCAAATTTTTAGCTACAAACATTGTATTGACTTCCTTGCTCTGACCAAACTTTGACCATATGTATCTATTAGAAATAGGGAATACTGAGTTGCGGGATGAATAATTATTCTAGAAACTTTTTCTTTTTCCCAATTATGGATATAAAAGATTAACTTGATACTTCCAAAATAATGTAAACTAAATAGCATGCATAGCAATAAAGAAAATGAACTCATAACACATTATTTGTTCTTAAGGGAACCTTGGCCAAGGGAAAACCTAGGTGGGGATAATACCCACAATGATCCACTAATTAGAAGTATCATGTTAAGGATGTTGACCTTGTTAGGAGCCTATTATATACATATAGTGTCTCAGTCCCCATTAAGGGATTCTAGGCCTTGTTAGAAGCCTCAACCCTGCTAAGAGTTGGTAGCACACATAGAATGATTACAAGATGAGCTCACTGCCCAAACATGTAATGTACAATGATTTATGATTACAAAAATGATAAGGTATATAACCTTTCACTACTGCTGAATAACTTTCCTGTTCCAATCTTTCTCTTCGCTTATATATACAAAATCTACTTGCTTGATTTTTACAGCTTACAACTTCACATCAATATCTTTTACATGTATATGTCACGCTTATATCTTCACATTACATATGTCTTACATTTATAAAAGTTATTAAGAATAATAACTTTTAGAGTCGGCTTTACAAAACATAAAGCACTTTATAAATTATATATTAACTTATTTTTCCCAAGGGTTAACATCTAGGATGTCATCCCTTATATGATTAAGTTATTATTTTGATAAACAAAATAATCCCTTAACTACTTAATCATTATGTCTTCTTTCTTTATCATGTTGGCTTCAACTCTATCTTTGGTAATACTAGTATAACTTCTTCCGTACATGTCGTAAAGACTTGCGCTCTTAGGTGAGTCTTCAATATAAATTGAAGTATCCATTTTAAAGTGCGCAAGCATTTAACTTACTTATATTGACATCTCCAACCAAAATTGTCTCTGGTTAGACTGGGAAAATACTACTTAGACTTAGACAATTTTACTCCACGCTGTGTCATAACTACTTCTGTCGTATGAGGTCTTCATATAAACTATATGTTTCCATAATGAAAACAACTAGATATCTAACTCAATCAAATTGCCAACAATCTCCCCCTTTGTCATTGGTGGAAACATATGAGAAAATTGGCTAAGTCATTCAAAACTTAAAATTCAAAATTGTGGCCATAACAAAAAAATTTCTTCACTATCCTTATATCTCTAGATATCTTATATATCATTTATACTCCCCCTATGAATATACATCCATATGATATATATCAATATTCAATTTTTTTCTATCGCTCCCCCTTTAACAACAATGAAAAAAAAAGGGTGCCAAAACTATGTTCTAAAAAATGTTTACCTTTGATTCAAAATTGTAGAGCCGGTAGGCTTGCAACACAATCTGAAAAATTTACTTTTATGCTCACTATCTCCTTCTCCCATGCCTTCTTAATGGTGTCTGAAACACTAAGTAATGCACATAAACCATAAGATACAATCTCACATTCATGAAGGTTTGCAAAGTTAAACTTCTCATAAGATGTCTTGGATGAAAGACATTCTTCCAAGTATCCTTCAATGATGTTTATCTTAATTGAAATGTGCTCTCTTAGTAGAGAAAATCTTCTCAATTTCCTTTCTCTTT
Organism: Chamaecyparis obtusa; assembly: GCA_027943335.1. Classification (NCBI taxonomy): domain Eukaryota; kingdom Viridiplantae; phylum Streptophyta; class Pinopsida; order Cupressales; family Cupressaceae; genus Chamaecyparis; species Chamaecyparis obtusa. Next base: position 7,313,456 of record BSBK01000370.1, on the reverse strand, counting down.
CATCATTAAGAATTCTTATTTTATTATTCAATTTACTGATTCTTTTCTCAAGATCTAATGTCTTTGCATTTGGGTTGGATAAAAGATTTACCTCTGTTTGAATTTCTGCCTCTTTTGCTCTTATCTTCTCAGTCACTTATGATACATGATTTTCTATTTTTGTACACTGAATATACAAGGCTTTTCCTCTGTCCAAATTTCTTATAAGGTCCTTGATACACGCTTCCAGATTATTAATATCATTTCTAATATTCTGACTTATATCTTGAAAATTTTTGGCCTCATAGGCTGCCTGAGCCTTTATTGTAGCTATGTCTGATAAGTCAGTGAATTCATTGTCAAATGCCTTCACAACTTCTTTAGCTTTTACTTGTGGATATGCCTCTTTTATCCGACTGGTCACAACACTCTACAACTTTTCTATCACTTCCCACAATGATCCTTCAAGGATTTTTACTTTCCTTTTTTTACCAATTAATTTTGTTTAGGGATGAGATCAACTCCATTTGATCATCATCATCAACTTCTTTTCAGGGATTAACAAAAATGGTTTCTAACTGTGGTTTCTCTGCTACAATCTCAAGGGTAAGACTGATTTTTTCTTTACCTTGTGCTCCTTTATGTCCTGCAATCTCTATATTTACCTGAATTTCTTCTTTTTTTTCCTCTTCTTTCCTTGTTTCCTTCCTTTCTTCCTCAACTTACATGTCCTGTTCTTCCAAAGCCGAATTGTCAACAATGTTCTCAAGGTTGCTAAATGGATTTCCATCACTATCCAGTGTAATATTTGTTCCTTCCACATTCATTGATTCATTTGTAATGTTGATTGATGGTGGTGGAGAGGGACTTTTCTGGTGCTCAGCTTCCAAAGCTTGATTTGCTGCACTTGTCTACTTACTAACACCTGTATTCATTATCTTTACAATTTCTTGTTCAGTTTCCTTGTTAATTTCTTCATAATTTCCTCCCATTATCTAAATTGTTCTCCTTTTTTTTCTTAAGTGAGTGCTAAGATATTTCATGATTTCCTTGAAGTGGTCTTCATCTCTAATATCACAGAGCTTTCTCCCAAAATTTTCTCTAATCTTATTGTCTTCTTCAGTTGCTCTCTTCTTTTTGTTTACTAATTTATGAAACAATTCATTAGGTATCTTCCCTTGAATAGTATCAAATTTCTTATCTGCTAAGATCATGTATCTGACAACTGCATTTTCTAAGTTCAATCTCTCTGAAAAATTGTATAACTCATAGTATTTGTTCATCTTAGACAAGTCTCCATCATTGATGATTTGAGCATTTACCTTATCTATCTTTGGTTTCCATCTCTTCTTCTTGACTTCAGTTGCTTCATCATCTTTTATTTCTGATAGTTTCCTTTGTATTGGGGAAACTATTGTTTTTTGTCTCTTACCAGGTCCACTAGCCATTTCCTTTACCCTTTTACCTAGTGGAGTGGTGGAGGATCTTGTAGATTTTCTTGTTTCCTGTTCCTTTTCAACTTTCTCCACTTTTACTACATTTTGAATATTTCCAGTCTGATCTACAACTGATGATAGGGGTGGAACAAACAAAATTTCTTTTTGTCCAATGTCTCTTATTGTTGCTGTAGTCTTCTTTGCAATTAGAAATTCTTGTTCTGACATTCCTATATCCTTAAGAATTTTCTTAATAGTGCTTTCCACTCTCTTCTTTGATAACTTTTCTTCTTGTAAAGACTTTGCGGAGCTGAAATTCTCCTCATAAGTCCCAAATCTAGTGTTGTTTACATCCAACTTACTTTTAATCAATCTATTCACATACTCTTCTGCTTCAACTTCTAAAATTTCATATCCAAGAGGATCTATGAATTCTATTCTAGGTTCCACTGCTTCAATGAAGGTAAAATTAGTGTCAACTATAAAGCATATTTCATCTTTGTACTTCTCAACTATAGCCTGTGGGATCCTTGTTCTTTTCTTCACCAAGTTTTGAAATGTTTTGATTACCAAGGTTGCACTTTCATTAACCTTGACTACAGGGTATCTCAGATACACCTTCTTGATTCTATCCATAGTGATCCTATTATCATTCCAATATTCTCCAATAGTGAATGGAAATCTTCTCAGCAAATGGAAAAATATATATGTAATCAAGGATGAGAATCTAAACTGAGATTTTTTAGTCTTCTTTATCTTCTCAAGGTTCTCAAATAACCGAATTCTCAAAATTTCACACATATCTACTTGAACTTTATCAATGCACATCAAATAGGCTACATGAATCATTCCAATTGCCATGTCATCTTCTCTAGAGTTAGCACAAAGCTTGGATGTTAATATCTTGCATAAATATCTAACATCATCTTGTTGTATCTTGTTGATTACTATTCCTCTACCATTGTAGGATGACTTAGTGTTGTCCAATACTATCTTCTTTACATTCTTCTCATTAAAAGGTATAACTCCAAATTTTTATAAACCAGTTACTTCATGAATATGGTCTACTATTATATCTATTACTCTATCATCTAACCAAAACTTCCCATTGTGAATTTTTCTCAAAATGATTTTGGTGCATTCATCATCATCGAATTCATGTTGTAGTGAATACTTCACGATTTCATTTTCATTTAGATGTTCAGACCCTACTTTCAATGACATATCCCGATTGTATAATTTCTCATATTTCTTAGTAAAATCACTTTCACTGAGGGTTTCAAGTTTGCATCCCAAATAACCTTTAACATTTTCTAAATGCAAAACTTTGTCTAGTATGGAAGATAATGCTAGTCTAGGGTCTTCTTCCAAGGGTTCTACCGGTTCCCTTTTGATCTTAGGTCTAATTGTATCTCTTATGTTGTGAACAAATGAAATATCCATATCTTCTGCAAATTCTCTATCTGACTAATAGATTTGCTTAGTAAAATACCTCAATTTCATGATTTAGGGCTTTGCATAGATCTGGCACGAAGTTCTTTCACCAGATCTTGCAAACTGCTTTCAATCACTGTTGTATTGATCTCCTTATCACTTGTACTCACTTTAATGATGAAACAATATCAATCATAAGCTTTTAACCTTTCAATCTTACAAGATTCTAACATCACATTCAATTATTTTATCGCTTCTTTCCAAAAAGTTTCTCCTTCTTTCTTGCAAAACTTCAAACTTCTTGCAAACTTGCATATATTCATATTAGCTCATGCGCTCTTAACCATAGTATCATTACATCACATAATACCTTACAATAATTGCGCAAGACTCAATTCATCCCATACTAATTTCTACACTATCCTAAATTCCTACTCTAGTGCATTCTTTATGAATTAAGTACTTTGAGATGGGTTAGGAAGAGATTCACACTTACTTTTAGATACTTCACCTGTTTGATTACCTTCTGTACTGAGTGTGTCTCCTTGATCTATACTCTTAACAAACTTCACTTCTTCTGAATTACTACAATATCCTCTTTGACTGTTGTTTTCATTCTCATTTCTTCTTGTGTAGTTCCTGTTGTTGGGATTTCTCATGTTGTTCATCCTGCAAAATCTTTTTGTATGACTAAATTTGTTGCATATCTGACAAACTACTCCCTTATTTCTATATCTCAGTCCTGTCTGACTGATTTGTGATCTGCAATTCCTAGCAATGTGTCCAACCTTGTTGCATCTAAAACATACTACTCCATTTCTTTTGTTCATATCTTCAGTAGGTCTCTTATCTACATGATAAGTATCTCTAAACATTCTACTACTATTATTATCATTAGATCTAGGCTTCTTACATTCAATAGCTCTATGTCCAAAACCATGACAATTATAACAATAACCATTAAGAGGTTTGGATTTCTTACTTGTGAAATCTTTCTTTATATGACCAAAAGTATTGAAATATATAAAATTTACCTTTAAATTCTCTCTGCGTACCTTTAGGTGGTTCTTCTTCTTTAGGTGGATTAGGTATATCCTCAAATTTGTTAGCTTCATCAGATTTCTTTTCATCTTTGTTTTCAAAAACTTTCAGATCTGGTTCCTTGCTTTCTTCACTTACCTTAGATGAGTTAAATCCAAGACCAGTTTTATCATAGAATAGCTTTTGATAAGACATTTGTTCATCAATCTTCTCACTGGTGGAATATAGTCTTCCAAGATGTTGATTAGATTGAGTTAGTTCTCCTTTCACAATTGTATTATACTTTTCAAGTTTGGCATACTGTGATTTGGTTTTCTCAAGTTCAGATGTCACTTTGCAAAGTTTGGATTTCAGATCTTCATTCTCAAAGTTCATATTTGTTTCATTCTTAATGTTTCCATCTTTCAAACTTAACTTAAGATTTGTTATCTTTAATTCATGTTTAAAGATCTCATTTTCTTTTTCTAGATTTTCATCACAATCTTCAATTTGAATTGTAGATTCCTTCTCTGATTTCAATTCTTGTAGCTTATCTTTCAGTTTCTCAATGAGGTTCTTTGCATCATCATATTTTTCTTTCGGAGTATCTCTTTCTTCAGTAAGCATATCAATATGTTCAAGAGATTCTTCAAGATTCTTCTGTAGTTGATCCATATCCATAGAGATCTTACTCAAGCTGGTAGGCTTTCTCTGAATGATTCTTTTCTGAGTAACTAAGATCTTATACCAATTGTTAGAAATAGGGAATACTGAGAGAGGGGGGTGAATCAGTATTCTAGAAACTTTTTCTTTTTCTCAATTATGGATATAACAGATTAACTTGATACTTGCAAAACAAAGTAAACTAAATAGCATGCATAACAATAAATCAAATGAACTCATAACACATTATTTGTTCTCGAAGAAACCTTGGCCAAGGGAAAACCCTAGTGGGGATGATACCCACAATGATCCACTAATCAGAAGTATAATGTTAAGGATGTTGACCCTGTTAGGAGCCTATTACATACATATAGTGTCTCGGTCCTAATTAAGGGACTCTAGGCCTTGTTAGAAGCCTCAACGCTGCTAAGAGTTGGTAGAACACATAGAATGATTATAAGATGAGATCACTACCCAAACATGTAATGTACAATGATTTCTGATTACAAAAAATAATAAGGTATATAACCTTTCACTGTTGTCGAATAGCTTTCCTATTCTGATCTTTCTTTTCGCTTGCATATAAAAAATCTTCTTGCTTGACTTTTACAGTTTACAACTTCGCATCAATATCTTTTAAATGTATATGTCACGCTTATATCTTCGCATTACATATATCTTACATTTATACAAGTTATTAAGAATAATAACTTTTACATTTAGCTTTACAAAACATAAAGCACTTTACAAAATACATATTAACTTATTCTGCCCAAGGGTTAACATCTAGGATGTCGTCCCTTATATGATTAAATTATTATTTTGATAAACAAAAAAATCCCTTAACTATTTACTAATTCTATCTTCTTTCTTTATCTTGTCGGCTTCAACTCTATCTTTAGTAATACTGCTATAACTTCTTTCGTAAATGTTGTACATACTTCCTCTCTCAGGTGAGTCTTCAATATACATCAAAGTATCCATGTTTAAGTGTGAAAGCTCTGAACTTACTTCTATCGACATCACCACCTAAAACTATCTCTGGTTACACTGGGAAAATACTACTTACAATTAGATAATTTTACTTTTTGCTCTATCATAACTGATTCATGTCATATGTGGTCTTCATAAAAACTATATGTTGCCATAATGACAACAACTAGATATCTAAATCGGCCAAATTGCCAAAAGTATCTTGAGAAGAGAGGCTCCATTTTTCAAGATTCATGGTGTTTTATTGTTCATCTTGACAAGATCTTCCATTTGAGACCATATTTACCATATTTCAAAACAGTCAAATTTTTAGCTACGAATATTGTACTCACTTCTTTGCTTTGACCAAACTTCGATCGTCCGTATATTGAAAAGAGAGGCTCTATTTTTCAAGATTCATGGTGTTTTTGGGTTCATCTCAATGAGATATTCCATTTGAGAACACTTTCATGAGATTTCAAAATGGTCAAATTTTTAGCTACAAACACTGTACTGACTTACTTTCTTTAACCAAACTTTGACCATCCATATCCTGAAAAGAGAGGCTCCATTTTTCAAGATTCAAGGTGTTTTTTGGTTCATCTTGATGAGATATATCATTTGAGACCACTTTCACCAAATTTTGAAACCATTAAATTTTTAGCTACGAACATTGTACTGACTTCCTTGCTTTTACCAAATTTTGACCATCCGTATCTTGAGAAGAGAGGCTCCATTTTTCAAGATTCATAGTGTTTTTTGGTTCATCTTGACGAGATCTTCCATTTGAGACCACTTTCACCAAATTTCAAAACAGTCAAATTTTTAGCTGCGAACACTGTACTGACTTCCTTGCTTTGACCAAACTTTGACCGTTTGTATATTGAGAAGAGGCTCTATTTTTCAAGATTCATGGTGTTTTTTGGTTCATCTTAACAAGATCTTCCATTTCAGACAACTTTAATCAGATTTCAAAATGGTCAAATTTTTAGCTATGAACACTGTACTGACTTCTTTGCTTCGACCAAACTTTGACCGTCCGTATCTTGAGAAAAGAGGCACTATTTTTCACGATTCAAGGTGTTTTTTGGTTCATCTCGATGAGATCTTCAATTTGAGACCACTTTCACCAGATTTTGAAACAGTCAAATTTTTAGCTACGAACACTATACTGACTTCCTTGCTTTGACCAAACTTTGAGCATCCGTATCTTCAGAAGAGAGGCTCCATTTTTCAAGATTCAAGGTATTTTTTGGTTCATCTTGATGAGATCTTTGATTTGAGACCACTTTTACCAGATTTTGAAACTGTCAAATTTTTAGCTACGAACACTACTGACTTCCTTGCTTTAACCAAACTTTGACCCTCTGTATCTTGAGAAGAGAGACTCCATTTTTCAAGATTCAAGGTGTTTTTATGTTCATCTCGATGAGATCTTTCATTTGAGACCACTTTCACCAGATTTTAAAATGGTCAAATTTTTAGCTATGAACATTGTACTCACTTCCTTGCTTTAACCAAACTTTGACCGTCTGTATATTAAGAAGAGAGACTATTTTTTAAGATTCAAGGTGCTTTTTGGTTCATGTCGATAAGATCTTCAATTTGAGACCACTGTCACTAGATTTTAAAATGGTCAAATTTTTAGCTACAAACACTGTACTAACTTCCTTGCTTTGATGAAACTTTGACCATTCGTAACTTGAGAAGAGAGGCTCTATTTTTGAAGATTCAAGGTGTTTTTTGGTTCAGCTTGACAAGATCTTCCATTTGAGACCACTTTCACCAGATTTTGAAACTATCAACTTTTTCGCTACAAACACTGTACTGACTTTTTTGATTTGACCAAACTTTGACCATCCGTATCTTGAGAAGAGAGGCTCCATTTTTCAAGATTCATGGTGTTTTTTGGTTAATTTTGATGAGATCTTCCATTTGAGACTACTTTCACCAAATTTTAAAATAGTCAAATTTTTAGCTACGAACACTGTACTGACTTCGTTGCTTTGACCAAACTTTGACCATTCGTATATTGAGAAGAGAGGCTCTATTTTTTAAGATTCATTGTGTTTTTTTAATTCATCTCAACGAGATCTTCCATTTGAGATTGCTTTCAACATATTTCAAAATAGTCAAATTTTTAGCTACAAACACTGTACTGACTTTCTTGCTTTGACCAAACTTTGACTATTCGTATCTTGAGAAAAGAGGCTCCATTTTTCAAGATTGAAGGTATTTTTTGGTTCATCTTAACGAGATCCTTAATTGAGACCACTTTCACCAGATTTTGAAACTATCAAATTTTTAGCTACGAACATTGTACTGACTTCTTTTCTTTGACCAAAATTTGAACATCTGTATCTTGAGAAGAAAGACTTCATTTTTCAAGATTCATGGTGTTTTTAAGTTCATCTTGACAAGATCTTCCATTTGAGACCAATTTCACCAGATTTCAAAACGGTCAATTTTTTAGCTACGAACACTATAATAACTTGCTTGCTTAGACAAAACTTTGACTCTCCTTATATAGTGAAGAGAGGCTCTATTTTTGAAGATTTATGGTGTTTTTGGTTAATCTCAATGAGATCTTTCATTTGAAACAACTTTTACCAGATTTCAAAATGGTCAAATTTTTAACTATGAACACTATACTGACTTCCTTTCTTTGACCAAACTTTGACCGTCTGTTTCTTGAGAAAAGAGGTTCCATTTTTCAAGATTCAAGATTTGTTTTGATTCATCTCAATGAGATCTTCGATTTGAGACCACTTTCATAAGATCAAAAATACTCAAATTTTTAGCTACAAACACTGTACTGACTTCGTTGTTTTGACCAAACTTTGACCATCTGTATCTTGAGGAGAGAGGCTCCATTTTTCAAGATTCAAGTTATTTTTTAGTTCATCTTGACGATATCTTCGATTTGAGACCAATTTCACCAGATTTTAAAATTATTAAATTTTTAGTTACGAACACTCTACTGACTTTCTTACTTTGTCCAAATTTTGACCATCCGTATCTTGAGAAGAGAGGCTTCATTTTTCAAGATTCATGGTGTTTTTTGGTTTATCTTGGTGAGATCTTCCATTTGAGACCATTTTCACTAAATTTCAAAATGATCAAATTTTTAGCTACGAAGACTGTACTGACTTCCTTGCTTTGACCAAACTTTGACCATTTGTATATTGAGAAGGGAGGCTCTATTTTGACTTTCTTTCTTTGACCAAACTTTGACCGTCCGTATCTTAAAATGAGAGGCTCCATTTTCTAAGATTAAAGATTTTTTTTAGTTCATCTTGACAAGATCTTCGATTTGAGACCACTTTCACCAGATTTTGAAACTGACAAATCTTTGGCTATGAACACTGCACTGACTTCCTAGCTTTGACCAAACTTTGACCATCCGTATTTTGAAAAGATAGGCTCCATTTTTTAAGATTCATAGTTTTTTTTGGTTCATCTTGATGAGATCTTCAATTTGAGACTACTTTCACTAGATTTGAAAATGGTCAAATTTTTACCTACGAACACTGTACTGACTTTTTTGCTTTTACCAAACTTTGATTGTCCGTATATTGAGAAGAGAGTTTTTATTTTTCAAGATTCATGGTATTTTTTGGTTCATCTCAATGAGATCTCCCATTTGAGACAACTTTCATTAGATTTCAAAATAGTCAAATTTCTAGCTACGAACATTGTATCGACTTCCTTGCTTTGACTAAACTTTGACCATTCGTATCTTGAGAAGAGAGGCTCCATTTTTTAAGATTCAAGATGTTTTTTGGTTCAACTCGACGAGATTTTCAATTTGAGACCACTTTTACCAGATTTTAAAATGGTCAAATTTTTAGTTACGAACACTGTACTGACTTCCTTGTTTTGACCAAATTTTGACCATCCTTATCTTGAAAAAAGAGGCTCCATTTTTTAAGATTCATGATATTTTTTGGTTCAATTTGATGAGATCTTCTATTTGAGACCACTTTCATCAGAATTCAAAACGTTCAAATTTTTACAAACACTGTACTGATTTCCTTACATTGACCAAACTTTGACCATCCGTATATTGAGAAGAGAGGCTCTATTTTTCAAGATTCATGGTGGTTTTTGGTTCATCTAAATGAGAGCTTCCACTTGAGACAACTTTTACTAGATTTCAAAATGTTGAAATTTTTTGCTACGAACACTGTATTGACTTACTTACTTTGACCAAACTTTGACCATTCGTATGTTAAGAAGAGAGGCTCCATTTTTCAAGATTCAAGGTGTTTTTTGGTTCATCTTGACGAGATCTTTGATTTTAGACCAGTATCACAAGATTTTGAAACTGTCAAAGTTTTAGCTACGAACACTATATTGATTTCCTTGCTTTGACCAAACTTTAACCAACCGTATCTTAAGAAGACATGCTCTATTTTTCAATATTCATGGTGTATTTTGGTTCATCTTGATGAGATCTTCCATTTCAGACAACTTTTAGCAAATATCAAAAAGGTCAAATTTTTAGCTACGGACACTGTACTGTCTTCCTTGCTTTGACCAAACTCTGACCATCTGTATTTTGAGAAGAGAGGCTCTCTTTTTTAAGATTTATGATATTTTTTGGTTCATCTCAATGAGATCTTCCATTTGAGACAACTTTCAGTATATTTTAAAATGGTCAAATTTTTAGCTATAAACACTGTAATGTACTAAGATCTTCAATTTGAGACCACTGTGACCAAATATTGAAATGGTTAAATTTTTAGCTACGGACATTGTACTAACTTCTTTTTTTTCACCAAACTTTGACCATCCGTATCTTGAGAAGAGAGGCTCCATTTTTCAAGATTCAAGGTATTTTTTGGTTCATCTTCACGAGATCTTCGATTTGAGACGACTTTCACTAGATTTGGAAATTGTCAAATTTTTAGCTACAAACACTGTACTGACTTCCTTGCTTTGACCAAACTTTGACCGTCTGTATCTTGATAAGTGAGGCTCTATTTTTCAAGATTCAAGGTGTTTTTTGGTTCATCTCGACTAGATCTTGGATTTGAGACCACTTTCACTAGATTTTAAAACGGTTAAATTTTTAGCTACGAACATTGTATTGACTTCCTTGCTTTCACCAAACTTTGATCATCCATATAATTAGAAGAGAGGCTCTATTTTTCAAGATTCTTGGCATTTTTGGGTTCATCTCGATGAGATCTTCCATTTGACACCACTTTCACCAGATTTCAAAATGATCAAATTTTTAGCTACTAACACTGTACTAACTTCCTTAACGAGATAAGTATAATTCATCATTTTTTTTGGTTAATCTTAAAAAGATCTTCCATTTGACACCACTTTCACTAGATTTGAAAAGTGTCAAATTTTTAGCTATGAACACTTACTAACATCTTTGCTTTGAGCAAACTTTGATCATCTGTATCTTGAGAAGAGAGGCTCCATTTTTTAAGATTCAAAGTGTTTTTTGGTTCATCTCGACGAGGTCTTACATTTGAGACCACTTTCACCAGATTTTAAAACTATCAAATTTTTAGCTACGAACATTGTACTGACTTCCTTACTTTGACCAAACTTTGACCATTCGTATATTGAGAAGAGAGGTTCTATTTTTCAAGATTCATATTTTTTTTTGTTCATCTCGACGAGATGTTCCATTTAAGACAACTTTCACCATATTTTAAAATAGTCAAATTTTTAGATACAAACACTGTACTAACTTTCTTACTTTGACCAAACTTTGACTATTCATATCTTGAGAAGAGAGGCTCCATTTTTCAACATTCAAGGTGTTTTTTAGTTCATCTCGACGAGATCTTCTATTTGAGACCACTTTCACCAAATTTTAAAATTGTTAAATTTTTAGCCACGACCACTGTACTGACTTCCTTGCTTTGAGAAAACTTTGACCATTCGTATCTTAAAAAGAGGGGCTCCATTTTTCAAGATTCATCGTGTTTTTTTGTTCATCTAAACAAGATCTTCCATTTGAGACTAATTTCACCAAATTTTAAAATGGTCAAATTTAAAGCTACAAATATTGCACTGATTTCTTTGCTTTGACCAAACTTTGACCGTTTGTATATTGAAAAGAGAGGGTGTATTTTTTAAAACTCATGGTGATTTTTGTTTCATCTCAACAACATCTTCCATTTGAGACCACTTTCACCAGATTTCAAAATGGTCAAATTTTTAGCTACGAACAATATACTGACTTCCTTGCTTTGACCAAACTTTGACCTTCCATATTTTGAGAAGAGAGGCTCCATTTTTTAAGATTCAAGGTATTTTTTAGTTCGTCTTGAAGAGATCTTCGATTTGAGACCACTTTCACTAGATTTTAAAATTATCAAAATTTTAGCTACGAACACTGTACTGACTTCCTTGCTTTGACCAAACTTTGAGCATCCGTATCTTGAGAAGAGAAGCTCCATTTTTTAAGATTCATAGTATTTTTTGGTTCATCTTGACGAGATCTTCCATTCGAGACCATTTTCACCAGATTTTAAAACGGTAAAATTTTTTGCTACGAACACTGTATTGACTTCCTTGCTTTAACCAAACTTTAACCATCCGTATATTGAGAAGAGTCTCTATTTTTCAAGATTCCTTATATTTTTTGGTTCATCTCAATAAGATCTTCTAGTTGAGACAACTTTCACCAGATTTTAAAAGGGTCAAATTTTTAGCTACGAACACTGTACTAACTTCCTTGCTTTGACCAAACTTTAACCATCTGAATATTGAGAAGAGAGGCTCCCTTTTTCAAGATTGAAGGTGTTTTTTGGTTCATCTTGACAAGATATTTGATTTGAGGCCACTTTCACTAGATTTAGAAACTGTCAAATTTTTAGCTACGAACACTGTACTGATTTCCTTGCTTTGACCAAATGTTGATCATTCGTATCTTGAGAAGAGAGGCTCCATTTTTTAAGATTCAAGGTGTTTTTTGGTTCATCTCGATGAGATCTTCGATTTGAGACCACTTTCATCAGATTTCAAAATGTTAAAATTTTTAGCTATAAATAATTTACCGACTTCTTTGCTTTTACCAAAGTTTGATCATCCATATATTGAGAAGAGAGGCTCTATTTTTCAAGATTCCTAGTGTTTTTTGATTCATCTCGATGAGATGTTCCATTTAAGACCACTTTCACTAAATTTTAAAATGGTAAAATTTTTAGCAACGAACACTGTACTAACTTCCTTTCTTTGTCCAAACTTTGACCGTCTACATCTTGAGAAGAGGCTCCATTTTTCAATATTCAAAGTGTTTTTTGGTTCATCTCGACGAGATCTTCAATTTGAGACTACTTTCACCAGATTTTGAAACAGTCAAATTTTTAGCTATGAACACTATACTGACTTCCTTTCTTAGACCATCTGTATCTTGAGAAGAGAGACTCCATTTTTTAAGATTCATGGTATTTTTTGGTTCATCTTGACGAGATCTTCCATTTGAGACCACTTTCACCAGATTTTAAAACTATCAAATTTTTAGCTAGGAACAATATACTGACTTCATTGCTTTGATCATACTTTGACCGTCTCTATATTGAGAGGAGAGGCTTTATTTTTCAAGATTCATGGTGTTTTTTGGTTAATCTCAACGAGATCTTCCATTTGAGACCACTTTCACCAGATTTCAAAATGGTCAAATTTTTAGCTACGAACACTGTACCGACTTCCTTGCTTTGACAAGACTTCGACCATCAGTATCTTGACAAGAGAGGATCTATTTTTTAAGATTCAAGGTGTTTTTTAGTTTATCTTGTTGAGATCTTTGATTTGAGACCACTTTCACCAGATTTTGACAATGTCAAATTTTTAGCTAAGAATATTGTACTTACTTCCTTATTTTGACCAAACTTTGACCATCCGTATCTTGAGAAGAGAAACTCTATTTTTCATGATTCATGGTGTTTTTTGGTTTATCTTGATGAGATATTTTATTTGAGACCACTTTCACGAGATTTGGAAACTGTCAAATTTTTAGCTACGAACACTATATTGACTTCCTTGCTTTGACAAAAGTTTTATTGTCTGTATCTTGCGAAGTGAGGCTCTATTTTTCAAGATTCAAGATGTATTTAGGTTCATCTCGACGAGATCTTCGATTTGAGACCACTTTCACCAGATTTAAAAATGGTCAAATTTTTAGTTACGAACACTGTACTGACTTCCTTGCTTTGACCCAACTTTGTCAGTCTGTATATTGAGGAGAGAGGCTCTATTTTTCAAGATTCATGGTGTTTTTTAGTTCATCTCGATGAGATGTTCCATATAAGACCAGTTTCACCATATTTCAAAATGGTCAAATTTTTAGCTACGAACACTATACTAACTTCCTTATTTTGACCAAACTTTGACTATCTGTATCTTTAGAAGAAAGACCCTATTTTTCAAGATTCAAGGTATTTTTTAGTTCATCTCGATGATATCTTCGATTTAGAACCACTTTCACCAGATTTTGAAACTGTCAAATTTTTAGCTACGAACATTGTGTTGACTTCGTTGCTTTCAGCAAACTTTGATCATCCATATATTGAGAAGAGAGGCTCTATTTTTCAAGATTCCTAGTGTTTTTGGGTTCATCTCGATGAGATCTTCCATTTGACACCACTTTTACTAGATTTCAAAATGATCAAATTTTTAGCTACTTACACTGTATTAACTTCCTTAACGAGATAAGTATGATTATCATGTTTTTTGGTTAATCTTAAAGAGATCTTCCATTTGACACCACTTTCACCAGATTTCAAAATGGTCAAATTTTTAGCTACAAACACTATATTGACTTCCTTGCTTTGACCAAATTTTGACCAAACTTTAACCATCCATATATTGAGAAGAGAGGCTCTATTTTTTAAGATTCATGATATTTTTTGGTTCATCTCTATGAGATCTTCCATTTGAGACCACTTTCACTTGATTTCAAAACGGTCAAATTTTTAGCTACAAACACTGTACTAACTTCCTTTCTTTGACCAAACTTTGACCATCCGTATTTTGAGAAGCGAGACTCTATTTTTCAAGATTCAAGTTGTTTTTTGGTTCATCTTGATGAGATCTTTGATGTGAGACCACTTTCATCAAATTTTGCAATTGTTAGATTTTTAGCTACAAACACTCTACTGACTTCCTTGCTTTGAATAAATTTTGAACATCTATATCTTGAGAAGAGAGGCTCTATTTTTCAAGATTCATGGTATTTTTTGGGTCATTTTGATGAGAGTTTCCATTTGAGACCACTTTCACCAAGTTTCAAAACAGTCAAATTTTTAGCTATGAATATTTTACTAATGTCTTTGCTTTGACCAAACTTTGACCCTCTGTATATTGAGAAGAGAGACTCTATTTTTAAAGATTCATGATGTTTTTTAGTTCATCTCAATGAGATCTTCCATTTGAGACAACTTTCACCAAATTTCAAAATGGTCAAATTTTTAGCTACGAATACTGTACTGATTTCCATGCTTTGACCAAACATTGATCATCCGTATATTAAGAAGAGAGGCTCTATTTTTCAAGATTCATGGTGTTTTTTGGTTCATTTTGACGAGATCTTCCATTTGAGATCACTTTCACCAAATTTCAAAACTATCAAATTTTTAGCTACGAACACTGTACTGACTTCCTTGCTTTGACCAAAGTTTGACCATTCGTATTTTGAGAAGAGAGGCTCCACTTTTCAAAATTTAAGCTATTTTTTAGTTCATCTCGATGAGATCTTTGATTTGAGACCACTTTCACCAGATTTTGAAATTGTCAACTTTTTAGCTACAAACACTATATTGACTTCTTTGCTTTGATCAAATTTTGACCATCTATATCTCTAGAAGAGAGGCTCCATTTTCCAAGATTCATGATGTTTTTTGGTTCATCTTGAAAAGATCTTCCATTTGAGACCACTTTCACCAGATTTCAAAATTATCAATTTTTTGGCTACGAAGACCATACTGACTTCCTTGCTTTGACAAAACTTTGACCGTCCATATATTGAGATGAGAGGCTTTGTTTTTTAAGATTCCTGGTGTTTTTTGGTTCATCTCAACTAGATTTTGCATTTGAGACCACATTCACCAGATTTCAAAATAGTCAAATTTTTATTTACGAATAGTCTACTAACTTCCTTGCTTTGACCAAACTTTAACCATCCGAATCTTGAGAAAAGAGGCTCCATTTTTCAAGATTCAAGGTGTTTTTTGGTTCATCTTGACGAGATCCTCAATTTCAGACCACATTCACCAAATTTTGAAACTGTCAAATTTTTAGCTAGAACACTGTACTGACTTCTTTTCTTTGACCAAACCTTGACCATCCGTATCTTGAGAAGAGAGGTTCTATTTTTCAAGATTCAAGGTGATTTTTGGTTTATCTCGATGAGATCTTCGATTTGAGACCACTTTCACCATATTTTAAAATGTTAAAATTTTTAGCTAGAAACATTGTACTGACTTCCTTGCTTTGACCAAACTTTGACCGTTTGTATATTGAGAAGAAAGACACTATTTTTGAAGATTCATGGTGTTCTTTGGTTCATCTCAATGAGATCTTTTATTTGAGACCACTTTTACCAAATTTTTAAATGGTCAAATTTTTAGCTACGAATAATGTACTAACTTCCTTGCTTTGACCAAACTTTGACTATTTGTATCTTGAAAAGAGAGGCTCCACTTTTCAAGATTCAAGGTGTTTTTGGGTTCATCTTGATGAGATCTTCCATTTGAGACCACTTTCACTAGATTTCAAAATGGTCATATTTTTAGCTACGAACAATGTACAAACTTCCTTGCTCTAACCAAACTTTAACCGTCCCCATATTGAGAAGAGAGGCTCTATTTTTCAAGATTAATGGAGATTTTTTGTTCATCTCAACAAGATCTTCCATTTGAGTCAACTTTAACCAGATTTCAAATTTTTTAAATTTTTAGCTACGAACGTTGTACTAACTTTCTTACTTTGACCAAACTTTGACCATCTATATCTTGAGAAGAGAAGTTTCATTTTTCAAGATTCCAGGTGTTTTTTGGTTCATCTAGATGAGATCTTCAATTTTAGAACACATTAACCAGATTTTGAAATGGTTAAATTTTTGGCTACGAACATTGTACTGACTTCCTTGCTTTGACCTAATTTTGACCATCTATATCTTGAGAAGAAAGGCTTCTTTTTTCAAGACTCAAGGTGTTTTTTTATTCATTTTGAATTTCACCAAATTTGGAAACTATCAAATTTTTAGCTACGAATATTGTAGTGACTTTCTTGCTTTGACCAAAATTTGACCATTCGTATCTTGAGAAAGGAGGCTCCATTTTTCAAGATGCAAGGTGTTTTTTGGTTCATCTCGACGAGATCTTCGATTTGAGACCACTTTCACTAGATTTCAAAATGGTCAAATTTTTAGCTAAAAATATTTTACTAACTTCCTTGCTTTGACCAAACTTTGACTGTTCGTATATTCAGAAAAGAAGCTCTATTTTTCAAAATTCATGGTGTTCTTTGGTTCATCTCGATGAGATCTTCCATTTGAGACCACTTTTACCATATTTCAAAATGGTTAAATTTTTAGCTACAAACACTGTACTGACTTCTTTACTTTGACAAAATTTTGACCATTTGTATCTTGAGAAGAGAGGCTACATTTTTCAAGTTTCAAGGTATTTTTCGTTCAGCTCGATGAGATCTTTGGTTTCAAACAACTTTCACTAGATTTTGAAACTGTCAAATTTTTACCTACGAACATTGTACAGAATTCCTTGCTTTGACCAAACTTTGACCATCCATATCTTGAGAAGAGAGGCTCCATTTTTCAAGATTCATGGTGGTTTTTGGTTCATCTCAACAAGATGTTCGATTTGAGACCGCTTTCACTAGATTTTAAAATAATCAAATTTTTAGCTACAAAAACTATATTGACTTCTTTGCTTTGACCAAACTTTGACCATCCATATCTTGAGAATAGAGGCTCCATTTTTTAAGATTCAATGTATTTTTTGGTTCATTTTGGCGAGATCTTCGATTTGAGACCACTTTCACCTGATTAGGAAATTGTCAAATTTTTAGCTACAAACACTATTTTGATTTCTTTGCTTTGACCAAACTTTGACCATCCGTATCTTGAGAAGAGAGAGTCCATTTTTCAAGATTCAAGATATTTTTTGGTTCATCTGGATGAGATATTCGATTTGAGACCACTTTCACCAAATTTTAAAATGGTTAAATTTTTAGCTACGAACACTGTTCTGACTTCCTTGATTTGACCAAACTTTGACCGTTTGTATATTGAGAAAAGAGGCTCTATTTTTCAAGATACATGGTGTTTTTTGGTTCATCTCAATAAGATCTTCCATTTTAGAGCACTTTCACCATATTTCAAAATGGTCAAATTTGTAACTATGAACACTGTGCTGATGTCCTTGCTTTGACCAAACTTTGACCCTCCATATCTTGAGAAGAGAGGCTTCATTTTTCAAGATTCAAGATATTTTTTAGTTCATCTCAATGAGATTTTTGATTTGAAACCACTTTCAATAGATTTTAAACCGGTCAATTTTTTAGCTACGAACACTATATTGACTTCCTTACTTTGACCAAACTTTGACCATCCGTATCTTGAGAAGAGAGGCTCTATTTTTCTAGATTCAAGGTGTTTTTTGGTTTTGTTAATATGATTTAGAACAAAAGAGAGAGGGGGTGAATCTATTGTTCTCAGGTCGAGATGTATAAAACAAACTTCAAATTTTTTTTCTTTAAATCAGATCTAACAGCCAAAACCATCTTGGTCATCACTAATTCTATAATAGAAATATGTAACATTGCAGTCCACTACCCAGCTATATCTAACTTGTAAAACATATAAATATTTAAAGCAAAATATTCACACAAGCATTGACACTAGGATTTATAGTGGAAACCCAATCTGAAAAAAACCACTTTGTAACATGCTACTATTATTTTCACTCTTCTGAAGCGAGCTCGGTTAAAAGCCAACCCTATCAAAGGTTACAATACACACTGTTAGGTGTGACCCAGTTAAAAGATTTCAATCACTCTGTTAGAAGTGAGCCTTGTTATAGGACTTACATACATTCCATTAGAATGCAACCTTGTTCAAAGGATTTAAACATGTGACTTTTAGGTCAACCTCTATTAAAAAGATTTTAACTGTTACAATGATTAGAAAGTAGCAACAGTATTGATCTAAGAAATATACACCTCACTTCGCAAATATCAGATCCAATTCTATACACAAATGTTAGTTTACTGACTTTGAAACTTTGCCATCTCTATCTTTGATCTGCTCGAAACTTTTCTTCAATCAATCACCACACTTCTCCTTTAGCCTATTCTTCTTATACAGTCAATAAAATCTACTGATCTTTCAACATCCTCTTTTCATCCATGCACACACATATCTAATGCTTAGGGTCCCTTAATACTTCCTCAATTAGGTTAACTCATCTTTTGCTGCTCAATCTCCTTCATAGATCGTAGGGTTAGGTTAGATTAATTGAATCTACCCGCTTTATGTTCTTCGGCTCCTTTTCTAGAAACATCTCAAATCTCTTAAAGATTTACAATAAAATATTTTTTAGTGCATTCAATACTTTTAAACAATCAATAAATAAAGTCAACATATTTTACATAATCTAAGAATTCAACAATGTCGGCTCCAAATCTGAATTCTCTTCAAATATAAAAATACTGATGCTTGGTCAATACTATGATCAACTACTTGGTCTTCATCTAGAAAGCTCGGTCATTACTAAAAATATTTCCTCGGCTTATATTGTCTTTCTCAACAATTAACTGATGTTTGGTCAACACTAGAATTTTTCTCGGCATATACTGACTCGGTCGACACTAACATTACTCAGCTGGAACATGATTTCTCCATTTTTGCTCATTCAAGCCTACCAGCTTAGTCTTCAATCTTACTAAGATAAATAATACATTGTCTCATCATTGTACAACATAATCAAGTACACTTTGTAGTATCAAGATAACTCAACCTTTCCTTAGGTGCTATTGTTACCATCCTTTCTTTCCCTTCTTCACAACAATACAATAGATATAGTACTTTCTTAAGTAGCAACAATCTTACCAATTAAGGTTTGACATCAATGTCAACACAACAATTGCTTCAATTGCAGTTTCCAACAATCTCCCTCTTTGGCATTGATGGAAACACCATATGATATCACTTGAATAACACATGGATTACCAACCAATCTGAAAACTTATTTGTCCATTAGAAATTTTTTTTTTAATATCCTTAGCTTCATTTTGATTCATAATCTATTAGCCTCACTTCTGTGACCATTAAAAATATCTAGATCTCCCTCTATCCTGATCCTTCATCTCAATTCATCATCTCCTTACTTTTCTTTTCAGTGTCATGTGTTATTATATCATTTCAGTTCATCTTCCTCTTTGACAAAAATGCCAAAGCAGCAGCTAAAAAATACATCCATCAGATGTAGATATTATCTATGCATCTCAGTGTTTCTCCCTCTATCATCTTACTTATGACTGATTCGTTGTCTTTTCTCTTCTTCACAACTCTAGGCCAGTCCTAAAGTGTGACAATCTTCTACATCAATCTATCAAATATTCTGTTATAGCATATTTGATGCAGTGCTCCTAGCTTAACTAGGCAGCCTCAGTTAGGGGAAGGACCCCTAATTGACTTCTCAAATACTCATGTGCTTCTTTAGGTAAAGCTTTAGTGAATATGTCTATTAATTTTTCTTTTGTATTCACATATTCCATTCAGACTTCTTTATCTTGTACCAATTCTCTCAAGTAGTGATACTTGATTGCTATGTGTTTGGTCTTAGTATGCATCACTGGATTCTTAGAAATGTTGATAGCACTTGTGTTGTCACAGAAAATAACAACAGGTTCACTGATTTCTTCTTTTATGCCTACCAACAATTGTTTTATCCATACCAAATTTGAATAGTTTATTACAGCAACAACATACTCGACTTCAACAGTAGATTGGGAAATGTAATTTTGTTTCTTGCTCATCTAGGAGACTAATCTCTATCCAAGAAAGAAAGCTCCACCACTAGTACTCTTTCTATCATCTACATTTCTGCCCAATCAGCATCTGTATATACTCTTAGTTCAAATCTTTCATCCTTCTTGTAATATAGCCCATAGTCAGCAGTCCCTTTCAAGTATCTCATAATTTTTTTCATAGCCATCATGTGTGTTTCCTTAGGATTGGAAGAGAATCTTGCCATAATCCCAACAGCTAGTGCAATATCTGGTCTAGTATGTACAACATACTGCAATTTTCCAATCACAGATCTGTATAAAGTCTAGTTCACTTCTGCAGCATCATCATTCTTAGATAACTTTTGTCCAGTAACCATAGGAGTACTCACTGGTCTAGAATCTTCCATCCCAAAAGTTTTCAGTATTTCATTAACATACTTAGACTGTGTAATGAAAATTTATTTCTTCATCTGATATACTTGTAAACCAACAAAGAATTTGATCTCACCAAACATGCTCATTTCAAATTTAGTTTGCATTTCATTTGAAAATTTTTTACACAAAGCATCTTGTCCACCAAAAATAATATCATCCACAAACATTTTTGCCAACAAGATACCTTTACCTTCTTCATCTTTCATGTACAGATTGCTTGTGTCATTTGTTCTTGAGAATCCAATCTGTATCAAGTAGTTATGCAATCTCTCATACCATGCTCTGGGAGCTTTCTTTAATCCATATAGTGCTTTGTTCAGTTTGCATGCCATGTGTCTTCTGTTTGGATCAATAAAACCTTCTGGCTGTTCTATGTAAACTTCTTCTAGTATACCATTTAAAAATGTAGACTTGACATCCATTTGATATACCTTGAAATCTTTATAAGTAGCATATGCAAGTAGAGTTCTTACTCCTTCCAATTTAGCTATAGGGGGAAATGTCTCCCCATAATCTATTCTTTCTTCTTGTGCGTAGCCTTTGCATACCAGCGTAGCTTTGTTCCTAGTTATTTCACTTTTTTCATTCAACTTATTCCAAAACACCCACTTTGTTCCTATAACATTTTTGTTTTCAGGTCTCGGCACCAGAGTCCAAGTATCATTCTTCTCTATCTGGTCTATTTTTTCATTCATTGCTTATATCCAATCTTTATTTTCTAATGCCTCTCTAGTTGACTTAGGTTCAAATTCACACAGTAAACATGTTGGATCCTTTGTCTTACTTCTGGTCAGAATTCCAGTATGTTTGTCTCCAATTATCTGTTCAGGCTTGTGATGTCTTCTTACATATTTTTTCAAAATAGGTTCAACTCTTCTCTCCTCTATTTCACTATTTCATTAGGTTCCTCAACAAGATTGTTAGATTTAGCTTCTGAATGCTCGACAACCTCTTCCTGATACTCGACAGCATTATCTTCTCGCTCGACATGTTCTTGTTCTCTTTCGATACTATTTTCCTGATGCTCTGAAGCATCTTCCTATCGCTCGACATTGCTTACCCAAGACTCGACATCAGGTGCAAGTCTGTTACTTACCTCTTCTTCTTCTTCAATATACACAAAAGATCCATAAAAATCTTATGGTCCTCTTTTGTTGTCAACTTCATTTCTTTCTGCATACTCATCAACTTTGACATTCACACTTTCCATAATTTTGTTAGTGTTAGAATTCAAACACTTATAAGATTTAATTTTTGTGGAATACCCTAAGAATATGCCTTCATCACTTTTAGCATCAAACTTTCCATTCCTATTGTCTTTTAATATGTAGCACTTGCTTCCAAAGATTCTAAAGTATTTAACACTCGGTGCATGCCCATGCCATAATTCATATGGTGTCAAATTTGTACCTTTCTTGATCTGTACCCAATTAAGAGTGTAGACAGCTATACTTATAGCTTATTTCCAATATTTCTGTGCCACATTCTTTTCAATCAACAATGTCCTTGCACAATCCAAGATAGATCTGTTTCTTCTCTCTACTATACCATTCTATGGAGGTGTTCTAAGTGTAGACATCTTTCTTTTGATCCCTCTTTCATTGCAAAATAGATTGAATTCACTTGATGTAAATTCTCCACCTCAGTCAGATCTAAGAAATTTCAGGTTCCTACCTGTCTCCTTCTCAACCTTAGCCAAATACCACTTAAATAATTGAAAAGCATTAGATTTTCTTTTAGAAACATTACATGCATCATCCTGGTATGATCATCAACAAACAAGATAAAATATCTAGCACCACAATAACTTTGTACACCCATAGGTCCACAAAGGTCAGTATGAACCAAATCTAAAATGTTTTTAGAAGTAAAGGATTTTCTCTTAAAACTTGACTTTGTCATTTTTTCTAACTGGCATTCCTTGCACATCACATTCTTAGGTTTCTTCAATCTAGGTAGACCTCTTACTTTCTTCTTCTTACTTATTTCTACCAGATTATCAAAGTTAACATGACATAGCCTCTTATGCCATAACCAAATGTCATCAAGTTGTGAAACTATACATGCTTCTTCAGATAGGTCAAGATAGAAAAAATTACCTCTAGTCTGTTCTCCACTTCTGATCAGTTCACCAGTAGTATCAAATATTTTAGCTTTTTTGTGATGAAATTCCACTCGGTAACTAGTGTTGTTGAGCTGTACAACACTTAGCAGATTATAATTTAGACCTTCAACCCAATATGCATTTTCACAAGAGATCTTATCAGTTAGTTTAATCAAACCTTTTCCTCTAATAGGACATGGTGCATCATTACCAAATTTTACACTTTTACCTCTATAATAATGTAAGGTCTCAAACTTACTCTTGTCACCAGTCATGTGATGTGAACAACCACTGTCAATAATCCATTTGTCATTCTTGTTAACATAGGAGATCAATGCAGTTTTCTCATCCTCATTAGATTCATCTTTCATTGCAACATAGACTACCTCAATTTCAAAATCATCACTATCAGTGTCAGTTTCTTCTTCAACAATGTAACAAGATTTCTTACCTTTTCCTTTGTAGTCTTTGTGCCCTCGGTAGCTTTTGTCATCTCTTCTATCTTTGTGTTTTCTTTTTCTTTCTTCATCTTTATCATTCTTGTCAGGACATCTAGCAGCTATATGACCAACTTTATTACATGCAAAACATATAATAGGGAGTTTACCTTTATATTTTTCTTTTCCCCTTCTCAGTCTTCTAGCCATAAGAGCTTCGAGATCTTCAAGTTCTTCATCATAAGTGTCACTGTCACTTTCACTTTCACTGATGCATCTTTATTTTTCTTTCTTTGGCTTGTTCAGAACTAATTGTGACTTAAAAGAAGATTCAACATTACCAATACTACCAACAGTGAAGTTATCATAGTTAGAGAGTTCAAAAGCAGTCAGCTTGCCAACCAAACTTTCCAAAGTAAGCACATTTGTAGAGTTACATCTAGATTCCCAAATAGCTAAGATCTTAATAGCATAAATA
Organism: Chamaecyparis obtusa; assembly: GCA_027943335.1. NCBI lineage: Eukaryota > Viridiplantae > Streptophyta > Pinopsida > Cupressales > Cupressaceae > Chamaecyparis > Chamaecyparis obtusa. The sequence goes on along the minus strand of BSBK01000370.1, from coordinate 7,289,495 downwards.
GGATGTAGATTTCTTAGTATTTTCCAATTATAGTTTCATCATCAACAATCCCACTTGTTTCTCTAATAGCATTCACAAATTTTTTTATTCTACCACAATATTGTGCAATGTTCTCACCTTCTTGCATTCTCATTTCATCAAACTTACCTCTGAGACTCTCGGCCTTAGCTTTCAGTACATTTATGTCACCACCATAGATCTTTGCAAGAGTGTCCCACATCTCCTTAGCACTTGTGCAATCCTTAATGTCCTCAAATTCTGGATAACTTAGGGCAGATGCAATTTCTAGCATTGCTTGATTATGTTCTTGCTTAGCTCTCATTTCTTCAGCAGTCAAAGGTGTGACATGTGAGATGCAGTCATTCTCAATGTAGTACTTTGCAAAATCACCAATACCGGCCAGATGCAGCTTCATCAAGCTTTGCCATGCACTAGTACATTTTGGCAAATATGTGACTACATGACTAAACCTTTTAGTCACATGACCAAAATTGATCATATTCTACTAATATTTTGTACTTCACAAATATAAATGACTAAATACGTGAGTAATTTGATCATAAGGTAAAATCACAAGTGCAAAAAAATAAAAATGACTAAATAGATGATCAAATAACTGACTAATTAAATGATTAAACAATTAGTCACTCATAATTAATTACCCAAACAAAATTTATTAAATAAATGATTAAATTAATGACTACATAATTAGTCACCTAAACAAAATGACTAAACAAATGATTATACCTCATTTATAATTATAACATTTGAATATAATATCATAGACTTGGAAATTCCAATTTACAAATAATTCTTTTTTGTCAATAGGCTTATTGCGCGAGAAATCTTATATGTACAACTAGTTTTTATTAGTTACATATTGGTTTTAAGTTTAGTTTGTATATATAGCAGTGCGTGTAATTTCCTTAGTAATCGGCTCTCTATTTAATAATAATAATGATATGGGTACTAGATTCTCTTGAATCCCTAATTGAATTATAAAAAAACTTCATAACTAAATGTACACACGACAAATAAGAGCCATGGTAAATTCAAACCAATATGCAATCACTCTAGAGAAATAGTAAACTCTAACATCCTCTTCAAACAATAACTTTTTTTAAAACTAATATCATTCATAACAAATTCAACTTATAATTGTTGAACAACAACATAATAGGCATTTTAAATCATGGGTAGACGAAGTGATGCATCTTCTTGTGTACATAAAAGACCGATGTGAATGTATCTTGATACTTGCATCCCCTCAATACTCTCAAATATATCTTTGTTAATAACATCAATATATTTCCTTTGCTATAATATTTCTATACCTAAAAAAAATATGCATACACTTTCATATTAAAAACTGTAGTTTTTTTATTAAATTAATAAAATATGAATATATATTAAAACTATATAAAAAAAGGTTATAGGAAAATATAAAATAGTTTCAATATATAAAATGGTATCTAATTACATATGGGAACTAATTATAAATTGCAAGCACTACCTAATAATATAATAATACATGATAAAAATAAAATATATGACATACTTTATCTTACCCTACTAATCGACTTCAATATCTGCAAAAATTTTCATTTGAGCGGGAAGAGGAAGGGCATCACACAAAGGGCATCACTTCGCGCGTAGAAGGCATGCATTTTGGGCAGGAGAGCGGGAAGAAATCACAAGAAAAGAAGAAGATTTTGGAATAAAATCTCAAATTCCTATCTCAAATTCCTTTCGCTGCTTTAAGGTTTTTTTCACAAGCTTCAATATCTTCCATCCATCCAGGGTTTTAACTGGTTTTCCCTTAAGAAAAACATCTACACAGAGAAGTTTTTGTTGAAGGATCAATTCTGGACGCAAGAGAACCCTGCATTGAAGGTATGTTCAATGAATGGTGTGTATGTTTTTGTATTTATGCACTATAATCGTATAATGCATGTTGGGTCTTTTTTTATGTTAGAAGTTTTATGTTAGAAATGTTCAAAAAGGATATGTGCAACCTTCTTTCCACAATCATACCCAGCCATTGATCCAATCAAATAGTCTTCATGATGCATTCCTTTAACTCGACAATTGCCTGGTTGTGGTCATAAGGTTTAGAATTGAGATTCAGAATGACTATAGAATTGAGATTTAGAATGACTAAGTGTAGGGTATGTACAGTGGCATTAGAGGATTTTAACTTAGAGGTGCATATGAACTAATTCCACTGTCTGGTTGGATGCTAATTGGTTGAGGAGAGCAGTTTAAGGGCTTCATCACTAGCATCACTAGTAAGGTGGCACCTTCTTTTATATATTATTTTTATTAATATATAAAAATAGTAATATCATTTAATCTTTTCTGAATCCAATTTTACGGTACCAAGACAACCCCTATTTGATTATTGTCTTCAAATAGCCTTAAATTTCAAGTATGAACTCTGAACACGTTGAACAATATAGGTTGACTTTGTCAATTTAGATGAGTTTTCAATGTGGACTAAGAACTAGTAGAGATTGTCAAGGCAATATGGGTATAGCATGTCTATTTAATATAGATTTCTATCATTCAGGACTACTCTTGAATGACTTACTTTTTTTTCTTTTACCTTTTTTCCTATCAGAATTGGTTAATGCTTGTTGTAAATCATTTCTTAGTGCATGTTACACATTGTTTTCCAGCTATTTTGTAGTTACATTCTTCTTCTTCTTCTTGCATTACACAATAGAAAGGCTATGCTTTTTGTTCTTGATTAATGAGTGTTTCCATAGAATACTTGTCTCTTCTTGTAATACTCTCCTCACCCAGATTGGGTCATAGCATTTAGGACATAACTATTTATCAATTTCTTGATTGCTACTTTTATTCTATGATATAAAGCTTGTTGATCTCCAGTACCTGATTATATTACTAAGTGCACCTAATTTTAGAGGTCTAGCACTGCAATCAAAATATTGGTAGTAGGCAATTACCACCAATGATAGCTAAATGTCTCGGTAATTTTCCATGACCTTCTATCATGAAGTTCACTAATTTTTTACCTTAGTTGTTTGAATTAGAATCTGGACATCTGTATGTTATGGGGCAACTAATGGAATTGGAAGTAGTACATCTTGAAATGCCCATAGTCATAGTCTTTGTCATGCATTGCATGGTGTCATAGTCTACTTTATGTGATGAGTTAATGGAAGAAATCTCTGGCAAGACAGTTCCCTTTCATACAACATATTCTGTGTATCATCATATTCCAATCCCATTTGGTCATTCCCAATTTTTGAAGAAGTTGTCATAGTATTAATCTTTAATTTTTTCTGAATTAGGGATATTAAAGTTAAATTTTTCTACTTTACAAACAAGCTTAAATTTTGTTTTCTCCTTTAATTGGACCAAAACAGCACTATTGTGAGACTCTATCCTGCTCATATCAGATATGTTGGATTTTATCTGTAGACAATATGATGCAGAGAATCATCATTGGAACAACCAAAACACTTCATCTCTTCAAATGGAGGCAAAACACTTAACAAATCCTTCATTAGGTCTTAACATGGGGTTGAGGCATCTAATGCCTATTAGCAAGGTCACTCTCAAACAATCACTCTTACTCCATAAACACATTAACCAATTCCAAAACATAAGTTCTTCAAGGCAGAAACTGGCTCAATAGTTCATCTTACCACCTTTTGTCCTTGTTGATTCTTCACCATTCCTTACCATAGTCTTGTCCATTCATCTAATGTCCTTTTGTACTCTTAGGCCCTTTATCTATCAAGTCTCTGTCCATCATAACATTCCTCAACACGGTTCTGTCCTGCACATTCTCTTGTCACAAATACATTTCACATTTGTTCACTTAATTAACACTGTCCAACATTAGTGAATCCATACTATTTGGACCATTCAAGAAGATATCTAAACACTTCACACAAATAGACAAGTATTGTCCATTAACCTTGATAACATGCAATTCATCTTTACTATTTTGAAAACATGCACTATAACTTCTCATTGTCCCTGCAGACTTTTCCTTAACCTAGGGTTTCTACCACCTTCACACACCTTAATAAAACTCAAACAAAATGTTATCAAAGTTCTCAAACTCACATCTCATCAATTGTTACCAAAACCCCACTTAAAAAAAATAAATCTCAAAACTGCCACCTTGCTGCCCTCTAGATAGACCTTGGGACAGTCAAAATAACTTTTGGAAGAAACAATATTTTAAAGATCCCTCTGGTGACATTGTCCTAAATTAGGTTCTTAACAACATACAAAAATTTGGGAAAGATCCAACGGTGGGTTTATGAGATATGACCCCTGTAACAGCACCCAATTTTCTGTGACTGTTCTGTCTTCAACACAAGAAATTTTCTGCAACAGTCCACTATGGCTCGACTGTTCTCTTAACATACTAAACCAAATCAAATAAAAATTGATGCATTGGAAATCTTATGGAATCTAGTTTCTAATGAATCTAGAATAGTCATTTTTCATTGGGTGATTCAATAGAAACTTAAACCATTCTCGCACAGCTCCATTAATGAGGGTTTCAGACAGTTTTGATAAATCCTCTAAGATCTCTGCTCACACTTCATGGCCAAAGCTCCAAATGAATTGAAAATGTTCATAAGACATCTAAACAACATTTCAAAGTAAGAAACTAAGACATGCAATGCATTTATTCACTGTTACATGCTTACAACAGCAACTGTCATGACAGAAAACCAGAAAAATCAAATGAAACTTGCAACAAAGCATTTGTAATCACCAAAATCTTATTTCCAAGTCATGAAATATATAAAAATCTCATTCATCCTTCAAGTCTTGATTACATTCATGCCAAAAATGGCATTAAAACTTCTGCACTTAATTGTATACAGTCAGAGGTGCTTAGGATTTTGCAATAAAATGCACCCTCTGATCTTCTGATCTCTAAAACCTATCCTCCTCTATGCTTTGCACGACCCAAAACAAGGACTAAATACACATTTCATGACAGTTACATTTGACTCTTTGTCGTCCCTCTCTCATTGCATCTTTTGCATGCAACTTTTCCAATTCTCAAAACAGCAACATTACATCTTTTCTTGCTTTTTTTCACATTTTTTACCTTGTGACCACTTCCCAAGGTAAATGCACCTCAAAATACATTCAAATGGTTTATTTAATGACAATTACATAATCTCTACCCGTTTGAGGGTCATTTGACAACTTTACAACATTAAGACCTCTTAGGACCTAAATAGGACATATCAACAATAATGGCTTCCAGAGCCTTACAACTTAATACAATTGAATACAAACAATTGACTTAACCATATTACATTGAAAATGGGATTAAAATATTGATCTTTGAACCCCTGTTCTTCCTGATCTTGCATGCACCTGCATCATACTGCCTGGCTTGAAAAATTTCCAAGTCCCTTGGAAATGTGGATTTTTAGTGACCTGCAACTTCTTCTTCTTTGTCTTTACATCTTTGCCTCTTGTCTTCTTTCTAGTACCTCTGCTATTTCAAATCTTCAATCAATCTTAGTTTGACTCCTCATAATGGAGTTCATCCTGGCTCAAGGTGCTGCTACCAATCATAAGTCCACCCTTCAGTGCTGCTTCACAACTCACCAAAAACTCTGTCCCTCACTTGGGAGTCCCTCTTGCCTCTCTCCCCAAGACTTTTGGCGACACACAAAGGACCATCCATCTCACCCAACAGCAGATCCTGGAAGATGCCTCACCTTCTTTGTGCCATGCACCTTCTACCCAGCTTCATCCCTATTGGAGAATGGTCATGACAGACCTCTCATGTCTTCCCACACAAAATGAACACCAACATGCAGCTTGACGGACATGCACCTGCAACCACAACTCTATCAACAAGAATCAAATAAACAAACTTTCATGGGCTAGGTCCTGGTGTAAGTTTCTACCTCTCACACACTCAGGAGCTTCTAGCTCTGATACCACTTGATGCAGAGAATCATCATTGGAACAACCAAAACACTTCATCTCTTCAAATGGAGGCAAAAAACTTAACAAATCCTTCATTAGGTCTCAACGTGGGGTTGAGGCATCTAATGCCTATTAGCAAGGTCACTCTCAAACAATCACTCTTACTCCATAAACACATTAACCAATTCCAAAACATAAGTTCTTCAAGGCAGAAATTGACTCAATAGTTCATCTTACCACCTTTTGTCCTTGTTGATTCTTCACCATTCCTTACCATAGTCTTGTCCATTCACCTAATGTCCTTTTGTACTCTTAGGCCCTTTATCTATCAAGTCTCTGTCCATCATAACATTCCTCAACACGGTTCTGTCCTGCACATTCTCTTGTCACAAATACATTTCACATTTGTTCACTTAATTAACAATGTCCAACATTAGTGAATCGATACTATTTGGACCATTCAAGAAGATATCTAAACACTTCACACAAATAGACAAGTATCGTCCATTAACCTTGATAACATGCAATTCATCTTTACTATTTTGAAAACATGCACTATAACTTCTCACTGTCCCTGCAGACTTTTCCTTAACCTAGAGTTTCTACCACCTTCACACACCTTGATAAACCTCAAAAAAAATGTTATCAAAGTTCTCAAACTCACATCTCATCAATTGTTACCAAAACCCCACTTAAAAAAAATAAATCTCAAAACTGCCACCTTGCTGCCCTCTAGATAGACCTTGGGACAGTCAAAATAACTTTTGGAAGAAAAAATATTTTAAAGATCCATCTGGTGACGTTGTCCTAAATTAGGTTCTTAACAACATACGAAAATTTGGGAAAGATCCAACGGTGGGTTTATGAGATATGACCCCTGTAACAGCACCCAATTTTCTGTGACTATTCTGTCTTCAACACAAGAAATTTTCTGCAACAGTCCACTATGGCTCGACTGTTCTCTTAACATACTAAACCAAATCAAATAAAAATTGATGCATTGGAAAGCTTATGGAATCTAGTTTCTAATGAATCTAGAATAGTCATTTTTCATTGGGTGATTCAATAGAAACTTAAACCATTCTCGTACAGCTCCATTAATGAGGGTTTCAGATAGTTTTGATAAATCCTCTAAGATCTCTGTTCACACTTCATAGCCAAAGCTCCAAATGAATTGAAAACATTCATAAGACATCTAAACAACATTTCAAAGCAAGAAACTAAGACATGCAATGCATTTATTCACTGTTACATGCTTACAACAACAACTGTCATGACAGAAAACCAGAAAAATCAAATGAAACTTGCAACAAAGTATTTGTAATCACCAAAATCTTATTTCCAAGTCATGCAATATATAAAAATCTCATTCATCCTTCAAGTCTTGATTACATTCATGCCAAAAATGGCATTAAAACTTCTGCACTTAACTGTATACAGTCAGAGGTGCTTAGGATTTTGCAATAAAATGCACCCTCTGATCTTCTGATCTCTAAAACCTATCCTCCTCTATGCTTTGCACGACCCAAAACAAGGACTAAATACACATTTCATGACAGTTACATTTGAATCTTTGTCTTCCCTCTCTCGTTGCATCTTTTGCATGCAACTTTTCCAATTCTCAAAACAACAACATTACATCTTTTCTTGCTTTTTTTCACATTTTTTACCTTGTGTCCACTTCCTAAGGTAAATGCACCTCAAAATATATTCAAATGGTTTATTTAATGACAATTACATAATCTCTACCCTTTTGAGGGTCATTTGACAACTTTACAACATTAAGACCTCTCAGGACCTAAATAGGACATATCAACAATAATGGCTTCCAGAGCCTTACAACTTAATACAATTGAATACAAACAATTGACTTAACCATATTACATTGAAAATGGGATTAAAATATTGATCTTTGAACCCCTGTTCTTCTTGATCTTGCATGCACCTGCATCACAATATATAGCCCGGATGATACAACCAACAAAATTTTCAATATCTTCCAGAAGTTGAGAAACAAGACATATGATTCATTTTGAGCAGACAGATTCTCTTAAAGTTAAAAAGACTAGATTCATTGATAAATTTGCCAAACTTTGGGGGCATTCTCATCAATAGTTCTCTAAATTCCTTTCAGATTCTTAATGGTCTATTTTTATGTATATTTGTGAGTATCATTTTAGTTAGATCCCTTGTTTGATAACATGCAGTACAACCCGTGAAGATGACCATTACTGGAGAGCAATTTCCAACAATTGTACTCTCTGTTGCACTATGAACAAATCTAAACTGGTAGTTTATTATTGCTCCATTACTTTCATGCAAATGGACCACTAAAAGTAGGTGTAAACATGATTTCATTGGAAAATAAGTGGAGAACCAGGCTTCATGCTAGCTACGAACTCGAGTTAAGCACTATGGGAAAGGAAATACAATATCTGTTGAAGGATTGTGCTCACTATAGCCTAAAAGTGCTTGATTACAAGTATAGATTAAGAGTACTTTATGAATAAATTATCCCACAGTAAATTGGACCTAAATAACAAGTGTTATTAAAACTTTAGATTATGTACTCATTTATTGTAATTTAACTGCATAGTTTTTAGTCAGTCTTCATCTCAAAGAAGTGAACCATTAGAATTTCTGAAAAAGTAACCCATCCCAATACCAAACACACTTTCTTTACTTCCATTAAGTATTGTGCCTTATGAATCATTCATCATATAAGTCCTTGGTTATGTTTCCTTACTGTATCAAAAAATGTGATAGTTTAACAAAATACCAATAAAAAAACTTCTCTCTCATCTCATAGAATGCATAGAAGATGACTCAAATCAACAAGGTCTTGATGACAAAGTAGGAATAATGAATGACCTGTTTTGTATATCAATTTATGTCAGCAGATCAACAATATTACAGATTTGTTATTTAATATTTTGTGTAGATCAGCAATATTATAGATTTTCTATTTAATAATTTGTGTTTATTTGACACTATAAATAAGAACACTTACTTTCAGTGACATCAAAAGTAAACATCAACTATGGTCTATAGCAATGATTCCATTAATATAGCATTATAGAGAATCTAAATATATGTACAAATCCAGAGGCCAAACTTAGTCAGTTTTGTACAATGAAGGCTATTTGAGCGAAAAACTAATCATTGGTGCCAAAGTTTGCCTTATTCCACTGAATTAAACAAGGTACATAGGTGGGAACTTTTGGTACTCTCCTTCCATGGATATAGCACAGAGTCATAACATTTGGAAGGTAAAGCTTGTAGCCTTTTGTGTCTTACTTGAAACTCAGGCTTTCCTCCGTGCCCTCTATCATTGCCTTTAGTAATAATCAGAGGAGGATTATTTTGACCAAACAAGGACAGCCATTTGCTCTTCTCTGTGATCCCAACAACATAGGAATGTAATCATTCCAGTATAAAGAAAATTATCTGTAAGCTATTGGTTGATGGGAACTACATATAGATACAACCTACACATCATATGGCCTTAAAGAAGAGCTGCAACACTATTCTTTGTGGTGAGGTTAAAGGAATTAGAGGACTGTGGTGGAAGAGACTGAAAAAGTGTATCATCTAGCTGTTTAGAATTCATGGCCTTGCATGAATGAATTGCGTCGATAAAACTATATTCTGATTAATGGAAACATCTAGATCATCAGAAGCAAATTTCAAATAGTCATGCAAGCCAGCCTCCTGTCAGGCACCTGGATCATCTTCCATCAAGAACATATCCATAGAAGGAATTACCCAGGCACTAGATGCAACTAGCTTGAAGCAAACAACGATAGTTGGTACTTCTAGAACATAAGAAGTAGGTCATGTGAAACAAAAGTTGAAGGGGGGTATTGTGCTCCCATCAGGGAAGGGGGGTATTGTGCTCCCTGAAATTCCGAAGCCTATTGATCTTGATTTGCCTAGAAAGAAAGTGCCAGAAGCTTCCTCTAGTGAAAAGAAATTTATTGAGGTTGATTCAAAATCTGCGTAACTATCTTGATTTTGATTTCTTTTGAGTATGATGTGATATGCTCTGCTTATATAATTGAAATTGACAAAATTTCAATAACAGTTTCCTTTATAAGCTATGTGAACTGTCGAGTCTGTTCCTTTATCTTGAGGGAAAGGACAATAGTTGCTCACAAAGATGCAAAAGGTAATTGATCTGTACTGTCAGAAGTAGTTTCTTCCACTTGATTCTTTTTTTCATAGACTAGATTTATCGTGCATGTTCAAAATTGTATTTTAGCTTTTACCATAAGCTAGATGGAAATGTCTTGAAGGTTGACCATACATGCTTTTGAGTAAACCATAAGGATCTGTATTGATCATAGGTTCTTTTTGCCCTAGGCAGAATCAAATGCGAAGATATATTTGATTGAGTTTTATGCTATATATATTATCACATGCAATAAAAGCAATGTTTTGGAAGAAAAACAATAATAATCAGAGGATTATTTTGAAAGTCTCCTGTGGAGAAAGTGATGTGTGGTCATCTTTTTTGCAGTGCTTGAACTATGAGTCTCGTGGGGTTGGGGACTCTCTAAACCAAGTCTGTGAGAAATTCCCTTAAGGCTTTTTTTTAAAGTTTATAGGACCTTGAAGAGTGTCAAGAATCTAGATAAGGCTTAAGGTACCCTTAATGCTATCAACTAGCTCTAAGGTTTTAACACAGTTCTAATCCTTGCCCCTATTATTTATAGATCACTGCTCCTACACACTTGATAGAGTGCTGAAGGCAATCATTTCATGCTTTTGTAGACACAATATACTATCCTTAATAATGATAAACATGATTCATGCATTGCTATAAATTTGATATAGACCAAACCCCTAATTGTGAGTATTCTGAGAAGTAAATCCTAACCTTTCAACACTACCAGTTTTTTAATAGAATTGTATTATGTTATTATTGTTTTCTGAGAATGGTATCCTAACCTCAAATAATACTTTTCTAAGAGAGTAAAATATGACTTTTTTGGCAGATTTCTTGTCTTTAGTTGTTTTACTGCTTGCTAGCAACTGTGGAATACTGTATGAAAAATAAGTCTTTGTAGAGATATATATGCTGTGAATTGAGAGCCAGGAAAAGCGAGAAAGATAGGTGTGTTTGTGTATGTTTATATATATATATATATATATATATATATATATATATATATATATATATATATATATATATAGTATTTTCTCAAATAATAAATTGTAATGCTTGGAAAGTAGAAAAAAAAATCATCAAACACTTTGCAAGTTAAGGTAGCTAGCTACAATTTTCTCAAGAACGTAGCTTGCTGTTCTAGGCCTGGCATAAACATTTTCAATATGGAAAAGCATAATAAAATGGCCAAAAATATAAATATTCAGTAGTTAGGAAGTTATGAGCCAGTTGGGCTCATTACAGTTTTGGTGGTTATTATAGGAGACCAAATCAAAAGCAATCGTTTTGGAGTGAATCTGCAATATGCTAGCTAATTAGATTCAGTTATTTCACCCTTTACATTTGAGAATTCCTATTGATGCATTAAATGACCTAGCGAATACTAATCCTGACACATGTTGTTTAAAATTGGCACTTGAGTTCCAAAAAGCTATTTCTTATCAATAGTGGAAGGGAGTGATGGTTTAGCAACCAACTATTTCCATTGGACATCATCTTATGAATTATTTGATTCTCGCATTGACTCCTTTAGGGGCTGAGTGATTGGTCATGTGTAGTTTCTAACCATAAGATGGTGTTTGCCAACCTATTAGAGTAACCCAAAGGTAAACAAACTCTTTGTTAGGAAAAGGAGCCCTGGATCTAAAATTAGATGCTGGCAGTTTTGGGTACTTAACAATTGATTTCTCTATTTCATTATGCACTCAAGGTATTTTCTCATAGGGACTACAATGACCTTTTAGATAATTTAATAATTCAAATACTAAATACATTATACATTAATTGCCTACATTTGCAATTGATTTCATCATACTAGAAGACATAGCTGATGAGAGATTCTTGCACTTTTTATCTGAAAAATTATTATAGAGCTTAAATGCCAATCATCAAAGTAAAAAGAAAGAACACATTGAATTAACTTTGTCCAATGCAAATTCCTGTCCATTTCCTTGCAAGATACTACAAGAGGCCCCTGATTTCAAATGCAGAAGAATTTTCTTTGTCCATATTAAGCCTAGTATATTTGTAGGTTTAGTAAAATTGATGAATGTGGCTGTACTCACAATAGCTTAGTTGTTATTTTGTCAAGCATGATGGAAGGTTGGTTCATTTGTCATGGCTCCGCATACACCAATTCCTCTGATAACTATGGATCTTAAGAAGAGGCCATGGGAACAGGAGAAACCTTTACATAATAGATAGCAGAAGCTACTAAAGGAGGGTTTTTTCGAGTTGAGACAGTTGATTTTTCTGGGGGTATGATTAAGGACAATAATTTTGTAGAAGATATCAAGTTTGTTGAGGGAACCACAATACTATTCTATATACACTCTATTTTTTCATATGATTTTATTCCATATAAAGGAACGCTTCATTTGTATCGGAAACTTCTCTAATTAAAATAGTCTTTTAAATGATTTTTAGAACAAGCTTACTTATTTTAGCTAACTAGAGAATAATTATTGATTGATCTTGGACATAACATGGGACATGAACTGTGCAACTGCAGACACACTACCTGAATGGTCCAATTAGGATTAAAGATGCTAAAGGTGATCCTGCAAAACCTGGTGATCTTCTCGTTGTTGAAATTTGTGACTTGGGAGCACTTTCAGGAGATGAATGGGGCTATACTGCAATGATGGATAGAGAAAATGGTGGCGGATTTTTGACTGACCATTTTCCAAATGCTACAAAAGCTATCTGGTACTTTAAAGTAATTTTTGCATATTCTCCGCATATTCCAGGTATCAAAAACTTGTTTGTTGTAGATTTACTGATGTTGAATCATTATTGCACATATCTATGATCCATCTCCAAGTCTTATAAGCAACAAGAAATTGAAAGACTGGAACTATTTATCCAATTTTTCTCTAGAATTAGTAGCATCAGCACCTCATCCTTTGACCAATAAACATGAAAAGAGTATAAAAGAAATTATGAAAAAGCTACTGATAAAGTTGGCATGGTTGACTCTGATGCTAGTTAGTTGATATGTACTGACCAAAGTAGTGACTATTGTTTGACTAGAATTTAGTTTATTTTGATCAGATTTTGCAGCTGTTCAAACCGAATTCCATTTTCACTGTTTCTTGTAGCTAAGTACACACTCATCTTTTCCAAGAGGACTTAATTGTTCATTAGGCTGGGATTTTAATGTCACTTAAGCCAGTACAAAACTGTTTAATACACAGCAAAGTTGGCTTTGAACAAATCTCATCTCTAAAATGCAGTTATTTCCAATTTGGTGCAGGATCCCATCTTTCTTCTCTTTATGTGTGGTCTATAAAGTAAACGTTCCCACTCCTTCAATAAAAATCTGTGGTAACCTTATTTTGGTCTGTAAAATGCTATTATTATCATAAATGAATGAACACCCACATATCTACACTGGCCTGTGTTTCCAGGACCTTTAGAAACTAAACGAAGTCTATTAAAAATTCTTGAAGAGACCTCAATTCACAATACATTTAACCTTTAACAAACAATATCGCTTTTTGAACTCTTAACACAGTTTGAAAGGATAGGCCCAATAATGCGTGGCTTTTATACCTTGTTAGAAAGCTTGGAAGGGAGAAAAATTACATTGCGACCACTAGATAATTGACGAAATAGACCAATAGGATACAAAACAAAGTGTTGATGAAAAATAAGTGATACAGATCTGGGAGCATGAAATTCGTATTTATTATTTCTTACAAGATGAATATCTCAACATCTTCTCAAAATCAGTGTACATTCTTTTCATTCTATTAGTAGAACCTGTTGGAATGTGTTCAATATCACACCTCAGGACTTGTGACATGGAATAATAGCCTTCTATGAGATCCTTAACTAGCCTTTGGAAGGCTAGCTACCATGGGATTTCAGTCACAACTTTTCAATTGCCCAGGAGCCATGTTGTCTTGCACTTGCTACCTTAACGGTTGTACATTTTTAGATCAAGATTCAAGTTTTGGCATTCCTCTTTGTAGAGGAGCTTGATACAGGCACTCTATTGATTTCTTTTTTTATTGTTATAATCATGGTTGAATTGATTTTTCTTGAAAGGATAAAATGTGGCATCTTCTCTGTGAAATTAGAGGAACACTTCTAAATATAGGCAACGTGTCTATAATATGACATCACCTATTTCAACCTTAGCATATAAGCTGCTAGACCAGACCAATAGATTCAACCTTGTTGTTTGAGCCCTTCTCAAATATGATATTTTAAGCTCCTTAAAGATGTATTAGGTGTTTCTTAGCTGACATTTAGCCTTTTTGACGCCCAGGTTTCCTTTGCAACCCCTATAGAGCTAACCACATTTTCAGATCTACAGTCTTCCCATATAAGGGACCTTTTTCCCCTGCAGACTCTTAGTCAGACTATCTCTGAAATAGCCACTTCTAATTTGTTTAAGTGGAAAAAGGTTCTCTTGTCCATGGAAAACCTTTCTATTTCTCTCCTTTGGGACTTCTTAGGAATTTAGAAAAGGGATTTTTTACCTGATTGGTGCTCCCCTTAAATTGTTCTAGTATTTCTAGTGAGAAAAGCTCCCTAATAATCTGGGTAGATTCCAACAATACTTGTCTTTTGTAAAACCCATGTGAATACTTCATAAACAAGTTCACAGTTTTAGAAGAGTTGGTAGTAGACTTACCAAAACTTGTAGAGCCATGAAATGGCACATGACTTGGAAATGCTTGCCTTTATCAATACAGGACAATGACCACCCAGAGATAAAATAATGAAGCAGAATTTTAGACAGCAACCAGATAGCTAGAATTAACTAAGACCTTGATTTATGACTTTTCCATTTTAGGATGTCCCAACTAGTAGCACAAGGATAATGATAAATGGTTGGAAAATTGAAAATGGATTCTTCTTGATTGCTATCTAGATGGAGAGCATAAATGCCATCATGCCTGTACTCTGGCCTTCTAAATCATATTGTTAGGAGCCAATAATCAGATACAGTGCAATCCCAGGCACGTTATTGTGGAAGTGGAATTCTTATCAAAAGTTACAACTTTTCCACCATAGGATGGCCCAACCAGTAGCAAAAGGATAATGATAAATGGTAGGAACATGACAATGCTTCTACTCGATTTCTATTTAGGTGGAGAGCATAAACATCATCCTAGCTGAACATCTAGCCTCTTAGCCTTGAGTCATATTATCACGAGACAATAATCACATGCTCTGCAACCCCAGGCACATTATTGTTGAAGAGGAATTCTTATTTAGAGTTATGAGTGCCCTCACAATAATTTAATGGTAATTTAGAAACAATACAAAAATGGATCATCTATTAATGGATTTGCAAGATTTTATGAAATGTAACGCTTGGAAATTCTCTCTCGAATCTTAGCTCATATAAGTAAAAATACATTTGTTGTCTGATTGGTGATTGTTGCATAAATGTTTTGTTGCTCTCTTTCTATTTGATTGATTTTAAGCATGTATTCCAAATATTATTATTCAATATATGTTTCTGATATTTTTGTCTGAATATTATTCTCATCTATTTATATACAGAGCAACATTGGTGATGGACTAGACGTGCTGGTAAGGGTTCACTCTGAGTGTCTTACTGGGGATATCTTCGGATCAGCAAGGTGTGATTGTGGAAACCAACTTGCACAAGCCATGCAACAAATTGAAGAAGCTGGCAGAGGAGTTTTAATTTACTTACGTGGCCAAGAAGGTCATAGTATTGGTCTAGGACACAAGCTTTGGGCTTATAATCTGCAAGATGAAGGCCATGATACTGTTGAAGCTAATGTGGAACTTGGAATGTCTGTTGATTCTCATGAATATGGCATTGGAGCACAGGTAAAATCTATTGGCCGAGAGAATTGATTTTTTCCATGAATATTATATATATTCTTTGTTAATAATCTATTGTACTAAACAAATAATCATGGGGAGTTTTTGTTTTGTTTAAAATGGTCGACTGTTTACTATAGGATTAGGTTCCAAAATGTCCACCTGTTATGTCTGTTTTAAGTTTGGTAATCTTGAATGCATGTCTAGTAGATTTACTTGAAATTACTGTCATGTTACTACCTCTAATAATTGTGATGTTATCGTCTTTACATGGATGACATTGAAGTATGGTGCCTTAATTGGAGTGCTCACATGTTGCAACCAACTTGATAGGATGTTAGAAAAATACACTACAATAAGTAGTCCACCTTGGCCAAAAGACCTGTATCTACATGTCACACCTAAATGGGAAAGCTGGTATTTTAGATACTATTGAATCATGTTTTGAAGCATATCCCTCATGCAATGTAGGATAGAGGCTCCATGGCATGTCAAATGACTTAATTGGGGGGCCCCTGAAAGCCATTGCAACCATATACCAATGCATGCAACCTATACCATTGTACAAGGGTTTAAGGACCAAATAACCAACTAAACTATTGTTAGACAACAATTTTAAGCAATGCTTCTATTTATTTATGCTTTAAATCTACTACAAATGTTATCTATGACCAAGTTTTGAGTGTATGTGCTTTGTTCTTGTGGGATAACATTATCTTCATTAAGATCACATCCAGATATATTAAGAGTCATTCTAAAAGCCTCCTGCTTTGCATGCTTTTCAAGTTTTAGACCTATTGATAAAGGCTTGCATGATAATGTTGACCAGGCCTTTACCTTCCTGATGCAAAAGTGTATGTTAATTCTGACAGGTATAACAGGTATCATAAGTTCTTGATTCTTCTGTCATTAATGTAAGATATAAATAAATTAAGAGCTATTCCAAAAGCCTTATGCATTGCATGTTCTTTAAGTTTTTACCTATTGGCAAAGGCTTGCATGATGTTGTTTCCTAGGCCTTTGCCTCCATGATGTAAAAGTGTACTTTTCTGACAGGTATAACAAGCATTTAATGTACAGTGAAGTCTGTATTCTAGAATGGAAGGACCAACTTCTTCCACATGGAATTGATACTTAATGTTCATATTTGATATTTTGAATTTTAGCCAATGAGACTTAGGGCTCAAATGTAGCTCTTTGCTTGTTCCTGTTCAATTGGAGAGCACATAAAGGTTGGGGTGAATTGTGTTCTGTTAGGCATCTGAAGCATGAATGTTATGCTACATAAATATTTGTTCTTTTCCTAATGAATAATTGACAGAATTTGTAACCAAATGCACAAAGTCAATGAATTTTAGTTTCTTTTATAGTTTTACTTTATGATGTTTTGTTAACATATTTTTTAGTACAGTGGTTTGAGTTAATGAGGATGTGCAAGTAGCTCCATGACTTTCTTTAAAATTGTATAATTCCATTTCCTCATTCCAAATTTGTTTTTCAAAAGTCAGCTGGAAGACACATTATATACACTTGCAATATAGCACTTAAGCTTGGAGTTCTCTGTTATAGATACTTCCAATTGTGCTTCTTACAAGTTTTGGGCAGAGAGGCTAAATTTTAGAATTTTTTGATTACACACTCATCATGTTAAATTTGTTTAATTGTTTTGCAAATTTGGTCCGTATAAGACTATTGACCCCGTATTACTAATGGTTGTTCCATAACCCTTACAATGTTAATTGAATATTATTACCTACATAAAAAAAAACCCAGCCTAAATTAGACTACAAAAACCAACTATTTGCAAATGGCATAGACTCCAGTTAAAAAAATGGAATCTTCTATTATAATTTAAAGAGTTTTAGCTCAATGGAAGAGCACCTGCTTTACAAGCAGGAGGATGGTGGTTCAATTCCATCGTACCTTAGATTGACAAATTAGTGACCAAATCAATGACTAATTCAATGATTAATTAAATTACCAATTGATGGCAATTAATAATCAAGACTAAAATAATGACTACCGTGATTAAATAAATGACCAATTATTAACAACATGTGACTAAATTAATCATTAAAATGACCAAACATACTACCGGTGGATGAAAATAAGTTGATACAAATGATTAAATATACTACCAATTGACACAAATTAATAATTATAATGATTAAATAAATGACTATCAAGACTAAATGAATGACCAATTAACAACAACAAATGACTAAATTAATGGGTAAAAATACTACCAAATTGATCATTCAAAACAACCAATAGATGACTAAAATTTGTTTAGTCACAAATTTGGCAGTGTTATAAATGACTGGCAATAAACTATTAATGGTCATGTGATCAAAATTAGTCATCAATATGCAATTTTTAGTAGTTTTTTTAGTCTAATTTTGCTATTTTTGTATTAGTGATGCCAGGAATTTTTCCTTATTCATCTTCGGTACCTCCTTATACATCCTAATCATTTGCTTCAAGTCCCTCTAAACTTGATTTCTGTAAACACCAATAATAAGCAACACAGCTCTGATACCAATTGTTAATATGATTTAGAACAACAGAGAGGGGGGTGAATCAGTTGTTCTCAGGTCCAGATGTATAAAACAAACTTCAAAAACTTTTCTTTAAATTAGATCTAACAACCAAAACCAACTTGGTCATCACTGATTCTATAATAGAAACATATAACATTGCAGTCCACTACCCAGTTGTATCTAACTTGTAAAACACAGAAATGTTTAAACCAAAACGTTCACACAAGCATTGACACTAGGATTTATAGTGGAAACCCAATCTAGAAAAAACCACTTTGTAACATGCTACTATTATTTTCACTCTTTTGAAGTCAGCTCGGTTAAAAGCCAACCCTATCAAAGGTTACAATACATATTGTTAAGTGTGACTCGGTTAAAGGATTTCAATCACTCTGTTAGAAGTGAGCCTTGTTATAGGACTTACATACATTCTATTAGAATGCAACCTTGTTCAAAAGATTTAAACATATGACTGTTAGGTCAACCTCTATTAAAAAGATTTTGACTGTTACAATGGTTAGAAAGTAGCAACAGTATTGATCTAAGAAACATACAATTCACTTTGCAAATATCAGATCCAATTCCATACACAAATGTTGGTTTACTGACTTTGAAACTTTGCCATCTCCATCTTTGATCTGCTCAGAACTTTTCTTCAAGCAATCAACACACTTCTCCTTCAGCCTTTTCTGCTTATACAGTCAATAAAATCTACTGATCTTCTAGCATCCTCTTTTCACCCATGCACACACATATCTAATGCTTAGGTTCCCTTAATACTTTCTCAATTAGGTTAACTCATCTTTTGCTGCTCAATCTCCTTCATAAATCTTAGGGTTAGGTCAGATTCATTGAATCTACCCGCTTTATGTTTTTCGACTCCTTTTCTAGAAACATCTCAAATCTCTTAAAGATTTACAATAAAACATTTTTCAGTGCATTCAATGCTTTCAAACAATCAATAAATAAAGTTGACACATTTTACATAATCCAAGAATTCAACAATGTCAACTCCAAATCTGAATTCTCTTCAAATATAAAAATACTGATGCTCAGTCAATACTATGATCAACTACTCGGTCTTCATGTAGAAAGCTCGGTCATTACTAAAAATGTGTCCTCAGCTTATACTGTCTTTCTCAGCAATTAACTAATGTTCGGTCGACACTAACATTTTGGTCGGCATATACTAACTCGGTCGACACTAACATTACTCGGCTTGAACATGATTTCTCCATTTTTGCTCGGTCGAGCCTACCAGTTTAGTCTTCAATCTTACTAAGATAAACAATACATTGTCTCATCATTGTACAATATAGTCAAGTACACTTTGTAGTATCAAGATAACTCAACCTCTTCTTAGGTGCTATTGTTAACATCATTTCTTTCCCTTCTTCACAACAATACAATAGATATAGTAATTTTCTAAGTAACAACAATCTTACCAGTTAAGGTTTGACATCAATGACAACACAACAATTGCTTCAATTACAGTTTCTAAATGGTTCATTTTGAAAAAATCTTTGATTTGAGACCACTTTCACTAGATTTTGAAAGTGTCAAATTTTTAGCTACGAACACTGTACTGACTTCCTTGCTTTGACCAAAGTTTGACCATCCATATCTTAAGAAGAGAAACTCCATTTTTCAAGATTCATGGTATTTTTTGGTTCATCTTGACATGATCTTCTATTTGAGACCAGTTTCACCAAATTTTAAAGCTGTCAAATTTTTAGCTACGAACACTGTACTGACTTCCTTGCTTTAACCAAACTTTGACCGTTCGTATATTGAGAAGAGATGCACTATTTTTTAAGATTCATGATATTTTTTAGTTCATTTCAACGAGATATTCAATTTCAGGCAACTTTCACTAGATTTTAAAATGGTCAAATTTTTAGCTATGAACACTGTACTGACTTCCTTGCTTTGACCAAACTTTGACCATCTGTATCTTGAGAAGAGAGGCTCCATTTTACAAGATTCAAGGTGTTTTTTGGTTCATCTCAACAAGATCTTCAATTTGAGACCACTTTCACCAGATTTTGATACTGTCAAATTTTTAGCTACGAACACTATACCAACTTCCTTACTTTGACCAAACTTTGACCATTCGTATCTTGAGAAAAGACGTTCCATTTTTTAAGATTCAAGGTGTTTTTGGTTCAGCTTAAGGTGATCTTTGATTTGATACCACTTTCACCAGATTTAGAAATTGTCAAATTTTTAGCTACGAACATTTTACTGACTTCCTTGCTTTGACCAAAATTTGACCATCCGTATCTTGAGAAGAGAGGCTCCATTTTTCAAGATTCAAGGTGTTTTCTATTCATCTCGACGAGATCTTCAAATTGAGACCACTTTCACTAGATTTTAAAATGGTCAAATTTTTAGCTACAAACACTGTACTGACTTACTTGCTTTGACCAAACTTTGACCATCCGTATATTGACAAGAGAGACTATTTTTCAAGATTCATGGTGTTTTGTCATTCATCTCGACGAGATCTTCGATTTGAGACCACTTACAAAAATTTTTAAAATGGTCAAATTTTTAGCTACGAACATTGTACTGACTTCTTTGCTTTGAACAAACTTTGACCATCCATATTTTGAGAAGAGAGATTCCATTTTTCAAAATTCAAGGTGTTTTTTGGTTCATCTTGACAAGATCTTCGATTTGAGACCACTTTCACAAGATTTTAAAATTGTCAAATTTTTAGCTACGAACACTGTATTGACTTCTTTCCTTTGACCAAACTTTGACCATCTGTATCTTGAGAAAAGAGGCTCCATTGTTCAAGATTCATGCTATTTTTTAGTTCATCTTGACGAGATCTTCCATTTAAGACCAATTTTATCAATTTCAAAATGGTCAAATTTTTAGCTACGAACACTGTACTGACTTATTTGCTTTGACCAAATTTTGACCGTCCATATATTGAAAAGAGAGGCTCTATTTTTCAAGATTCTTGGTATTTTTTAGTTCATTTCAATAAGATCTTCCATTTGAGACAACTTTCATTAGATTTCAAAATGGTTAAATTTTTAGCTACGAACACAGTACTAACTTCCTTGCTTTGACCAAACTTTGACCGTCATTATCTTGAGAAGAAAGGCTCCATTTTTCAAGATTCAAAGTGTTTTTTGCTTCATCTCAACGAGATCTTCGATTTGAGACCACCTTCATCAATTTTGAGACAGTAAAACTTTTAGCTATGAACACTATACTAACTTCCTTGCTTTGACCAAACTTTGACCATTCGTATCTTGAGAAGAGAGACTCCATTTTTTAAGTTTCAAGGTATTTTTTGGTTCATCTTGTTGCGATCTTCCATTTGAGACCACTTTCACCAGATTTGGAAACTGTCAAATTTTTAGCTACGAACATTGTACTGACTTCCTTGCTTTGACCAAAATTTGACCCTCTGTATCTTGAGAAAAGAGGCTCCATTTTTCAAGATTCAACATATTTTCTGTTCATCTCGACGAGATCTTCAAATTGAGACCACTTTCACCAGATTTTAAAATGGTCAAATATTTAGCTACAAACACTGTACTGACTTCCTTGCTTTAACTAAACTTTGACCATCCGTATATTCAGAAGAGAGGCTCTATTTTTCAAGATTTATGGTGTTTTTTGGTTCATCTTGATGAGATCTTATATTTCAGATCAGTTTCGCCATATTTCAAAACTGTCAAATTTTTAGCTAGGAACACTGTACTGACTTCATTACTTTGACCAAACTTTCACCGTCAGTATCTTGAGAAGAGAGGCTCCATTTTTCAAGATTCAAAGTGGTTCTTGGTTCATCTCGATGACATCTTCAATTTGAGAGTACTTTCGTCAGATTTTGAAACAGTCAAATTTTTAGCTACAAACACTGTACCGACTTCCTTTCTTTGACAAAATTTTGACTATACGTATCTTGAGAAGAGAGGCTCCATTTTTCAATATTCATAGTATTTTTTGGTTCATCTTGATGAGATCTTCCATTTAAGACAACTTTCACCAGATTTCAAAATAGTCAAATTTTTAGCTACGAACACTGTAATGACTTCCTTGCTTCGACCAAACTTTGATTGTCTGTATATTGAGAAGAGAGGCTCTATTTTCAAGATATATGTAGTTTTTGGGTTCATCTCAACGAGATCTTCCATTTGAGACCAATTTCACCAGATTTTAAAAAGGTCAAATTTTTAGCTACAAACACTGTACTAACTTTCTTGCTTTGACCAAACTATGACTGTCTGTATCTTGAGAATAGAAGCTCAATTTTTCAAGATTCAAGGTGTTTTTTGGTTCATCTCGATGAGATCTTCGATTTGAAACCACTTACACTAGATTTTGAAACGGTCAAATTTTGAGCTACGAACACTATACTGACTTCCTTATTTTGACCAAACTTTGACCATCCGTATCTTGAGAAGAGAGGCTCCATTTTTCAAGACTCAAGGTGTTTTTTGGTTCATCTTGACAAGATCTTCGATTTGAGACCACTTTCACCAGATTTACAATTGGTCAAATTTTTAAATACGAACACTGTACTGACTTCCTTGCTTTGACCAAACTTTGACCGTCCGTATCCTAAGAAAAGAGGCTCTATTTTTCAAGATTCAAGTTGTTTTTTGGTTCATTTCGTCGAGATCTTTGATTTGAGACCACTTTCACCAGATTTTAAAATGGTCAAATTTTTAGCTACGAACACTGTACTGACTTCCTTGCTTTGACCAAACTTTGACTGTCCGTACATTGAGAAGAGAGGCTTTATTTTTTAGGATTCATGTTATTTTTCTGTTCATCTCCATGAGATCTTCCATTTGAGACCACTTTCACCAAATTTCAAAACTATCAAATTTTTAGCTATGAACACTGTACTGACTTCCTTGCTTTGACAAATTTTTAACTATCTGTATATTGAGAAGAGAGGCTCTGTGTTTCAAGATTCATTATATTTTTTGGTTCATCTAAATAAAATTTTCCATTTGAGACCACATTCACCAGATTTCAAAATGGTCAAATTTTTAGCTACGAATACTATATTGACTTCTGTGCTTTGACCAAGCTTTGACTATCCATATGTTGGGAAGAGAGACTCTATTTTTAAAGATTCATGGTGTTTTTTTATTCATCTTGATGAGATCTTTGATTTCAGACCACTTGCACTAGACTTCAAAATGGTCAAAGTTTTAGCTACGAACATTGTACTAACTTCCCTACTTTCACCAAAAATTTAATGTCCGCATATTGAGAAGAGGGGCTCTATTTTTCAAAATTTATGATGTTTTTTGGTTCATCTCAATGAGATCTTCCATTTTAGACAACTTTCACCAGACTTTAAAATGGTCAAATTTTTAGCTACAAACACTGTATTGACTTCATTATTTTGACCAAATTTTGACCATCTGTATCTTGAGAAGAGAGGATCTATTTTTTAAGATTCAAGGTGTTTTTGGGTTCATGTTGACAATATCTATGATTTAAGACCACATTCACCAAATTTTGAAACTGTCCAATTTTTAGCTACGAACACTATACTAACTTCCTTGCTTAGATCGAACTTTGACCATTCGTATCTTGAGAAGAGAGACTCATTTTTTGAAGATTCATGATATTTTTTAGTTCATCTTGACGAGATCATCCATTTGAGACCACTTTCACCAGATTTTAAAACGGTCAAATTTTTAGCTATGAACACTGTACCGATTTCTTTACTTTGACCAAACTTTCACCGTCTGTATACTGAGAAGGGGCTTTGTTTTTCAAGATTCATGGTGTTTTTTAGTTCATCTCAATGAGATCTTCCATTTGAGACAACTTTCACCAGATTTTAAAATGGTCAAACTTTTAGCTACGAACACTGTACTGACTTCATTGCTTTGACCAAATTTTGACCGTCGGTATCTTGAGAAGAGAGGCTACATTTTTTAAGATTCAAGGTGTTTTTTAGTTCACCTCAATGAGACCTTTGATTTGAGTCCACTTTCACTATATATTGCAACAGTCAAATTTTTAGCTACGAACATTGTACTGACTTATTTGCTTTCACCAAACTTTGACCATTCGTATCTTAAAAGGAGAGGGTATATTTTTTAAGATTCAATGTATTTTTTGGTTCATCTCGACGAGATCTTCAATTTGAGACCACTTTCACTAGATTTCAAAATGGTTAAATTTTTAGCTACGAAAATTGTACTAACTTCCTTGCTTTGACCAAATTTTGACCATCTGTATATTGAGAAGAGAGGTTCTATTTTTCAAGATTTATGGTGTTTTTTGGTTCATCTCGACGAGATCTTCCATTATAGACCACTTTCACCATATTTCAAAATGGTCAAATCTATGGCTACGAGCACTGTACTGATTTCCTTACTTTGACCAAACTTTGACTGTACGTATCTTGAGAAGAGAGACTCTATTTTTCAAGATTCAAGGTATTTTTTGGTTCATCTCGATAAAATATTTGATTTGAGACCACTTTCACCAAATTTTGAAGCTGACAAGTTTTAAGCTACGAATACTGTACTGACTTCCTTGCTTTGACCAAACTTTGACCATCCATATCTTGAGAGGAGAGGCTCCATTTTTCTTAATTCATGGTGTTTTTTGGTTCATCTTGACAAGATCTTTCATTTGAGAACACTTTCACTAGATTTCAAAATGGTCAAATATTTAGCTACGAACACTGTACTCACTTCCTCGCTTTAACCAAGCTTTGACCGTTTGTATCTTGAGAAGAGAGGCTCTATTTTTCAAGATAAAAGCTATATGGTTCATCTCGATGAGATCTTCGATTTGAGACCACTTTCACTAGATTTCAAAATAGTCAAATTTTTAGCTAGGAACACTATATTGACATCCTCTTTTTGACCAAACTTTAAACATCTGTATATTGAGAAGAGAGACTCTATTTTTCAAGATTCATGGTGTTTTTTGGTTCATCTCGACGAGATCTTCTATTTGAGACCACTTTCAACAAATTTTAAAATGGATAAATTTTTAGCTACAAACACTGTACTGACTTCCTCGCTTTGACCAATCTTTGACTATTTGTATCTTGAGAAGAGATGCTCTATTTTTTAAGATTCAAGGTGGTTTTTGGTTCATCTTGACGAGATCTTCTATTAGAGACCATTTTCACTAGATTTTGAAATTGTCAAATTTTTAGCTACAAACTCTGTATTGACTTTCTTGCTTTGACCATCTGTATCTTGAGAAGAGAGGCTTTATTTTTCATGATTCATGGTGTTTTTTGGTTCATCTTGATGAGATCTTCCATTTGAGACCACTTTCACCAGATTTCAAAATGGTCAAATTTTTAGCTACAAACATTGTACTAACTTCCTTGCTTTGACCAAACTTTGACCATCCGTATATTGAGAAGAGAGCCTCTATTTTTCAAGATTCATGGTGTTTTTGGGTTCATCTCAACGAGATCTTCTATTTGAGACAAATTTTACTAGATTTATAAATAGCCAACTATGAACACTGTACTGACTTCCTTTCTTTGACCAACATTTGACCGTTCGTATCTTGAGAAGGGAGGCTCCATTTTTTAAGATTCAAGGTATTTTTCAGTTCATCTTGATTTTGAAACTGTCAAATGTCTAGCTACGAACATTGTACTGACTTCCTGTCTTTGACCAAATTTTGACCATCCCTATCTTGAAAAGAGAAGCTCTATTTTTTAAGATTCATGGTATTTTTTGGTTCATATTGACGAGATCTTCCATTTGAGACCACTTTCATCATATTTTAAAATGATCAAATTTATAACTGCGAATAATATACTGACTTCCTTGCTTTGACCAAATTTTGACTATCCGTATCTTGAGAAGAGAAGCTTCACTTTTCAAGATATGTGGTATTTTTTGGTTCATCTCGACTAGATCTCCTCTTGAGATGACTTTCACCAAATTTCAAAATGGTCAAATTTTTAGCTACGAACACTCTACTGACTTCCTTTCTTTGACCAAACTTTGACCATTCGTATCATGAGAAGAGAGGCTCCATTTTTTAAGACTCAAGGTGTTTTTTGATTTATCTTGATAAGCTCTTCGATTTGATACCACTTTCATAAGATTTTGAAACTCAAATTTTTAGCTAAGAACATTGTATTGACTTCCTTTCTTTAAACAAACTTTGACCGTTTATATCTTGAGAAGAGAGGCTCCATTTTTCAAGACACGGTGTTTTTTGGTTCATCTCGACGAGATCATCGATTTGAGACCACTCTCACTAGATTTCAAAATAGTCAAATTTTTAGCTACGAATATTATACTGATTTCCTTGCTTTGACCAAACTTTGACCATTTGTATATTGAGAAGAGGAGCTCTATTTTTCAAGATTCATGGTATTTTTTAGTTCATCTTGACTAGATCATCTACTTCAGACCACTTTCACCATATTTCAAAACGGTCAAATTTTTAGCTACAAACATTGTACTGACTTCGTTGCTTTGACCATACTTTGATCGTCCGTATCTTGAGAAGAGAGGCTCCATTTTTTAAGATTCAATATGTTTTTTAGTTCTTCTCGACGATATCTTTGATTTTAGACCAATTTTACCAGATTTTGAAACTATCAAATTTTTAGCTATGAACAATGTACTGACTTCTTTGCTTTGACCAAACTTTGACCTTCTGTATCTTGAGAAGGCATGCTTCATTTTTTAAGATTCATGGTGTTTTTTGATCCATCTTGATGAGATCTTCCATTTGAGACCATTTTCACCAGATTTCAAAATGGTCAAATATTTAGCTATGAACACTGTACTTACTTCGTTGCTTTGACCAAACTTTAACCGTTTGTATATTGAGAAGAGAGGCTCTATTTTTTGAGAGTCATGGTGTTTTTTTAATTCATCTCAGTGAGATCTTCCATTTGAGACCACTTTCAAAAAATTTAAAAAATGTCAAATTTTTAGCTACGAATACTATACTGACTTCCTTGCTTTGACCAAACTTTGATCGTCTGTGTCTTAAGAACGGAGACTCCATTTTTGAAGATTCAAGGTGTTTTTTCGTTCATCTTGATGAGATCTATGATTTAAAACCACTTTAACCAGACTTTGAAACTGTCAAATTTTTAGCTACGAACATTGTACTGACTTCCTTGCTTTCGCTAAACTTTGACCATCCATATTTTTAGAAGAGAGACTATTTTTTAAGATTCATGGTGTTTTTTGGTTCATCTCAACGAGATCTTCCATTTGAGATCACTTTCACCAAATTTTAAAATGGTCAAATTTTTAGCTATGACCACTGTATTGATTTCCTTAGTTTCACAAAATTTTGGTCATTCGTATATTGAGAAGAGAGGCTCTATTTTTTAAGATTCATGATATTTTTTGGTTAATCTCGACGAAATTTTTTATTTGAAACCACTTTTACCAAATTTTAAAATGGTCAAATTTTTTGCTACAAACACTATACTGACTTCTTTGCTTTGATCAAAATTTGACCGTCTGTATCTTCAGAAGAGAGGTTTTATTTTTCAAGATTCAAGGTATTTTTTGGTTCATCTTGATGAGATCTTCCATTTGACACAACTTTTACCAAATTTTAAAACTATCAAATTTTTAGCTACGAATATTGTACTGACTTCCTTGCTTTGACCAAACTTTGTCCGTCCATATCTTGATAAAAGAGGCTCCATTTTTTAAGATTCAAGGTGTTTTTTCGTTCATCTTGACGAGATCTTCAATTTGAGAACACTTTCACCAGATTTTGAAACTGTAAAATTTTTAGCGATGAAAACTATACTGACTTCCTTACTTTCTCCAAACTTTTCTTATCCATATCTTGAGAAGAGAGACTTCATTTTTCAAGATTAAAAGTATTTTTTGGTTCATCTTGACAAGATCTTCCATTTGAGACCACTTTCAACAGATTTTAAATCGGTCAAATTTTTAGCTACGAACACTGTACTGACTTCCTTACTTTTACCAAACTTTGATTGTTCGTATATTGAGAAGAGAGGCTCTATTTTTCAAGATTCATAGTGTTTTTTGGTTCATCTTGACAAAATCTTCCATTTGAGATCACTTTCACGATATTTCAAAATGGTCAAATATTTAGCTATGAACATTTTACTGATTTTATTATTTTGACCAAACTTTGACCATCCGTATCTTGAGAAGAGAGACTCTATTTTTCAAGAATTAAGGTGTTTTGTAGTTTATCTTGATGAGATCTTCGATTTGAGACTACTTTCACTAGATTTTGAAACGGTCAAAATTTTAGATACAAACACTGTACTGAATTCCTTGCTTTGACCAGACATTGACCATCCGTATCTTGAGAAGAGAGGCTCTATTTTTCAAAATTCAATCTATTTTTTGGTTCATCTCGACAAGATCTTGCATTTTAGATCACTTTCACCATATATAAAAATGGTCAAATTTTAAGCTATGAACATTGTACTGACTTCCTTACTTTGACCAAACTTTGACTGTTTGTATCTTGAGAAGAGAAGCTCCATTTTTCAAGATTAAAGGTGTTTTCTTGGGTCATCTCGATGAGATCTTCGAGTTGAGAACGCTTTCACCATATTTCAAAATAGTCAAATTTTTAGCTACAAATACTGTACTGACTTCCTTGCTTTAACCAAACTTTGAGCATCCGTATCTTGAGAAGAGAGGCCCCATTTTTAGAGATTCAAGTTGTTTTTTGATTCATCTCGACAAGATTTTCGATTTGAGACCACTTTCACCAGATTTTGAAACTGTCAAATTTTTATCTACGAACACTGTACTAACTTCTTTGATTTGACCATTTGTATCTTAAGAAGAGAGGCTCCATTTTTCAAAATTTATTATATTTTTTCATTTATCTCGACGAGATCTTCCACTTGAGACAACTTTCACTAGATTTCAAAATGTTCAAATTTTTAGCTACAAATACTGCACTGAATTTCTTGCTTTGACCAAACTTTGACCATCTGTATATTGAGACAAGAGGCTCTATTTTCAAGATTCATCTTCATAAGATCTTCGATTTGAGACCACTTTCACTAGATTTTAAAATGGTAAAATTTTTAGCTATGAATACTGTACTAACTTTTTTGATTTGACCAAACATTGACCATCTGTATTTTAAGAAGAGAGACTCTATTTTTTAAGATTTATGGTGTTTTTGGGTTCATCTTGAAAATATCTTCCATTTGAGACCACTTTCGCCTGATTTCAAAACGGTCAAGTTTTTAGCTACGAACACTGTACTGACTTCCTTGCTTTGACCAAACTTTGACCTTTTGTATCTTGAGAAGAGAGACTCCATTTTTCAAGATTCAAGGTGTTTTTTTCATTCATCTTGACAAGATCTTCAATTTCAGACCACTTTCACCAGATTTTAAAATAGTCAAATTTTTAGCTACAAACACTATACTCACTTCCTTTATTTGACCAAACTTTGACGATCCGTATGTTGAGAAGAGACGCTCCATTTTTCAAGATTCAAGGTGCTTTTTAGTTCATTTTGACGAGATCTTCGATTTGAGACCACTTTCACAAGATTTGAGAACTTGTAAATTTTTAGCTACGAACACTCTACTCGCTTCCTTACTTTGATGAAACTTTGATCGTCTATATCTTGAGAAGAGAGGCTCCGTTTTTCAAGATTCAAGGTGTTTTTTGGTTCATTTCGACGAGATCTTCGATTTGAGACCACTTTCACCAGATTTCAAAAATTTCAAATTTTTAGCTACGAACACTGTACAACTTTCTTGCTTTGACCAAACTTTGACCCTTTGTATATTGAGAAGAGAAGCTCTATTTTTCAAGATTCATAATGTTTTTTGGTTCATCTCAATGAGATCTTCCATTTTAGACTAGTTTCACTAAATTTGAAACGGTCAAATTTTTAGCTACGAATACTGTACCGACTTCCTTACTTTGACCAAACTTTGATCATCCGTATCTTGAGAAGAGAGACTCAATTTTTCAAGATTCAAGTTGTTTTTGTGTTCATCTCAACGAGATCTTCAATTTGACACCACTTTCACCAGATTCTGAAAATGAGAAACTTTTAGCTACGAACACTGTACTGACTTCTTTGCTTTGACCAAACTTTAACCATCCGTATCTTGATAAGAGAGGCTCCATTTTTTTAAATTCATAGTGTTTTTGGGTTCATCTTGACGAGATCTATTTGAGAGTACTTTCATGAAATTTCAAAATGGTTATATTTTTAGCTACGAATACTATACTGACTTCTTTGCTTTGAGAAAACTTTAACCATCCGTATATTAAGAAGAGAGAGACTTTGTTTTTCAAAATTTATGATATTTTTTGATTCATATTGACGAGATCTTCAATTTGAGACCACTTTCACTAGATTTTAAAACTGTCAAATTTTTAGCTAGCAACAATGTACTGACTTCTTTGCTTTGACCAAACTTTGACCGACTGTCTTGCTTTGACCAAATCTTGATCATCCGTATATTGAGAAGAGAGTCTCCATTATTCAAGATTCAAGGTGTTTTTTGATTCATCTTGACCAAATATGACCATCTGAATCTTGAGAAGAGAAGCTCAATTTTTTAAGATTCAAGGTGTTTTTTGGTTTATCTTGACGATATCTTTGATTTTAGACCACTTTTACTAGATTTAGAAACTGTCTATTTTTTAGCTACGAACAATGTACTGACTTCCTTGCTTTGACCAAACTTTGACTTGTTGGTATCTTAAGAATAGAGGCTCCATTTCTCAAGATTCAAAGTATTTTTTAGTTCATCTCGACGAGACCTTCCATTTGAGACCAGTTTCACCATATTTCAAAATGGTCAAATTTTTAGCTACGAACACCGTATTGACTTCCTTACTTTAACCTAACTTTGACCGTTCGTATATTAAGAAGAGAGGTTCTATTTTTAAAGATTCATGGTGTTTTTTGGTTCATCTCGATGAGATCTTCTATTTGAGACCATTTTTACCAGATTTTAAAACGGTCAAATTTTTACCTACGAATATGTTACTGACTTCTTTGCTTTAACCAAATTTTGATCGTCTATATCTTGAGAAGAGAGGCTCCATTTTTCAACATTCAAAGTATTTTTTGGTTCATCGCGATGAGATCTTCAATTTGAGACCACTTTCACTAGATTTTGAAATTATCAAATTTTTAACTACGAACATTGTACTGACTTCTTTGTTTTGACCAAACTTTCACTATCTGTATCTTCAGAAGAGAGGCTCTATTTTTCATGATTCATGGTGTTTTTTGGTTCATCTTGACGAGATCTTCTATTTGAGACCACTTTCACCAGATTTTAAAACGGTCAAATTTTTAGCTACAAACATTGTACTGCCTTCCTTGCTTTGACCAAACTTTGATTGTTTATATATGAAGAAGAAAGGCTCTATTTTTTGAGATTCATGTTGTTTTTTGGGCCATCTCAATGAAATCTTCCATTTAATAAAACTTTCATCAGATTTCAAAATAGTCAAATTTTTAGCTACGAACTCTATACTGACTTTCTTACTTTGACCAAACTTTGACCATCTGTATCTTGAGAAGAGAGGTTTCATTTTTCAAGATTCAAGGTGTTTTTTGGTTGATCTTGATGAGATATTTGATTTGAGACAACTTTCACCAGATTTTGAAACGGTCAAATTTTTAGCTACGAACACTATATTGACTTCCTTACTTTGACCAAACTTTGACCATCTATATCTTGAGAAGAAAGGCTCCATTTTTCAAGATTCATGGTGTTTTTTAGTTTATCTCGATGAGATCTTCTATTTGAGACAACTTTCACTAGATTTTGAAACGGTCAAATTTTAGCTACGTATATTGTATTAACTTCCTTGTTTTGACCAAACTTTTACCATCCTTATCTTGAGAAGAGAGGATCCATTTTTAAAGATTCATAGTATTTTTTGGTTCATCTAGACGAGATCTTCTTTTTGAAACCACTTTCACTAGATTTTAAAATGATCAAATTTTTAGCTACGAACGTTGTATTGACTTCCTTGCTTTGACCAAACTTTGACCATCGATATATTGAGAAGAGAGACTCTATTTTTTAAGATTCATGGTGGTTTTAAGTTCATCTCAACAAGATCATCTATTGGAGACCACTTTCACCAGATTTCAAACTGGTTAAATTTTTAGCTCTGAACATTGTACTAACTTCCTTATTTTGACCAAACTTTGACCATGTATATCTTGAGAAGCGAGGCTCCATTTTTTAAGATTCAAGGTATTTTTTTTTCATTTTGATTATATCTTTGATTTAAGACCACTTTCACTAGATTTACAAACTGTCAAATTTTTAGCTATGAACACTGTACTGACTTCCTTACATTGACAAAACTTTGACCGTCTGTATCTTGAGAATAGAGGCACCATTTTTTAAAATTTGAGGTGTTTTTTGGTTCTTCTCGACAAGATCTTCTATTTGAGTCCACTTTCACCAGATTTCAAAATGGTCAAATTTTTAGCTATGAATACTGTAGTGACTTCCTTGCTTTGACCAAACTTTTACCATCCATATCTTAAGAAGAGAGGCTCCATTTTTCAAGAGTCAGGGTATTTTTTGGTTTATCTCGATGAGATCTTTGATTTGAGACCACTTTCACCAGATTTTGAAAATGTCAAATTTTTAGCTACGAACACTGTACTAACTTCCTTATTTTGACCAAACTTTAACAATTCGTATCTTGAGAAGAGGATCCATTTTTCAAGATTCATGGTATTTTTTAGTTTACCTTGATGAGATCTTCCCTTTGAGACCACTTTCAATAGAATTAAAAAGTTCAAATTTTTAGCTACGAGCATTGTACTGACTTCTTTGCTTTGACCAAACTTTGACCATCCATATATTGAGAAGAGAGGCTCTATTTTTCAAAATTCATGATATTTTTTGATTCATCTCGATGACATTTTCTATTTGAGACCACTTTTACCAGATTTCAAAATGGTCAAATTTTTAGCTACAAATATTGTATTGACTTTTTTGCTTTAACTAAATTTTGACCGTCCATATCTTGAAAAGAGAGGCTTCATTTTTCAAGATTCAAGGTGTTTTTTGGTTCATTTCAACGAGATCTTTGATTTGAGACCAATCTCACCAAATTTTGAAAGGGTCAAATTTTAAGCTATAAACATTGTACTGACTTCCTTACTTTGACCAAATTTTGACCATCTGTATTTTGAGAAGACTCCATTTTTTAAGATTCAAGGTGTTTTTTATTTCATCTTGATGAGATCTTTGATTTGAGACCACTTTCACTAAATTTGGAAACTGTCAAATTTTTAGCTACGATTACTGTACTGACCTCCTTGCTTTGACCAAACTTTGACCATCTGTATCTTGAGAAGAGAGGCTACATTTTTCAAAATTCAAAATGTTTTTAAGTTCATCTCAACTACATCTTTGATTTGAAATCGCTTTCACCAGATTTTAAAATGGTCAAATTTTTAGCTACAAACATTGTACCGAATTCCTTGCTTTATCCAAACTTTGATCGTCCATATATTGTGAAGAGAGGCTCTATTTTTCAAGATTCATGGTATTTTTGGGTTCATCTTGATGAGATCTTCTATTTGAGACCACTTTCACAAAATTTTAAAATGGTAAAATTTTTAGCTATGAATACAGTACTGACTTCCTTGATTTGACCAAACTTTGACCGTCCGTATTTTGAGAAGAGAGGCTCCATTTTTTAAGATTCAAGGTATTTTTTGGATCATCTCGATGAGATCTTCAATTTGAAACCACTTTCACCATATTTTCAAATTGTTAAATTTTTAGATAGGAACACTGTACTGACTTCCTTACTTTGACCAAACTTTGACCATCCGTATCTTGAGAAAAGAGGCTCCATTTTTCAAAATTCATGGTATTTTCTAGTTCATCTTTACGAGATCGTCCATTTGAGACCTCTTTCACTAGATTTTAAAGTGGTCAAATTTTTAGCAACGAACACTTTACTAACTTCTTTTCTCTAACCAAACTTTAACCCTATGTATATTGAGAAGAGAGGTTCTATTTTTCAAAATTCATGGTGTTTTTTGGTTCATCTCGACTAGATCTTCCATTTGAGACCACTTTTACCAGATTTTAAAACTGTCAAATTTTTAGCTATGAACACTAGACTGACTTTTTTGCTTTGACCAAACTTTGACCATCCGTATCTTGAGAATAGAGGATCCATTTTTTTAGATTTAGGGTGATTTTTGGTTCATCTTGATAAAAACTTCCATTTGAGACCACTTTCAACAGATTTCAAAATGGTCAAATTTTTAGCTACGAACACTTTACTGACTTCCTTGCTTTAACCAAACTTTGACCCTTTGTATATTGAGAAGAGGGGCTCTATTTTTCAAGATTCATGGTGTTTTTTAGTTCATTTGAATGAGATCTTCCATTTGAGACCACTTTCATTAGATTTTAAAATGGTCAAATTTTTAGCTACGAACACTGTACTGACTTCATTGTTTTGACCAAACTTTGACCATTCGTATATTGAGAAGACATAATCTATTTTTGAAGATTCATTATATTTTTTGGTTCATCTCGTTGAGATCTTCCATTTGAGACCATTTTTACCATATTTCAAAAGGGTCAAATTTTTAGCTACAAATACTGTACTGACTTCATTACTTTGACAAAACTTTGACCATCCGTATCTTAAGAAGAGAGGCTCCATTTTTCAAGATTCAAGGTATTTTTTGGTTCATCTTGACGAAATCTTTGATTTGAGACCACTTTCTCCAGATTTTGAAACTGTCAAATTTTTAGCTACGAACACTGTACTGATTTCCTTGCTTTGACCAAACTTTGACCATTCATATCTTGAGAAGAGAGGCTCCATTTTTCAAGATTCATGGTGTTTTTTGGTTCATCTTGATGAGATTTTCTATTTGAGACCACTTTCACCTATTTGAAAATGGTCAAATTTTTAGCTACGAACACTATACTGACTTCTTTATTTTGACCAAACTTTAACCAGCCGGATATTGAGAAGAGAGGCTCTATGTTTCAAGATTCATGATATTTTATGGTTCATCTCAATGAGATCTTCCATTTGAGACCACTTTCACCAAATTTTAAAATGCTCAATTTTTTAGCTATGAACACTATACTGTCTTCCTTGCTTTGAACAAACTTAGACCGTCTGTATATTGAGAAGAGAGGCTCTATTTTTCAAGATTCAGAGTTTTTTTGGTTCATCTAAAAAAGATCTTTCATTTCAGACAACTTTCACAAGATTTCAAAATGGTCAAATTTTTAGGTATGATTACTATACTCACTTGCTTACTTTGGCCAAACTTTTACCGTCTGTATCTTGAGAAGAGAGGCTCCATTTATCAAGATTCAAGGTGTTTTTTGGTTCATCTCGACGAGATCTTCAATTTGAGGCCAATTTAACTAGATTTGAAAATATTTAAATTTTTAGCTATGAATACTGTACTAACTTCATTGCTTTGACCAAATTTTGACCATCCGTATCTTGAGAAGAGAGGCTCCATTTTTAAAGATTTAAGATATTTTTTGGTTCATCTCGATGAGATCTTCGATTTGAGACCACTTTCACTACATTTTGAAACTGCCAAATTTTTAGCTACGAACACTGTACTGACTTCCTTGCTTTGACCTAAACTTTGACTATTTATATCTTGAGAAGAGAGGCTTCATTTTTCAAGATTCAAGGTGTTTTTTGGTTCATCTCGATGCGACTTTCGATTTGAGACCACTTTCACCTAATTTTGAAACTGTCAAATTTTTAGCTATGAACATGATACTGACTTCCTTTCTTTGACCAAACTTTGACCATCTGTATCTTGAGAAGAAAGGCTCCATTTTTAACGATTCATGATGTTTTTTAGTTCATCTTGATGGGATCTTCAATTTGAGACCACTTTCACGAGATTTTGAAATGGTCAATTTTTTAGCTATGAACATTGTATTGACTTCTTTGCTTTGACCAAAATTTGACCACCCATATCTTGATAAGAGAGGCTCCATTTTTTAAAATTCAAGGTGTTTTTTGGTTCATCTTGACAAGATCTTTGATTTAGGACCCCTTTCACCAGATTTGAGAATTGTCAAATTTTTAGCTACGATCACTGTACTGACTTCTTTTCTTCGACCAAACTTTGATTGCCCGTATCTTGAGAAGAGAGGCTCCATTTTTTAACATTCAAGTTATTTTTTGATTCATCTTGATAAGATCTTTGATTTGAGACCACTTTCACCAAATTTTGAAACTATCAAATTTTTAGCTATGAACACTGTACTGACTTCCTTACTTTTACCAAACTTTGACCATCATTATCTTGAGAAGAGAGACTCCATTTTTCAAGATTCAATATGTTTTTTAGTTCATCTTGGCGAGATCTTTGATCTGAGACCACTTTCATCAGATTTGGAAACTATCATATTTTTAACTATGAACACTGTACTGACTTCCTTACTTTAACCAAACTTTGACCATCCGTATATTGAGAGGAGAGACTCTATTTTTCAAGATTCATGGTATTTTTTGGTTTATCTTAATGAGATTTTTGATTTTAGACCACTTTCACGAGATTTCAAAATGGTCAAATTTTTAGCTACGAACACTGTACTAACTTCCTTGCTTTCACCAAATTTTGACCGTGCGTATATTGAGAAGAGAGTCTCTATTTTTCAAGCATCATGGTATTTTTTGGTTCATCTCAATGCGATCTTCCATTTGAGACAACTGTCACCAGATTTTGAAATGGTCAAATTTTTAACTACGAACATTGTACTGACTTCCTTATATTGACCAAAGTTTTACCGTTGGTATATTGAGAAGAGAGGCTCCATTTTTTAAGATTCATGTTGTTTTTGGTTCATCTCGATGAGATCTTCATTTTGAGACCACTTTCACCATATTTCAAAACGGTCAAATTTTTAGGTAAGAACACTGTACTGACTTCCTTGCTTTGACCAAACTTCGAGCATCCATATCTTGAGAAGAGAGACTCTATTTTTCCAAATTCAAGGTGTTTTTTTATTCATCTTGGTGAGATCTTTGATTTGAGACGACTTTCACGAGATTTTAAAACGGTCAAATTTTTAGCTACAAATACTGTACTGACATCTTTGCTTTGGCCAAATTTTGACCA
The DNA here is from genome assembly GCA_027943335.1 of Chamaecyparis obtusa. Classification (NCBI taxonomy): domain Eukaryota; kingdom Viridiplantae; phylum Streptophyta; class Pinopsida; order Cupressales; family Cupressaceae; genus Chamaecyparis; species Chamaecyparis obtusa. The sequence continues at coordinate 7,251,926 of BSBK01000370.1, read as the reverse complement.
TCCTTATCTTGAGAAGAGAGGCTCTATTTTTCAAGATTCAAAGTATTTTTTAGTTCATCTTGACGAGATCTTCAATTTCAGACCACTTTCACCTGATTTTGAAAATGTCAAATTTTTAGCTACGAACACTGTACTGACTTCTTTGCTTTCACTAATCTTTAACCATCTGTATCTTGAGAAGAGATGCTCCATTTTTCAAGATTTATGGTGTTTTTTAGTTTATCTTGACGAGATCTTCCATTTGAGACCACTTTAACTAGATTTTAAAATTGTAAAATTTTTAGCTACGAACACTGTACTGACTTCATTGCTTTGACCAAACTTTGACCGTCTGTATATTGTGAAAAGAGGCTCTATTTTTCAAGATTCATGATCTTTTTTGGTTCATCTCAAGAAGATCTTCTATTTGAGATAACTTTCACCAGACTTTAATAGGGTCAAATTTTTAGCTACGAACATTGTACTGACTTCCTTGCTTTGACTGAAGTTTGATCATCCGTAGCTTGAGAAGAGAGGCTCCATTTTTTAAGATTAAAAGTGTCTTTTGCTTCATATTGATGAGATCTTGGATTTGAGACCACTTTCACCATATTTTCAAATGGTCAAATTTTTATCTACGAACACTGTATTGACTTCCTTGGTTTGACCAAACTTTTACCATCCGTATCTTGAGAGGAGAGACTCTATTTTTCAAGAATCAAAGTATTTTTTGGTTCATCTAAATGAGATCTTCAATTTGAGACCACTTTCACCAGATTTCAAAATGGTCAAATTTTTAGATACAAACACTGTACTGACTTCCTTGCTTTGACCAAACTTTTACTTTCCATATTTTAAGAAGAGAGGCTTTATTTTTTAAGATTCATGGTGTTTTTTGGTTCATCTCGACGAGATCTTTCATTTGAGACCACTTTCACCAGATTTTTAGCTACAAACACTGTACTAACTTCCTTGCTTTGACCAAACTTTGACTGTCTGTATCTTGAGAAGAGAGGCTCTATTTTTCACCATTCAAGGTGTTTTTTGGTTCATCTCGACGAGATCTTTGATTTGAGACAACTTTCACCAGATTTAAAAACTTTTAAATTTTTATCTACGAACACTGTACTAACTGATTTTCTTTAAAAAACTTTGACCATCCGTATTTTGAGAAAAGAGTGCATTTTTCAAGATTCATGGTGTTTTTTGGTTCATCTTGATGAGATCTTCGATTGGAGACCACTTTCATTAGACTCCAAAATGGTCAATTTTTTAGCTACGAATACTGTACTGACTTCCTTGTTTTGACTAAACTTTGACCGTCCGTATATTAAGAAGAGAGGCTCTATTTTCAAGATTCATGGTGTTTTTTAGTTTATCTAAATGAGATCTTCCATTTGAGACCACTTTTACTAAATTTTAAAACTATCAAATTTTTAGCTACAAACACTATACTGACTTTCTTGCTTTGACCAAATTTTGACCATCTGTATCTTGAGAAGAGAGACTTCATTTTTCAAAATTCAAGGTGTTTTTTAGTTTATCTTAACGAGATCTTTGATTTGAGACCACTTTCACCAATTTTTGAAACTGTTAAATTTTTAGCTACCAAAACTATACTGACTTTCTTAATTTGACCAAACTTTGACCATCCATATCTTGAGAAAAGAGGCTCAATTTTGCAACATTCATGGTATTTTTATGTTTATCTCAACGAAATCTTCGATTTGAGACCACTTTCACTAGATTTGGAAACTGTCAAATTTTTAGCTACGAACACTATACTGACTTTCTTCCTTTGACCAAATTTTGACTGTCTGTATACTGAGAAGAGAGACTCTATTTTTCAAGAGTCATGGTCTTTTTTGGTTAATCTCGATGAGAGCTTCCATTTGAGACCACTTTCACCAGATTTTAAAACAGTTAAATTCTTAGTTAGGAACATTGTACTAACTTATTTGCTTTGACCAAACTTTGACCATCTGTATCCTTAGCAGAAAGACTCCATTTTTGAAGATTCAAGGTGTTTTTTGGTTTATCTTAACGAGATATTTGATTTGAGAGCACGTTACCAAATTTGAAATTTGTCAATTTTTTTGCTACGAACACTGTAGTGACTTTCTTTCTTTGACCAAACTTTGACCATCAGTATCTTGAGAAGAGAAGCTCCTTTTTTAAAAGATTCATGGTGTTTTTAGTTCATCTTGACGAGATCTTACATTTGAGACCACTTTCACCACATTTCAAAATGACCAAATTTGTAGCTACGAACACTGTACCAACTTCCTTTATTTGACCAAACTTTGACAATCTGTATATTGAGAAGAGAGGCTCTCTTTTTCAAGATTCATGGTGTTTTTTTGTTCATCTCAATAAGATCTTCCATCTGAGACCACTTTCTCTAGATTTCAAAATGGTCAAATTTTTAATTACGAACACTGTACTGATTTCTTTTCTTTGACTAAACTTTGACCATTTATATCTTGAGAATAAAAGCTCCATTTTTTAAGATTCAAGGTGTTTTTTGGTTCATCTTGATGAGATCTTTTATTTGAAACCAATTTCACCAGATTTGGAAACTATCAAAGTGTTAGCTACGAACACTCTATTGACTTCATTTCTTTGACCAATCTTTGACCATATGTATCTTGAGAAGAGAGGCTCTATTTTTTGAAAATTTAAGATGTTTTTAGGTTTATCTTGACAAGATCTTTGATTTGAGACCACTTTCACCAGATTTTGAAATGGTTAAATTTTTAGCTATGAACACTCTACTCAATTCCTTGCTTTGAACAAACTTTCACCGTCCGTATCTTAAGAAGAGAGGTTCTATTTTTTAAGATTCAAGATATTTTTTAGTTCATCTCAATGAGATCATCGATTTGAGACCACTTTCACCAGATTTTGAAAATGTCAAATTTTTAGCTATGAACACTACTGAATTCTTTGTTTTGCCCAAATTTGACCATTTGTATCTTGAGAAGAGAGGCTCCATTTTTCAAGATTCATGTTATTTTTTCATTCATCTTGATGAGATATTCCATTTGAGACCACTTTCACCAGATTTTGTAACGGTTAAATTTTTAGCTATGAACACTGTAATGACTTCCTTGCTTTGACCAAACTTTGACCATATGTATCTTGAGAAGAGAGGCTTTATTTTTTAAGATTCAAGGTGTCTTTGGTTCATTTTGACGAGATCTCTGATTTGAGACCACTTTCATCAAATTTGGAAACTGCCAAATTTTTAGCTATGAACACTGTACTAACTTCCTTACTTTGACAAAACTTTGACTGTCTGTATCTTGAGAAGAGAGGCTCCATTTTTCAAGATTCAAGGTGTTTTTTAGTTCATCTCGACGAGATCTTCGATTTGAGACCAATTTCATCAGATTTCAAAATTGTCAAATTTTTAGCTACAAACACGGTATTGACTTCCTTTTTTTACCAAACTTTGACCATTCGTATATTGAGAAGAGAGACTCTATTTTTCAAGATTCATGGTGTTTTTTGGTTCATCTCGATGAGATCTTCCATTTGAGACCACTTTCACCAGATTTCAAAATGGTCAATTTTTTACCTCTGAACACTGTACTGACTTTCTTGCTTTGACCATACTTTGACCATCTGTATCTTGAGAAGAGAGGCTCCATTTTTTAAGATTCAAGGTGTTTTTTGGTTGATCTCGATGAGATCTTCGATTTGAGGCCACTTTCACCAGATTTGGAAACTCTCAAAATTTTAGCTACGAACACTATTCTGACTTCCTTGCTTTGACCAAACTTTGACCGTCTATATATTGAGAAGAGAGGCTTTGTATTTCAAGATTCATGGTGTTTTTTAGTTTATCTCGATGAGATCTTCCATTTGTGACCACTTTCACCAGATTTAAAAATGGTCAAATTTTTCACTATGAACACTGTACTGACTTGCTTGCTTAAACCAATTTTTGACCATCCGAATATTGATAAGAGAGGCTCCATTTTTCAAGATTCCAAGTGGTTTTTGGTTCATCTCGATGAGATCTTCGATATGGGGCCACTTTCTCCAGATTTTTAAATGGTCAAATTTTTATCTACGAACACTATACTGACTTCCTTGCTTTGAAAAAAATTTGACTATCTGTATCTTGAGAAGAGAGGCTTCATTTCTCAAGATTCAAGGTGTTTTTTAGTTTATCTTGATGAGATCTTAGATTTGAGACCACTTTCGCCAAATTTGGAAGCTGTCAAATTTTTAGCTATGACCACTATTTTAACTTCCTTTATTTGACCAAACTTTGACCATCTGTATCTTGAGAAAAGAGGCTCCATTTGGTAAGATTCAAGAGGTTTTTTGGTTCATCTCGATGAGATCTTCGATTTGAGACCACTTTCACCAAATTTTAAAACGGTCAAATTTTTAGCTACAAACACTGTACTGACTTTTTTACTTTGACCAAACTTCTACCATTTGTATCTTGAGAAGAGAGGCTCCATTTTTCAATATTCAAGGTGTTTTTTGGTTCATCTCAACCAGATCTTTGATTTGAATCCACTTTCACTAGATTTTTAAACTGTCAAATTTTTAGCGAGGAACACTGTACTGACTTCCTTGCTTTGAGCAAACTCTAACCAACCATATTTGGTCAAGAGAGGCTCCATTTTTATGATTCATGGTACTTTTTGGTTCATCTCAATGAGATCTTTGATTTGAGACCAATTTTACTAGATTTAAAAATTGTCAAATTTTTAACTACAAAAACTTTACTGACTTTCTTGCTTTGACCAAACTTTGACCTTCCATATGTTGAGAAGAGAGAGACTCTATTTTTCAAGATTTATGGTGTTTTTTTGTTCATCTCGATAAGATCTTCCATTTGAGACCACTTTCTCCAGATTTCAAAATAGTCAAATTTTTAGCTACAAACACAGTACTTACTTCCTTGCTTTGACCAAACTTTTTCCATTCGTATTTTATGAAGAGAGGCTCATTTTTTCAAAATTCAAAGTGTTTTTTGGTTAATCTCGATGAGATTTTAGATTTGAGACCACTTTCACCATATTTTGATACTTTTAAATTTTTAGCTACGAACACTGTACTAACTTCCTTACTTTGACCAAACTTTAACCATCCGTATTTTGAGAAGAGACACTCTATTTTTCAAGATTCATGGTGTTTTTTAGTTCATGTTGATGAAATCTTCCATTTGAGACCACATTCACCAGATTTTAAAATGATCAATGTTTTAGCTACGAACAATGTACTGACTTCCTTGCTTTAACAAAACTTTGACCATCCTTATCTTGAGAAGAGAGGTTCCATTTCTCAAAATTCAAGGTGTTTTTTGGTTCATCTCGATGAGATTTTTGATTTGAGACCACTTTCACCAGATTTTGAAATGGTCAAATTTTTAGCTATGAACACTGTATTAACTTTCTTACTTTGACCAAATTTTGACCATCCGTATCTTGAGAAGAGAGGCTCCATTTTTTAAGATTGAAGGTTTTTTTTGGTTGATCTTGACGATATCTTCAATTTGAGACCACTTTCATCAGATTTCAAAATGGTTAAATTTTTAGCTATGAACACTGTACTGACTTCCTTGCTTTGACCAAACTTTGACTATCTATATTTTGAGAAGAGAGGCTCCATTTTTCAAGATTCAAGGTATTTTTTAGTTCATCTTGATGAGATCTTCAATTTGAGACCACTTTCACTAGATTTGGAAACTATCAAATTTTTAACTACGAACACTGTACTGACTTCCTTGCTTTGACCAAACTTTGACAGTTTGTATCTTGAGAAGAGAAGCTCTATTTTTCAAGATTCATGGTGTTTTTTGTTTCATCTTAATGAGATCTTCCATTTGAGACCACTTTCACTATATTTAAAAATTGTCAAATTTTTAGCTATGAACATTGTACTGACTTCCTTGCTTTGACCAAACTTTGACCATCTGTATCTTGAGAAGAGAGGCTCCATTTTTCAAGATTCATGATATTTTTTGGTTCATGTTGACGAGATCTTCCATTTGAGACTACTTTCACAAGATTTCAAAATGGTGAAATTTTTAGTTACGAACACTGTACTGACTTCTTTGCTTTGAACAAACTTTGACCGTCTGTATCTTGAGAAAGAGACTCCATTTTTTAAGATTCAAGGTATTTTTTGGTTCATCTCTATGAGATCTTCGATTTGAGACTAGTTTCTCTAGATTTTGAAAGGGTCAAATTTTTAGCTACAAATACTGTACTGACTTTTTTACTTTGACCAAACTTTTACTATTTGTATCTTGAGAAGAGAGACTCCATTTTGTCAAGATTCAAGGTGTTTTTTTGTTCATCTCAACTAGATCTTTGATTTGAGACCACTTTCACTAGATTTGGAAACTATTAATTTTTTAGCTACGAACACTGTACTAACTTCTTTGCTTTGACGAAACTTTAACCAATTGTATCTTAAGAAGAGAGGCTCTATTTTTCAAGAATCAAGGTGTTTTTTGGTTCATCTTAACAAGATCTTCCATTTGAGACCACTTTCAATAGATTTTAAAATGGTCAAATTTTTTGCTACGAACACTGTATTTAATTCCTTGCTTTGACCAAACTTTGCCCATCCGTATCTTGAGAAGAGTGGCTCCATTTTTCTAAATTTAGTATATTTTTTTCATCTTGACAAGATCTTCCATTTGAGACCACTTTCACCAAATTTGAAAATGGTCAAATTTTTAGCTACGAACACTATTCTGAATTCTTTACTTTGACCAAACTTTGACCATCCGTATATTGAGAAGAGAGGCTCTATTTTTCAAGATTCATGGTGTTTTTTCATTCATGTCATCGAGATCTTCCATTTTAGACAACTTTCACCAGATTTTAAAACTGTAAAATTTTTAGCTACGAACACTGTACTGAATTTCTTACTTTGACCAGACTTTGACCATCTGTATCTTGAGAAGAGAGGCTCCATTTTTCAAGATTCAAGATTTTTTTTGTTTAGCTTGACGAGATCTTTCATTTGAGACCCCTTTCACCAGATTTTAAAATTGTCAAATTTTTAGCTATGAATACTATACTGACTTCTTTGCTTTAACCATAGTTTGACCGTTCGTATATTTAGAAGAGAGGCTCTATTTTTCAATATTCTTGGTGTTCTTAGGTTCATCTAAACGAGATCTTCTATTTGAGACAACTTTTACCAGATTTCAAAACTGTCAAATTTTTAGCTATGAACACTGTACTAACTTCCTTGCTTTGACCAAACTTTGACCGTCCATATCTTGAGAAGAGAAGCTCCATTTTTTAAGATTCAATATATTTTTTGGTTCATCTCGACAAGATCTTTGATTTGAGACCACTTTCACTAGATTTTGAAACGGTTAAATTTTTAGCTATGAACATAGTACTGACTTCTTTGGTTTGACCAAACTTTGACCATCCGTTCTTTAGAAGAGAGGCTCCATTTTTTAAGATACAAGGTGTTTTTTGGTTCATTTTGAAGATATTTTCAATTTGAGACCACTTTTACCAGATTTGGAAACTGTCAAATTTTAGCTATGAACTATGTACTGACTTCCTTGCTGTGACCAAACTTTGACTGTCTGTATCTTGAGAAAGGAGACTCTATTTTTTAAAATTCAAGGTGTTTTTTGGTTCATCTCTATGAGATCTTGAATTTGAGACCACTTTCACCAGATTTCAAAATAGTCAAATTTTTAGCTATGAACACTGTACTAACTTCTTTGCTTTGACCAAACTTTGACCATCCGTATCTTGAGAAGAGAGACTCTATTTTTCAAGATTCATGATATTTTTTGGTTCATCTGAATGAGATCTTTGATTTCAGACAACTTTCACTAGACTTTGAAATGATTAAATTTTTAGCTACGAACACTGTACTGACTTCCTTGTTTTGACCAAACTTTGACCATCCATATCTTGAGAATAGAGACTCCATTTTTCAAGATTCAAAGTATTTTTGGTTCATCTCGATGAGATCTTCGATTTGAGACCACTTTCATTAGATTTTGAAATGGTCAATTTTTTAGCTACGAACACTATATTGACTTTCTTGCTTTGACCACACTTTGACCATCTGTATGTTGAGAAGAGAGGCTCCATTTTTTAAGATTCAAGATGTTTTTTGGTTCATCTAGACAAGATCTTTGATTTGAGATCACTTTCATGAGATTTCAAAATGGTCAAATTTTTAGCTACGAACACTATACTTACTTCCTTGCTTTGAGCAATTTTTTACCGTTCGTAGATTGAGAAGAGAGGCTCTATTTTTTAATATTCATAGTGTTTTTTCCTTTATGTTGACGATATCTTCCATTTGAGACAACTTTCATAAGATTTTAAAATGGTTAAATTTTTAGCTATGAACATTGTACTGACTTCCTCGCTTTGACCAAATTTTGACCATCCATATTTTGAGAACAAAGGCTCCATTTTTCAAGATTCAAGGTGTTTTATGGTTCATCTCAATGAGATCTTAGATTTGAGACCACTTTCAATAGATTTTGAAATTGTCAAAATTTTAGCTATGAATACCGTATTAACTTCCTTGCTTTGACCAAACTTTGACCATCTGTATCTTGAGAAGAGAGGCTCAATTTTTTAAGATTCATGATATTTTTTGGTTCATCTTGATGAGATCTTCCATTTGAGACCACTTTCACCATATTTCAAAATGGTCAAATTTTTAGCTACGAACACTGTACTGACTTCCTTGCTTTGACCAAACTTTGGCCTTTCGTATATTGAGAAGAGAGGCTCTATTTTTCAAGATTCATGGAGTTTTTTGGTTCATCTCAATGAGATTTTTTATTTGAGACCACTTTTACTACATTTCAAAATAGTTAAATTTTTAGCTACGAACACTGTATTGACCTCATTGGTTTGACCAAACTTTGACCATCTGTATCTTGAGAAGAGAGGCTCTATTTTTTAAGATTCAAGGTCATTTTTGGTTCAACTCGACGAGATCTTTGATTTGAGACCGATTTCCCTAGATTTTCAAACTGTCAAATTTTTAGCTACGAACACTATATTGACTTCTTTGCTTTGACCAAACTTTCTATTGAGAAGAGAGGTTCCATTTTTAAAAATTCATTGTGTTTTTTGGTTCATATTGATGAGATCTCCCATTTGAGACCACTTTCACTAGATTTCAAAATGGTCAAATTTTTAGCTACGAACACTGTACTAACTTCCTTGCTTTGACCAGACTTTGACCGTGTGTATATTGAGAAGAGAGGCTCTATTTTTCAAGATTCATGGTGTTTTTTGGTTCATCTCAATGAGATCTTCTTTTTGAGACCACCTTCCCCAGATTTAAAAATGGTCAAATTTTTAGCTACAAACATTGTACTGACTTCTTTGGTTTGACCAAATTTTGGCCGTCCATATTTTGAGAAGAGGGGCTCTATTTTTCAAGATTCAAGGTGTTTTTTGGTTCATCTTGACCAGATCTTCGATTTGAGACCACTTTTAGTAGATTTTGAAATGGTCAAATTTTTAGCTATGAACATTGTACTGACTTCCTTGCTTTGACCAAACTTTGACCATTCACATCTTGGGAAGAGAGGCTCCATTTTTCAAGATTCAAAGGATTTTTCAATTCATCTTGACGAGATCTTCGGTTTGAGACCACTTTTAACAGATTTGGGAACTGTAAAATTTTTAGTTACGATCACTATACTGACTTCCTTACTTTGACCAAACTTTGACCATCTGTATTTTGATAAGAGAGACTCCATTTTTTAAGATTCAAGGTGTTTTTTGGTTTATCTCGATGAGATATTTGATTTGAGACCACTTTCAGCATATTTGAAAATGGTCAAATTTTTAGCTATGAACACTATACTGACTTCCTTGCTTTGACCAAACTTTGACGGTTCGTATATTGAGAAGAGAGGCTATATTTTTTAAGATTCATGGTGATTTTTGGTTCATCTTGATGAGATCTTCCATTTGAGACCACTTTCACCAAATTTCAAAATAGTCAAATTTTTAGCTATGAACACTGTACTAACTTCTTTGCTTGGACCAAACTTTGACCGTCTATATCTTGAGAAGGGAGGCTCTATTTTTTAAGATTCAAGGTGTTTTTTAGTTCATGTTGACGAGATCTTTGATTTGAGACCACTTTCACTAGATTTTGAAAATATCAAATTTTTAGCTACGAACACTATACTAACTTCTTCCCTTTGACCAAACTTTGACCATCCGTATCTTGAGAAAAGAGACTCTATTTTTTAAGATTCATATTTTTTTTGGTTCATCTTGATGAGATCTTCCATTTGAGACCACTTTCACCAGATTTCAAAATGGTCAAATTTTTAGCTACGAACACTATACTCACTTCCTCACTTTGACCAAACTTTGATCATCCATATATTGAGAAGAGAGGCTCTATTTTTCAAGATTCACGGTGCTTTTTGGTTCATCTCAATGAGATCTTCCATTTGAGACCACTTTTACCATAATTCAAAATGGTCAAATTTTTAGCTATAAACACTGTACTGACTTCCCTTGTTTGACCAAACTTTGACCATCTGTATCTTTAGAAGAGAGGGTCCATTTTTCAAGATTCAAGGTGTTTTTTGGTCCATCTTGATGAGATCTTCAAGTTGAGACCACTTTCACCATATTTTAAAATTGTCAAATTTTTAGCTACGAACACTATTGTTGAGCATCATTTTTACATGAAGACAACAACAAGGTATTTATGTGAGAAAATTCCCATCTTGGAAGATTGATGGAATCAATCTCAAGGTTCCTTCTGGCTGGGTCTCAATTGCTTGGATAGCTCAACAGAAGACAAATTTGAATCTATTAACAAGGAGGCCTTTTCTGGTTCGTATCTCAAAGGAAGCTACAAAACAAACTTTAGAATACCACAATATCTCTTTTTTTGGATTTTTAAATTTAAAATAAAGCAATATTAACATAATTGATCTACTAAAATGATTTGCAAAGAAGGTAAGAAGTAGGGTAACAATAATTTGAAAGAAATTATTGAAAAGAAACTAATGGATATAAACTAATACCACACCACTTTGTGAATTAAAAGACTGAGAAGATGAGGAAACCCACAAAATAAAGGCTAGAATAAATCATAATCTTCAGCTAAGTGGATGCAATCATTAGCAAAATGAAACAAACGTAGATGTAGGATAAGCTAAAAGTCATTAGATAATGAAGCTACCACAGATGTGCGCACACATGAGACAAGTTAATCTTCAAGTACCAAAAGAATAATCTTCTCAGAAATTTATCACAACAAAGCAATGTAATATCAGCAAACACCAAACTAATAATCATAGATTTGAAATCATCAAACAATCAATTGGCTCTTTGAAATAAACAAATGAGCAAAAAAAAATTAAAAAATTTCACATAGATAGCAGAATTATCACACCATGAATGAAGCACCAACTGTATGTATTGCATTAATCATCAGATTGAACCTCATTACATCATTTTATTACAATTTATAGAGTTGTTCTCTTATTTTAGCAGCTAGGGTTTTGGCTACATGAAACTTGGAAATAAATTCTAAACTAGAGATTTCATAAAGGGAACTACTTCTAACAACAAGTTAAACTACCCTAGCATGGAATTAAACTTTGTGCATTACAAAAACTAGAACAAATCATGCATAAATCATCTAAAAAATGAATCTGAAACTCTTGCATGATGTTCATAACCTTCACAAATCTACCCTTGATCCTTGGTTGCAGCTTCTCCATGTGGACTCAACTGGAAGAGATCCCAAAATCATGCAGAAATGACCCCCAAAAAGAAGCCCAGTTGACTGACAAATCAACTTTGAGATAACTGAAGTTAAACAGTGGACGTGCCAAAAAATACCCAAATCCTGACAGTTGGTCCAAGAAAACCAAGCCTCAAAAATGACTAAGTGCCAAGTCACTAACTAGGGAGCAGTTTTGGATGTGCTTTTCAAAACCTATCCACAATCTCCAGTACTTCTTCAAAGTTGGGCATTTTGACCCCTTCAAGGATTTCTTGCTATCTATCTCAGAATGTGATCAATTCTCTTGCAAAAGTCTATATTTCTTCTTCCCGAGATAGCATTTTCTGAATTGTTTCCTTCTAATAGAACATTTATTGAAGGTCCTCTTTGGTCTTGACTCCTCTAAATATACTTAGATACTAATTGATGATGGCATTCACAGAATGCATTATCTTTTCATCATCCTCATCATACAGATCCAAGTCTAGATCTTCAAAGAAATTATGCAATTATTTTACAAAAAGTATACTGTTATCTCATCTCTTGTCCATCCTTTTGAGAACCTTTTCAAAGGTGGTCAATGTTGTTGTTATATCCTGGATCCATTACTCAAAATTGTCTAGTTCTGAGCCTTCATAGACTTTTACCAAAACTTGGAAGTGTTGCTTCCTTATTACTACTAGGTCATCCAGCATCTTCTGCCATTTCAAAATCTTCTCCTCCATGTCATCTTCTTCACTCATAATATCTACTAGGGAGGTTATTCCTTGAAGAATTTTTCTAAGGGGTCTCAAAATATTCTTGAGAGATACCATTGCAAATTGTTCAAAATCCTCGTTCTAGTCTGCACAAGCCTGTACAAAAGAATGTGGGATATTTGTACTCATTTCACCCTTTTTCTCCAAAATGGCCTGTAATGAGGCCTCAGGGTTATCAGGGTAGCTAGAGTTTTACTTCCCTCCCTGGTTGGTTCCCCCAAATCCACATCCTCTAACACATAATCATCTAGAGTGATCTTGGTTGTACTGATGCTCATTATTGGAACCACTACTTGAGCCTTCCATCTTCCCTCTTGATCTTGTGTCACATCTGACACTGTCCTCGCTTGGGTATTGGATCTAGGCTGATGGAACGCTTTCCCTAAAGCTACCATGTCTACCTCATCATCAGTGTATACCCTTGCCCTTGGCTGGATCTCCTTGGTGAACAAGGTGGGCTTAGATAAAGCATTGACAGGCTCGTAAGGAGCTGAGAGAGTCAAGGTAGTAGCTTGGTATTCCATTTCCATTTCTTCATGGCCTTCCTCTCCTTCTCCTCCTGTCTCTTTTTCTTCCATTATATTCTGCTCTCACCCCTCATGTATTTGTTCATCTTCTTTAGCTATCCATTCTCCTTCATCTATTTGCACTTCCTCATCAACTTGTTTCTCCTCCTCAGTTGGTGGCTCTTCTATATTAGCCAGCTCCTTTGATCCCTCATGTTCTTCTCCTATCTCCTCATCAACTACCTTTGTTTCTCCCTCAAGCTCTTGAGATGCTTGTGTCAATATTTCTATGTGGGCCAATGATGGGGTAGGTGCTTGAGAGGGAGGATTCTATCTGGCTCTGTAGTCTCCTTTTGTACTTCAGCTATCACTTCCTTTGTTGCTTCTTGGGATCTTTTTGGAGTTCCCTCTCTCTTATTACCTTGGGGATTAGTGAATTGTGTAGGGAAAGAATCAAAAGTCAATGACTGTGCTTGGACTGGAGCCTACTGCTTAGATTCTTGGAAACCATGAAGTCCCTTGAAGTCTCTAATGTCAAATTCATCATCCCCTAGAAAATCTAGATTTATGGGTTCCCCTTGGGTTGCCCCTTCAGCATCCTCTTGATCATCCTCCATAACTCTCCTTTTCATGAATCCCACATTGTGAGTTCTTCTATTGAGAGGTAGTTGGTCCAAGTCATCTTCATCATCTTTGAGAAGGGTGTCCATTTGAATAGATGTTGAGCCTTTGTTTCTTTTGTAGATATTCCATTTGATCATGCCAGTTGGCTTAGGTCCTATTATCTTAAACTTAGTTTTCTTCACTACATTAGGAGACTAGTGACCATTGGAAGAAGGTGCATCTAGAGGCACTATGCTCCCTATCATTCTAGTTTTTACTTTTTTTGAATGAGTATCAAGACCATATGCTGTTGGGTGCTCATTCTTGTAAACCATCTTTGGCTTTAGGGGTGCATCATCTTTAAATTGTGGTTTCAGTATTTTCTCTCCCTTCTTCTTCTCTTTGGAAGGTTTCTCCAAAAGTTGCTTCATCGGCACAGGTTCCATAGGGAACGAATAAGTGATCCAAGATCTAGTGACATTGACCATGTGTCTAGCTTTGAAATCAATGTCATCATTTTCATCTCTGTCTACCTCTACATTCAGGACAGCCCTTGTGTACACTTTTTTTATGTTGTAGGTGGGATCCAAGCTGTTCTCAGAGTTAGCATCTTTTACCTTCTAGGGAATTTTTAGTGATAGAGAAGTTTGTGCCAGCTCCAAACTCATCTGGAAATAGTCACAAATTCTAACCTCATAATCATCTACATAGTTCATCTAGTGATCTTTAGTATGTGCCTCGTGAATATAATGTGTCCACATTATATGGCTGAAATTACCAATGGGATCAAAGTGAGCTCTTATTAAGTTGTAGGTTGGAAAAGGGAATTCATCCCATTCAAAGGACAGTGACTTGCAAATTTTTATGTCAGGAACACACTAGGGGCCGATAGAAATTGGAAAATCTGAGTAATGTTTCTTCTTGTGCCTGATGTGTTCATGGGTATTCGACAACTGCCTTGCTATCTCCAAGAGGAATACTCTATCAGAATGATACCTAGGTAACTTCTTGGGTGCCAGGGTGCATCCTCCCACCCAGATGTATGTGAAGGTCCTAAATTGGATGTAGAATTCCCTAAGGGCCTTCACTTTTTCTATAGGACATCCTTTTTGCATAGTCTCCCTATATGGAGCGTATGATGGCGAAGACAAATGCATCATTGAAAATCTAGAAATATGGACTGTTATGTGTATAGTATTCCTTTTTGACCAATTGAGGATACATCATGAATGGCCACATGTTCGGGTCCCCCATAGAACCAATCTTAGTCAATCTTGTGTACACTACCCTAGCCTCCAGTAGGTACACAACATAAGATGTCATGTAGAAGTGAGGATAAGTTTTTACTCTGATTAGCTGCTCATCTAGATTGTTGCTCAGGATGGTGGCCCAATCAAACCTTTTCTATCTTTCCCTTATCTTTTGGATGAGCAGGATCATCCAGGGCTCCAACTCATGAATAGATTTTGGTAACACATACACTCTATTGATCATTGTGATAGCTTCTTGGATGTCTTCATGCATATAGCCCCTCCTCATATCAATCCTATCTAGCTTGTTCTTTGGCATGGGCTACATGAGATATTCATTATTTACAATGCCATGGGCTCATGACACATCCTTCTTGTAGAAATCCATCCCTTTGTTGATGTGAAAGTTATAGAACTTGTCGACCCCTTTGGATAGGTGGAAGAAATCCTCAATGTTATGTGGTCTCAAATCTAGGACTACTTTTCCTACAGTATTCTTCACCATCCTCTCATCAGGCACATAGTAATTTGCAAAAGTGTTGATCAAGTCTGAAGACAAGATGGAGACTAGATGAGCTGTTGCATTCACCAAGGAGCAATGCACCAATGAGGTGCAATCTTTTGCCCTCCCTACTAGTTGGGCACACTTTAACAAATAGTCATTCCATCTTACACTGCAAATCTCAGTGTCTGTGATATCTGGATATAGGTTGGTCACCTTTGAAGGCCAATGGTATCCCTTGAATTGATATTTCATCACTGATGACACAACTTTCTTGGCCATTTCTGCAAAGACAAAAAGACATGAATCAGTAACATGAAATTGTAGGAGAGAGAAAAAAATCTCATAAAAATGAAGAATTCTAACAAACTAAGCTTCGAAGAGCTCTGAAAGACCTTTTCAACCTTTCGGACCTTCGGGGGTACAAGACCTCTGAAAGATCAAAAGGGCTAAAAATGCGAAAAGAAGGCTCAAGTTTGAAAAATGTGTTGATACCCCCCTTTTCAGCCTTTGTCTGAATCAGAGGTGTAAAATCTTCGAAGGCTGAAACCTCTAAAATGCTAAAAAATGCCTTAGTGTTTGCATTGCCAATGTTTTAAACCGCTAGTATCAGCTTCGACAAATCAGAGCAATCAAAGTTTCGGTGTGAAAAAACACTGAAATGCTGAAATTGGTACTTGGAAAATCTGTGGTATTATTGAAAGTTTTAGTCCTAAGGGTTTCGGTGAAGTAGATACAAAGATGTTTCAGTTTGTGAAAACACCAAAATACTGAAACTATAGAGCACTTAGAAGATTTTAGATTGTGGAGAGTTTGAAAGTTTTAGACCATGAAGGTTTGAAACAATGTGGCCAAAAGTAGGGTTTGATTTTATCAGATTGGAAAACAAGTACGTTGGTGAGTTTGACCAAAAACATGCCAAGGGGGTTAGAGGGGACAAACTCACAATCCTTGAGGCCAAACCAGACCGATGAAAAACAAACTAACCCTAAACGACAGGCCAAAACCCTAACTAGGCCTACAAAGCAAGAAACCCTAACTACAAACTGAAGAAAACTAACAAAAATGAAAGGGAGAGAAGAGAAAGACCAACCTCTAGGAAGCTGGTGAACAAAGACAAAGAAACAAGACCAAGGTGACAAGCTGGAAGTAAGCGATGCACAAAGAAAGCTTTGAAAAAATGACAAGTTGGAAAGTGAACAAGTGAGGGTTAAAAACCCAGTTTGTGCCTTTTATAGGAAAATTGGTGGGTGATGTCAGCCACTCATTGATCAACCTTTCAAGGGTATCAGACCTCTAAAAGGCCAAAATGCCGAAAGGCCGACTCCATTTTAGGGAGTCAACCCTCTCCACTTTTTGGCGTCTGAAAGTCCAAAACCACATGGGTCCAGAATTGCCAAGGCATGGTGAAACGGTGTTCCAGACTTTCACCAACTCAGACCTTTCACACTTTCAGACCTCCAAAATTGTGAAAGTGTGACAAGACTGAAAACTAGTAAAACTAACTAAAAATAGAAAAAAAAAAGACCAGACAAACAAGAAAGCTAAGGACAAGTGGAAAAGAAAGGGGAGCCCTTGAAGTCAAAAGGAAAAAAAAGGGAGCATAGTTGTGGGAAAACAACAAAAAGCCCCAACAAAAGAAAGGGAAACAACCTGAGTTTCCTAGAGCCATTCTACCTTGAAAAAATCCCATCCTATAGTGAGCCAAGCACAAGATCTTCAGCCAGAGTGATTTTCTCATCGTCATCAAGATTGAGGACATCATAACATCTGCATCTAGTGTGTGATTATGTGTGTTGAAATTTTTCCAAGAATCCCTTGCCGTAAGCCTCCGCTAATTATTAACCAATCATCGCCAGATCACTGCCCATCGATCCGAAGTCAGCCAAGAGTCAATTTAACCTTGCTCTACTACCAGACAAATGTTTATAGCCCTGATAGAGGTTTCTAAAATCACCCTTTCCCCTATTGTAGATGAGATTTGTTAGAATTCTGAAACTCCTTTGGAGGGCTCTTAGACTTGATATGCATCGGTTTTTTAAAACTAATTCTTTTGAACCATTATGTTCTGAACAATTTTCGTTTGATTTTGTTCAACATCTGCTACTTTGATACTTGCTGCAACTTTTGTCAGATATTGTTTATTTTCTCTTTTCTTTTTCTTCTTTTTTCCTTTTTTTTTGTGTAACCAGGATAGCGCTTAGAATGTGCCACCCTGAATTTGAGCCTTTTGTTGTTAATCTCATCTTTATGCATTCCTCTTTTTTTCTTTCTTGCTCTTTTCTTTTAGTTTGTGTTCTAGTTAGGATAGGGTTCTAACTCTCAACTTCCTTCGTGACCATGGGCATTTACTGACTCTTTCTGAAGTCTTATCATGAGAGACTCATGACTCAGGATCCTCTTTTAAATGTGCGTTAGTGTTCAGGATGGTTAGTTCTGACAAACCCTTTCAAGAAGTCTGAAAAGAAAACACCTTGCTTTTAATTTTGTATCTGGCTCATAAGACAAAAACTACATCAAAGAGTTTGACAATGGAAAACCCTTATCTCTTGCTTGGACTACTTAGTGCAGATCACTAAGCTCAAGAAATACTTACCCCTATAAAAAATGACCCAACAAAATAGACGTAGATGACAAAACCAAAAGAAAGCAAAAAGAAAAGACTCTAAAATAAAAGAATGTACAATATTACACAAAGGGCCAGTCAAGACCCAAAATAGTGCTTAAGAAACTGGTCATTGACTGGTAATGGGACCAATTCTCCATCAAGAGAACTAATCTAGAAAGTATTCTCTCCCAGGATCTCCACGATCTGGAAAGGGCCTATCCACAAACATTGAAACTTGGTGTGGCTTCCTAGTTTTTCTCTTGCTTTGTCCCACATTAAAACTAAATCAGAGATCTTGAAGGCCTTTATTGTTGCTCTTTTGTTGAACCAGTGCTTGACAATAGCTTGTTTTTTGGCCATATGTTCCAAATCTATGGTTCTTTTCTCCTCAAGATCCATTAAGTTCATGAGGTGAATCTGCACTTGATCCTCACCCTTGATGTATTGATCCATGAATCTCAGAATTGGTATTTTTAGGTTCATCAAAAAAATGGGTTGCAGACCATAGACGATCTATTAGGGAGAGGTCCCCAAGGCATTCTTGATTCTCACATGATCTATCCATAGAGCATATTTCAACTGAGTGTGCCAATCTCTAGGATTATCATCCAAGAGGCGTTTGATTACCATGGTTAAGTTCTTTTTGGTTGATTTAGCAACTCCATTTCCTTGCGGATAGTAATTGGATGAGAATTTGAGAATTACCTAGTTCTCGAAGGCCCATTGGATGAGAGTTGCAGATGATAAATAAGGAGAATTATCACATACCAGGAAGAATGGCATGCCAAACCTTGTGATGATGAATTCTTCTAGGAATTTGGTTATCACCTCAATAGTACAATTCTTTAGAGCCTGTGCCTCTATCTAGCATGTGTAGCCATCACTTGTGGTCAAGATGTATCTATGTCCTACAGAGGATGGAGGATTAATCATTCCCATGAAATCTATCCCCCACTGGGTGAATGGGTGCACCTCGTAAACTAGTTGTAAGGGCATCACCAGATGTCTCTCACAAGTGGCACTAGTCTGGAAAACATGACAAGAGTGCACATGCTTATTGGTGTCTTTGAAAAAAGTCGACTAGTAATAGTCAGATCTCAATATCTGATGGGTTGTGGCTTCTGCTGATCTATGCTCAGTACCATACTTATCATGAAATTTGGTTAGAACCTGCTCAACTTTCATCTAATCCAAACAATGTAGATAGAGGCCATCGTAACTACATTTGTAGAGATTCCCATTTTTCAGCATGTATGAATCTCTCTTATTCTTTAGTGCTCTCCTCTGTGAATTGTTTGCAATAGATAGTAAACTATGTCCTGATACCAGATATCCATGACCACTCCTTCATTGGTGTATACTTGGAACACCAAGCCCTGCTCTATTTCTACCATCATCTTGGTAAGACCTTGACCTCTCACTAGTTTCATTAGTTGGATCTCAATGTCAAACTCTTGAAGTATAGCCATCCACTTCCCTCTTCTTTCTCCCAAGTCATTTTCCATCAACGAAGATTTGACTGTAGGATCTGGAACAATAGAAATGACCTTACTCTAGAGGATGTAGTGTCTAAATTTCTTGATGGCCTTGACCAAGGCAAAAGATTGTTTATCAAGATTTGGGTACTTGAGTTCTACGTTCTTCAAGGAACAGCTCATGAAAGCTATCAGTCATTCATCTTCTCTTTCCTTCTTCTGCATGAGGATCCCTACACATGAGTGTTTTGATGCAAAGGAATAAACCTTAAATTGTAGAAGATGTTTTATGTCTAAATGTTGACCTCTAATTCAACCATAGACATGACATAGTCATTGCTCAATGAACGAATTATGAAAATGAATATGAATTATTTACATTGCAATATCAATTGAATTGACTTGTTGCCTCCTATTTAGGTGGGGTGTTTGAATTTCTCTCAGATTCGAGAGCCAAGAACCATAGACCAATCAATAAAATGGAGGATTTTCAAAGCTAAGCGTGAATGCAATTGAATTTTAAACTAGAAATGGGAATGTAAATTAAGCTATAAACTTGAAAGACATGTGAGAATGCAGATTTAATCTAAGAATGAGAATGCAAATTTTAATCTAAGAAGCTTGAAATGCAATGAGATTTAAGCTAAGAACTTAATAAGAAAACTATATTAAGGATGAGATCAATTGTACTAGAAATGGAAATTATTCTAAATATGCAATGAAAATCTTGAAAGCATGAGAAAATTGAGACAAAAATTCTCTATAGTTTTGGTACCCTCAAAATTGCCTTGTTCAATGAGGAAAAGAGGTTCATAATATAGAAGAGCCCAGGAGAAGGATGAAGAGTTTCTTGGAATGAAACGACTGACTCTTCATCTCCATGGAGGGAGATCAAACAAATTTTAGAGAATCTATAATAAAATAAATGAAATATTGCCACATATGGGTGACTCTTTGAATAATTTTGAATAATTAAATTCAAGTGGGATATTTCATTTAGAGAATTAAAGAATTATTAATTCCCTTTTGATGTGTATTAGCTAAAGGGGGTGGAATTAATTTAATTTAAAGCACTAGGACTTTAGAATTAAATCAATTAATCATAGGGATTATTTAGCCAATAAATGTCAAATATTTAGGAATTAATTATAGTGTGTGATTAATGAAAATTTAGGTTTTTTTGCATTTGACACCAAGTCAAATAAAGTGAGGTAGGGGAGAAAATTTTCCTAGTAAAATAGGACTTTAATGATGTAGAATTTCAAAGGAATGCACCAAAATTGATTAGAATTGCAAGGTGCCAATTTTGGGGTATTACATTTTCCCCTCTTTGAATTGATGTCTGAACAACGCGTTGATTCAAAGAATAGTCTGATGTGATGATTGATGAGGTTTCAGGATTATCAAGGTTAGAGCTTAACCCTTAGTAGTCGAGGTTAGGATGCCAAGACACCAATCAGATCAAGTTGCAGAACCATCTCTAGGATGAAGCTTGATTCTCTAAAGCCTAATTTAGATTGCGAAGACCTCGGTTAGATTACCACTTAAGAAAGATTGTCCCTAGAATGAGGCTCAATCTTTAGGAATCAGGGTTTGATTGCCCTAATACCCATTGATTAAATGATAACAGATGTAGATTTAGGACTATCTCTAGAATGAAGCTTAGTCCTCCGAGACCTGGGTTTGCCCAGATAATGGTCCAAAAGATTTTTTGAAAGCCATCTCTAGAATGAAGCTTGACTTTTAGGAATTAGGGTTAGATTGCCCCAATACCTAATGAGATTTTGAGAACCATCTCCAGAATGAAGCTTGATCCTTGAGGATCCGAGTTAGATTGCTCAGATACCTAAAAGATAGATGAAAAGATGACAAGATGCGAGATGCAAAGATGCCCCTAATGAAGAAATGCCCCAAGTGGTGAGGACTTTGATTTAGATCAGATTGGTTTGAGACTAATTTGAAAAGATTCAATGATGCAATCATCCTACCCCCTCAACAGAGAAATCAAAAGATGACACATTGAAAAGATGATTGACAAGAATAGGTTGCAAATAGAGAACTCAGAATAGATTATAAAAGAATCAAGAAGCTACAAAAGTGATTTGGAGTGATTTGGAGGTCCTGTTGACCAAGTTTGACCATAGTTGACCAAATTTGACTAGAGTTGACTATTGATGAAAGAGATGAAGAAGCCAAGAAAATGATGAGGAGATGAGATTCTACCAAGAAAATGATGCCAGAAGGTTGACTGGACAAGCGTCCGATCATGTTGATCGCAGAAAATAAAACATGATTTCAAGCTATCTAGGGATGTCAGATTTTGATTTTGATACTGAAAATGGATTTAGAATGGTCTATTTAGCCAAGGGTGAACTTTTTGCGCAACATGGAGCACTTTTGAAAATAAAGTCAAAAGCTATATAATGCCTAGAGGGGTCATTTTCAATTCATTATTCACTTTTGTCTTTTAGAAAATTTGAGAGCTCTGAGTGAAATGGAGGGTGTTCCCATGCACACTCATCGATTCAAGTGCTCTCAATGACACAACCAGCTGATGGACTATGACCCACCTATGAGTAATCGATAAACCATCCTGTATTTCAAATTTTTAACACTTTTAAGTGGATTTAGGTCAAATTTTAAGCATTTTGAAGCCTTGTTCTCCAATCTTCGCACGAGGGAATGGTTTCCTCGCACTGGTCTCAATCGCCCTTTGTGCAAGGAAACACCTAGAGAGGGTTTCCTTGTGTGGGACACCTCTGCGAGCTCACGTGAGGTGTGCACTTGTGTCATGCGAGAAACCTCCACCAGTGAGGAATTCTTGCACGCATAGAGACATGGTCTTGTGCGAAGGAGAAACCTCATGTGAGGAATTAGTTTCTTTGTGTGAAAAACTACTATGAAATTTCACATTGTTTATTCTAATTGTGTCAAAATTGCATAAGTCCAGTCAAGTAGAGCATCTAATAGGAAATTTAGTATAGGCAAAAAAAAACATCATCATTAAAATACTGATCAAGTGTCATGGCTTGCATTGTAGGTTGACTTCCTAGATATCACATTTAGATCTCACTAGTTGATTATCAGTGAGCTAGTGTAGAGGTTGAGCAATGTTGAGGGTTCCTAGATAGATGGGATAGGATTGGGCTTCTTACATGATATACCTGATATCAGGGTAAGTCACGAGCTGCTGGGTGCTTTGGTTGAGTGTTTCCATTAAGAGATGAACACCTTCCACTTACCGATAGGAGAGATGCTAGTCACTTCTGAGGACATCTACAAGATTATGAGGATACCATTCCATAGGGCTCGCATGGAGTATGACATTCAGTCGAGAGCGGGCACACTGGCACTGAGGGTCATCTTTCAGGATGAGCTA
Source organism: Chamaecyparis obtusa (assembly GCA_027943335.1). NCBI lineage: Eukaryota > Viridiplantae > Streptophyta > Pinopsida > Cupressales > Cupressaceae > Chamaecyparis > Chamaecyparis obtusa. The sequence continues at coordinate 7,229,124 of BSBK01000370.1, read as the reverse complement.
GTGATGGGTTAGGCCATCTCATGGGAGGAGTTGATCAGTGGATATGGAGCTGGTCATAGACTAGTAGTTTTCTTAGCGTCATTCTTGAGTTGTTATCTAGTACTAGACAGAGGATAGCATGGTCTAGAGTATGGGTGGGGATGCACATTGTAGTGGATAATGGAGAGGCCACCAGTGAGATTCAGATGGGGCAAGTGCATGCTCACATAGATGTACCATGAGATGCATGAGATCATGTATCAGGGTGCAAGGACCATGGCCGCGTGCATCTTCATTTTATATATATGGGCTTGGGAGCATCTCCCTGTATGTAGGCCAATTTTTCATGATACTCGACAACCACTAGAGCCGTACATATTTAGATATGCAAGTCTGATGACTTAGCCAATGTTGGGTAAGATGGAGTAGTGGTGAGGGTAGCTGGATGACATGGTTTCAGTGGTTTGGTAGCCATGGGTAGCCACAAAGGCTTGGGATGATGCTTGGTAGGAGCTCTCACACATGTTCATCTCAGGTCCACTGATTGGATGCACTATTTCTATCATTGAGCACTTTCCACTCACGTAGGTTCTAAGGTAGTTTGAGAGACCATGAGATGTCTCCCAGGAGTACTATGCCTATACTCGCTTCATCGATGAGATGAAAAGGTTGGAAGCCAAGATTGGGTCAGGGATGGTGCATGATCGACACCTGGGTACCACCGACGTGATGGGATTACCTGGTAGGGGTCATAGATGTAGGGATTATGGTGGCCTATAGAGATCACTTATTAGCGCACCCCTACCCTAGGTTCACAAATCCTATTGGCATGGGCCAGAGGGCACAACAGGTTGTGCAACCTACACAACAATAGTAGGCATAGTAGAATCAAGTATAGGGATAGGTACAATAGAAACCTGCATAGTAGTAGGTCACTTAGCAGAAGCGGGTACCATAGTAGTAGCCTGGACAATAGTAGAGAGTTTTGAGGCCTAGGACTGGGTAGGTAGACATTCCTGCGAGGTAGATGAGATCAGATGCAGGTGCAGGCCCCAGTGATACATAGGACAGATCTAATAGTAAAAGGAAAGGAGATACCTCTCAACAACCACCTCCTAACAAGGGGGCATAGGGTGAAAATACTAATATGTAGGATCAGGCTACATAGGATCCACCTACAGGAGGGCAAGGTACACAGGTACAAGAGGCTCTAAGGAGGAGCTAAGAGAGGACCTGATAGGTACAACATGAGAGAGATGACTATCACACATAGGTCATCATACAAGAGACTCAGGTGGTAGAGAAAGATCAAGAGATTAGAGGGCTCTAGGAGGCACTAGCAAGGTCTTAGATAGAGACCCAGTATGAGGCTACACAGGCAACATATTACTATGCAGCGTATGTTGGTGTAGTGCCGGATTTAGCAGAGCAGGTTCTACCATTTTCAGAGTATGTTGGGGCATGGGCCATTCCATAGGGACCACCACCTTAGGCACCACTATAGGCATCTCCATAGGCACCTCCATCTCCACCTCCTCTGAGTGGCGATGGGCAGAGCTAGTTCTAGGATCATGATATACTGATGATACATTGATGTATTGACCCAGTTTTGATAGATTTGTGCTTGAGTAGCACCATTTTTTTTATGTACATTGACATTGATTGATGAGATATATATATGAGATTGTCATTTTGATATCATTGTACTTGTGTATATATTACTTTGGATATTTATGCTTTGTGAGATGTTTCCTATATGATTGGATGCATAGATAGATATGAGATTATGTATGAAAATGTAAATGAGATTCACATGGTTCCTTTATGATATGCAAATGTTTTATATGTATTTAATGTGAGATGCAATGATGGATGTATGATTTAATTTATTCTTATATGTTATGAATATGCAGATGTAAATGTATGCAAATGAGTTAATGATAATTCTCTTTTTGGATGTAATGGATATATGGTACTAACCATCTCATGCAGGATGTTGCAATATATGATAGGTACTAACCAAAAGATTGTTTGAAGATTGAGAGTGAGGATCAAACACTTGTGTAGCCAAGATGAACCCGGGATGAAAGATGAGAACCCTTGGTGAATAAATCTAGAAGAGGAGAATGAGATAAGCATCAAAATATTGTCTCAATGCAAGCCTAGAATGAAAATGCAGGCCTAAGCTAGATGCAATTTCCAAGACTTGGTTGTTGGACCCATTAGATTATCATCATAGAGTTTTTAGTACCAGAGAATCGCAAGATGTCATACAACCCTCATTGAAAGTGCAATCATGAGAATATGAATATGACATAAGTCTTGAGTTTTTTGGAATGAGGTGTAAGCATTAAGGCATAATAAGTTGGAATGACCTGAACACCTATTCCTTTTAATTTAGCAAGTTAACATAAGCATCAAAGCATAGTTTCTAGAATGACCTAAATCTTTCTTGCATACAAACACACTAGACACGCGAGAGTTCCTCCTTTTTCTATAGAATTCTTGCAGTGACCCTTATGTTCACTTAATAGGATGAGTGTTTGGAATTTCATTTGTAGTAGAAAGAAGTCACCCAAATAGACAAGGAAAAGAACCAACCTCACCAAAGTTTCCATATAAAAGGAGTCAAGGTACACATGGCCATCCAACACAAGATGAAGGCTCTCATAGTGGACACCCCTCTTAAATAGATTGATTGGATCATTGGAACTAAACCAACAAGGAGAAAGAAAAGAAAAAGATCATGCCCCCAATCTTCACTTCTTTGAGTCAAGATAGACGTCTTGGAGTTTCTCGGGGAGGAATGAAAAATAAAAAGAACAAGAACACAAAAGAAAAGCTTAGCATGCTTCAAAACACTACAAATCTAATTTCAATTTCAGTTTTAGTTTAAGTGGATTGAAGTCAGATCGGAAGTATACAACACAAGAAGTCTCAACAAGATGGTGACAGTAGGTGGACACAGTGAGGATCACTAATGACTGATGTGAGAAATCATCTTGAAGAGAAAATTGGAGTGCTAATGAAGTATCGATAGGAAGACGCAATGAGAAACTCTGGTGACCGATACAAGAGAGATTCTCAAAAAGAGAGATCTAAGGATGAATGAAACATCAGCAGGAAGACACAGTGAGAACCACTAGTGACTGGTGTACAAGGGATCCTCAAGAAGAGAGATCTGAGCAATAGTTAGTTATCAATAGGTAGACACAGTGAGAACCACTGGTGACTGATACACGAGAGATCCTCAAGGAGAGAAATCTCAATAATAGCTAGGCATCACCAGGAAGACATAGTGAGAACCATTGGTGACTGATGTGAAGAAGCTCCTCTAAAAGTGATAGGAAAATGCCCCCTAGATTAGGAAGGTGCCCCCAAGTGTGACCAGTTTCAATCCATGTAGAGTTGAGAAAAATCTTGAAGATAACTAAAAGAAAATGCATGAGATAACAAGCTAAAGCAGGGAAGATGGAAAGCAAACTAAAGTAGGAAAGACAAGAAAGAAAACTAAGGCAAGAATGCAAGGAGCAGCTGCACAGAGCCAAGTGGTGCTGAAATAGGCATAGCTTCAAGGAACAAGAGGGGCCTATTTACTAGGTTTTCACCATCTTGGCAGAGATTCTATTTTTGCTACCATGACACTTGTTTACCAAGTTTTCATCAATGGCACATTTTTTATTTTTTATTTATTTTTTTGTACTTTTCTCTTTTCTCTTTTTTGAAATTTCCAATTTTTTTTAAATTTTTTAAATTTTCAATTTTTTAATTTTTTTTGAATTTTTGAATTTTTGAATTTTTTTTCATTTTTCAATTTTTTTGGTATTATCAAGGTGCCTGTTTGCCAGGTTTTCCCAAGATAATACATACATCAAAGTGCTTGTTTACTAGGTTTTCACTAAGATGATCATTTTTTTAGGACATTTTGTAATTTTTAGGGTTTTTTTAGAATAAAGTATGTGGAGGAGCATGCAGAAGATGTCTTAGTTGTAGAACCGCTTAAGGTGCAGAGTGTTGATTAGCTCTTGGAGCTATTCTCCTTCAGTGGTGGAGAGTTGGTAAGCACTAGACCCAAATGCTGCAGTGATAATGTATGGACCAAGCTAGTTTGGTTCAAACTTTCCTTTTTGTATCTGCTATTGTTGATTCTTGGGGTTTTTTCTCAGGACGAGATCACCCACTTGGAGTTCCATTTGTCTGAATTTCTTATTGTAGGCCTTAGACATTCTCTTTTGGAATTCTTGAAGATGATCGAATGCCACTTTCTGACATTCATCCAGTAATTATAGCTCTTGTAGCTGAGATATTCTATTTTGTCCATTAGTGATGAGGCCCCTCAGAGAGACTCGCAATGTAGGAATCTCAACCTTAATAGGAAATACAACATCTAATCCATAAACCAAGGAAAAGGGCATGGCCCTTGTTGGTGTTCAAATGCTTGTTCTATAGGCCCATAAAGACAAATAATCTAGAGGTGCCAATCTCTACCAGATTTGTGAATTGTTCTATGTAGGATCTTGAGAATTGTCTTGTTGGAAGCTTCTGCCTATCCATTACCTTGGGGATAATAGATGAACAATCAATGCTGAATGATCTTGAACTTGGTACATAATTCTTTCAAGTCCCTTTTTTTTGAACTCTCCACCATTGTCAATGATTATTGATGAGGGTACACCATATCTATAGATGATGTAGTTTAGTATAAACATAGCTACAGACTTGCCATCGGCTATAGTGAGAGGGACTACCTCAACCCATTTAGTAAAGTAGTCTGTAGAGGTGATGATAAACTTGTGGCCTTTGGATGAAGACAGATGAATCTGACCCAACAAATCAAAGGCCCATTACTAAAATGGCCAGAAACTGATAAAAGGAATAAGCTCCTTGGCAGGAGCGTGAATCAAATTTTCATGAAATTGACACTATTTACAAGCCTTGGCATATTGTATAGCTTCTTTCTCCATATCTAGCCAGTAGTAACCAGCTCTAATAAGTTTATGAGCTAATGTCAGATGACTCGAATGAGACCCACAGATACCTTCATGTACCTCAACTAATGCACATTTGGACTCATCAAGTTCTAGAAGCCTAAGGAGGGTACCATCTAGACCTCATCTATACAAGTTGTTTGCTACGATGAAATACAGTGAAGCATTATGAATTAGTTGATGTTTTTCATTCTAAGTGTAGGTGTCTGGAATGATTTGGTCATGGAGATAAGAGTAGATATGATGGTAGTAGGATGAATCATATCCAATGACTGAACAGATCATCCTAGATTTAGGAAATTTTTAGGCTAGGTAGCGTAATGTCTCCACTAGGAATTCATGTCTGAAGTCATTTTCTTGTGTCTGTAACATAGAGGCAAGAGTGGCCATGGCATTAGCTACTTTATTATCTACCCTTGGAATCTTCTAGAAAGAAATGTGTGCAAAATATTGTTTGAGATCATCCACCATTCATTTATATGGTACCAGCTTATCATCCTTTGTTTGGTAAATGTCATTAACTTGATTGATGACCAACTGAGAGTCTCCAAAGACCTTAAGCTTATCCACATGCCATTCAATAGCTATCTTCATGTCATTGATGAGAGCTTCATATTCATCAATGTTGTTCATGCAAGGAAACAACATTTTATATGCTTTGGGCAGTGAATATCTTTGAGGTGTAATGAATAGTATTCTGGCACCTGACCCCTGTTGGGTGAATGATCCATCAAAAAACATGCTCCATGCCTGATGTGTGAGAAGCATGATAGAATCATCTGGGAATTCAATGTTCAATGGTTGATGATCTTTGAGAGGAGCTTCTGCCAATTGATCAGCAATTGCTTTTCCTTTGATAGCTTTTCTTTCCACATACTCAATGTCAAACTCATTGAGTATCATAACCCATTTTGCCAGTCTTCCCGTGAGGACAGCTTTGCTTAGTAAGTACTTTAATGGATCAATTTTTTCTATGAATCTTGTAGTGTGAGCAAGAATATAATGTTGCAATTTCTATGAAGCAAACACCACAGCTAAACAAGCTTTTTTAATGACAGAATAGTTCATTTCATAAGAGACCAATGTTCTGTTGATGTAATAAATGGCTCTCTCTTTGTTGTTCTAATCCTCTTGAGCCAACAGAGCACCCAAAGATGTATATGTAGCTGAGATATAAAGTATGAGCGGCTTCCCATGAATAGGAGGCATCAGTATAGGTGGATTTTCAAGATACTATTTGATTTGAGTGAGCCCTCTGTCACATTCTTCATTCCATTCATAAGTCACACCCTTATGTAAAGTTTTAGTGAATGGTTGTGACTTGTTGACCAATTGTGCAATGAAGCACTGAATGGATTGTACTCTTTCTTGAATTCCTCTCCTTTGGCTGATGTTCTTTGGTGGAGGCATTTCCATAATAGCTTGAACTTTCTCAGGATCTACCTCTATGCCTTTAGCTGAAATGATGTAACCCAAGAATTTGCCAGAAGTGACACCAAATGCACATTTTTTTAGATTGAGTCTAAGACTAAATTGTTCCATCTGATCTATAATAGGATCCAAATCTACAAGATGAGTTCTTCACTACATGCTTTTAGCCAAAGTGTCATCTATAGAATCTTCCATTGTTTTATGCATCATATCATGAAAAATGGTAGTAACAACTCTTTGATATGTAGCTCTAGCATTTTTTAGTCTGAAGGGCATGACTTTCCAACATAAAGTGCCCCAAGCACACGTGAAAGTAGTCTTTTCTTGATCCTCTGGTGCAATTTTTATTTGATTATAACTAGAGAAACCATCCATCAGAGAATACATTTCATAGCCTATTGTCATATCCACTATCATGTCAATATTGGGTAATGGAAAGTCATCTTTGGGACATGCTTTATTCAGATCCTGGAAGTCTGTGCATACTCGAATGGATTTATCATGCTTGGTGACTAGAACAATATTAGAAATCCACCTTGCATAGTCAATGGCTTTGATGAAACCAGCTTTGAGAAGTTTTTCTAGCTTAGTCTTGACTAAAAGTGCCACATGTGGATGCATTTTTCGAAGCTTCTGTTTGATAGGTTTAACACCTGGTGCAATAGATAGATGATGCATGATTAGATTGGGATCCAATCTAGGCATATCAAAGTAAGTCCATGAAAAGTTTATTTTATTGCTTTGAAAGAAGCTAGTGAACTCTTCTTTTTCTTCTGTAGATAATGATTGTGCTAAATGAATGATTTGTGGAGTAGTCTCTATACCCAAATTCACTATTTGGGTCGGTTCAATCAATACTAATGATATTTCCTAAAAATGGCTTGGAAGTGTATCAAGTATCTCATCCTTGGGCACCTCAGAGAGGTTTTCACCCTCGGATACGTCTTTTATTTTTACTTTTTTTTGCTCTGACAGTGCCACAATGTGGTTTTCACAATCAGAGCACCTATTCTTTTTTATTTTAATTTTATGACTAATATACTTGATATTTGCCTCTGTCATGCTAACACTACCTTCACTGATGGACATTATAGGTTTGTTAGTGTTGAAGTAACAGGATAGAGTGTAATCATTCTGGAACATTAGGACTTTAGTGGATGAGGAGGAGGAGTTCCAATTTATTAGCTCGAGATTTTTGGGTGAGAGAAAAGTGATGGGTTCAATTGTGTTCATGGTATAATCATCAAAAGCATGGATGAGCAAGTCCAGACATAAAGTGATCTCATCCAGAGGGGCATTCAAATCCCTATGAGACCTCACGTCAGAAGTAGAGGACAAGTTAACACCGATGATGTCTAATTCATGCGTCCTAACACTAGACCCTTCACCTACTTTGAGAGGGTTTTCTAATGTATGCACTTGTAGACACGAAAAAATGGACAAGTGCTTTAAAATCAATAAATTGGCTCAAAATCTTTATCAAAATGCACTAATTCTCATCAAAATGGATCAAATCACATTAAATGGACATTTATTAAATAAAATAGGACAAAATCATTAAATCAAAGGAAAAATCAAATAAAGACATTAAATAATTAAATCAAAGCTTAAAGGGGGTGAAAAACACTATATAATTGATTTTAATCAATTAATTGTATAGTTGCTTAAATCACAAATCAAAATGAACCTATTCCCTTACATGGCTAAATTTAATTAATTAATTGAATTTAATTAATCCTAATATCTTTCAACAAAGTTGAGCAACCAATGAGAATTAAGGACAAAAAGACATAAATCACTCAAAAAGAAATGAATATTGATCACTCATTTTAAAGTTTCAATCTCATCCACTCAATTTTGTCCTTTTGTCCAAATCTTTGAGACAAACATTTAAATTGTCCCCCCATTTATGAACATTGCAAATTTTTTGACTCAACCAAAGGTAAATCATGGTTAATTCACTCTACCCCCTACCCTTGGGAATTTACTATAAGTATGAAGCATTTTGAGAGCAATAATTATCTTAGAAATTCATTTGCAAAGCATCACCATTATAGTCAATTTCATAGCAATCAAGAGCATTTGAATTATCTTTGTATCAATTTGAGAGTTAGTGAGCTAGAATAAGCATTTGTAGCATCATATTTTCTCATTTTAAAAGTGTCACTAGTGGAGATTGAGTTGAGAGCTTCACTTACCACATCAGATTAGAGAACCATGAGATGTCATGGATATTAAATGCATTTCTTAGTTTAAATTTGTATTGCATTTGCTTTGATTTGTTAGTTAATAGTCTTAATTTCATGAAGGTGTATAACATACACACACAAATGGCACCCACCGTGCGGCTCTAAGCCTCATTTCTAACATTTTTATCATTTTTTTGTGTGTTGTATCTTCACTTTTACATGAATTTTTTGAAAAAAATAGGTAAAATGACACGTACAAAGAATTAACTAACGCCTATGCTTACTGTTCTGCCACTTCAAAGTAGTTATCTGACACCTGCTAGATAAATTATTGCACCTGGGAGATAAATTGTCACACTTGGGACTGCAAAGAAATGCCTGCGACTAGAGAAGTGTCGCGTGTTAGCTAACTTTTAACACCCGTGACAGACTTTACGATGTAATTTACACAGAAAATCATGCCTAGTATCTTCTAACTGACGCTTAAGTTTTATGAATTGCCACTTTCAATAGCTCATTTTACACATTTCACATTAATTGTTACACTTAGTAAATAAATTTTCATGCCTAAGTAACTTTAAATAATGCTTGAGCCATTGGAAAGTGGTGCTCACTATTGTTAAAGTTATGTCTGCTAATAGTTTAATTGCACGTATTAGCTGGACAATGACACCTACTATCTATTTTTTTAAATTTGATATTAGATTGATAAATTCAATTATCTTACTCTTTGTCTATATGTTTTTATTGTAAATGAGTAGACACAGAAAGGTTCCAAAGCCAGAGAGTAGGTTCAACCAAGAAAACAAGGCTTTGGCTAGGAAGATCAAGAAGGAAAACATTGCACACATCAAAGCGGTTCTTGAGGAGTCACAAGAAGAAGAAAACAAGGTATATGAAAACTATCTCAGAATTGTAGAAGCTTACAAAAATAAATTTGTATCTCTCAATTGGATTTTCTCTCCTTAGTTCAAGTTTTCATTAAAATTTGCAAATAAGGTTTTAAGATTCAACATAAAAGTTTGCTTCTTCAAATTTGATTTGGTTTCCCTCATTATGATTATTTTTGTTGACTAACTTGTTGGTGGATAAGAACATTTGGAAAGGAAAGCTATTGCCAAGGTATGGTGAAAAATGATAAAATCACTCAAAAATGCCCCTAGCTTATGGTAGCTACAAGGAGAGGTAAGCCTTAAAACAAGTCAATATTTTCCCTTAGATTGTGGCATTGAAGCATTTCCAAAATCTAGTAATTACAAACATCCTCTCTTTGTTTGGAAAGTTTAGCATTTAGGCCTATGCTCTTAACTTCTTCTAGTGAATCAAAATGCCAAAGGTGTTGAACTTTTTGATAAATAAGAAAGGTTGAGGAATGAAACACATAAAAATCAAAGCCCCTTTGCTTGTGGAGGAGAGTAGAAATACTCAAATCCCTATAGTTAGTGGGTGAAAGAAATTGAACATTGATAATTGTGTCTGGGAAATTAAGGAAAAGTTAGGGATATGCTCTTCACCTTTTGGTGAACCAAATTCCCAAAAACTTTTTCTTAACTCTATTTCCTTGTTTTAAATATGAACATGCTAGAACAATAGAGGGCCTGCCTCCTAAGAAATTGCCTTAATGAGGCCGGTGAGAGGGAACGACCCAAGTGGGAGATAACCACTTTTTTCGTGGTAATATCCAACCCACTATAATAAAAATACACTTTTCCTTAAGAGGAAAGTGGCTAGATTGTGTACAAGTGTCTTCACTTCCTCTAATAGTCCTCACGGATTGCACCAAATTGTGCTTTTGTGTGTGTGGGAAGCCTGCAAGTGGGTATAAGAACTTGACATAGTTTAGAATAGAATTGTTCAATAAAACCTGATAAATAGCAAGCTACCTCATAGAGCCAAAATGTTAAAAGCCAAATTTGACTATAGGTAGACTACTTGGAATTCTTTCTTGTGCAATACTTGTGGAAAAAAATCAAGAATATACACTTTAGTGTGTTTTAGGGACATGATTAAACATTGATGTGTGTGCTGCGATTGTGTTCCATTTTCAAACAAAGAAATTCCATAAAACTGATCTTGAAATTTTTAAAATCTAAAATTCACAACCTGGTCAACAAAGTGCCACCTGTGCATAGAGAAATACCACCTATCAGAAGTAAAGTCATGCTTGTGAATATTCAAAAAATGTGTATCAATTGTGAAGTCACGCCTAAGACATATTAAGTGACGCCTATAAAAATTGGAAAAATGCCTATTAATAGTAAAGTGCCATCTGTACACCTGCAGTGTGCTACCTAACTCAATTCCAGTCAACGCATATAAATTTTTAAGTCATGCCTACACTCAGGCAAGTGATGCCCAGAAACACAAAAAGGGAAAATCACAAGTACTTACCGAGGGGTTCAAAAAATTTTGATCACATATTTAGATACCCTTTTTCATGTTCTTACTGTTCCAAATCCGACCTAGTCGAAAGTCCTGGTTCTACACAATTTTTGAAAATTTCACAAGGATTTGGCCATGAACATGATCAAATCTTATTTTCCAAGTGGTTTGTTCATGCCTAATTTTACTAGATCATACTACGTCAAGAAAACCTTGCAAGTAGATGGGACTTACTTGAGAGAAGAGCTCCCTTATCCAGGTGACACTTCTACCACCCCAAGAGTACCCCAAAAATCACCCGATCAAGAAGTAGAAGACAACATGATGTACTATGGTGGCTTGGGTAATAAAAAAAATAGTGGCATCGATCCAAACAATCAAGGTGATGCAAATAATGAAGGTACTAACCTAAATAATTAGGGTAATACCAATAGTGGAGGGATGGATCAAAACACTCGAGGGATTGATACCACTAACCATAGAACTAAAACCGAACCAACTGCTGAAGATGCAACCGATGACAAGGTTGATGAAGCCATTCAGTGCCCCTATTTCATAAAACTCATGGAAAAAGCAATGGCAAGAGATAAAGAGAAGTATTTCATGGACCTAGCCTGAGAAGGTCTTAAGCTTCCCCAAGATTATGATGTGAATCAACTTAGACCACCAGAAGTTGAAGAGAGTCCCATTAACATCATGAACAAGTAGTTTAAGATATTTCAAATGCAACTAATACAATCAAGCAAAGCGGGGATCCTAAACCCTTTTCTATTGAAGCATTGTGTCCATTCCCATTTGATAAAAGTCTAGTCGTGACACCATTCCCGATCGATGTAGTGTTTCCCAAGTATGAAAAATATGAAGGAACATCGGATCCACAAGATCACCTATGAGAATTATGTGCATTGACCTTGGATTTCATGCACGATACCACCTATTTAATGAGACTATTCCCAAGAAGCTTAGGAGGTTGGCCATGGAGTGGTTTTCTAAACTACCATCCGACATTAAAACCTTTGAAGAACTAGCTTCAAAATTTGTGGCCCATTATTCATACAACATCAAGCATGAGGTCAAAATGATAACATTATGTAACACCAAACAAAAGGATGGAGAAGCATTCCTCATCTTCCTACAAAGATGGAGGATGATATTTGCTAGGTATCCTAGGAGTTAGCCTGAAAAGGAGAAGATGGATATATTCATCAATAGATTGAGCTATGAGATGAACTATCGATTGAGAATGCAATGCCCCAAGACCTTCCAAGACCTTATAGAGAATGGAGTAACAATAGAAGAAGTGTTGGTTAAGAGTGGAGAGTTGAAATTGTATAAAGATAACAAGAATAACTCCAACAACAATAACTCCAATAATAACAACAATTAGAATAAGAATTGGTCCAATAGCTATAATCGGTTTGGATTGAAGAAAAACAATAAGGGAGTAGTCAATGACAGGGTTGTTGATTCTAGTAATTTGAAGGTGACTCCATTTTCTCTCACAAGAACACCTAATTAGGTGAACAATGCAAACCAGGCCTCCAAGGCACCTTTCAACAATAATGCTAATAGTGGCAACCAAGGGAATAATCAAAGGAGTAACAAGTCTGATAAATTCTTGGTACCAACTCCTAAGAGGAACTTCACACCTTTGGGTGAACCCCTCGAAAAAGCATTAAAGACCATCATGGCTAACAACATTATTAATCTACCTAGCATTCAACCTTATGAGCCACAGAACAAGCCTAGCTGGTGGAGTGCAAATAGCCATTGTGAATACCATAGAATTTGAGGGCACACGACAAATGATTTCTTGTAGCTAAAGAACATGGTGCAAGACTTGATTGATAGTGGTATGATCACCATTGATGGACCTCAAAGCAATGAAGACCACATGGCTTTCAAACAACCCTTCTATAAACATGACAAAGGTGAATCATCCAATGGAAAGAAACAAAGCAGCAATAACATCAATTTTGCACCACTCTATGATAATGTTGTGAATGCTATAGTGATCAAAGAACAACCCCAAAAAGAGACATCTAATGTTATCACTAGGGGGCAGACTTCAAGGATTACCCTACAAGGGGTTGATCCTAAACCTATTGGCCCTCCATAATCCAACATTGTGATCAAGCAATCTTCTATAGTAGTAAAACTATATAGTTTGGTAGATCAGCTACAAAGGACTCCAACACAAATCTCTATCTTAGAGCTATTAAAGCTATCTCCCAACCACAAGGAAATTTTAGAGAATATCTAGTAGAGATTAATGTTCCTACTAACTTAGAAGAGGATAAGTTTCAAAACATGGTGGGGCACCTCATTGCACCTCATTTCCTTTCATTTTTAGACCATGATGACATGTCTATTACTCATCCCCAAAATCTACCATTGCATATAGAGGTCTTGATTGAAAGACATAGGGTCAAAAGAGCACTCATAGATGGGGGAGCTGGTCTTAACATCTGCACGTCAAGTCTTATCAAATCCCTAGGATTATCTGAGTCCTGCATTGATCCTATGAAAAGAATCACCATAAAGGCCTATGATGAAGCTAAAAGAGCCTCCAAACACATTATTGTATTGCCCATTCAAGTGGGACCTATCAAAAAGGACATGAATTTCCAAGTATTGGACATGAAACTAACTTATAATATTTTATTGGGGAGGCCGTGGATCCATGAGATGCAAGCGGTTCCATCCACGTATCATCAATGCATCAAATTTCCATACATGGATGAGGGAATCATAGTTGGATGGGACTCAAATCTATTCCAATATTGCAATGCACTTAAACCCCTTCATGAACTATTTATTCCCCATAACTGAGAAGGAATTATCCAAAGAGCCACCATTGAAGATGTCAAAATGGATGATCCTATGTTAACATTAAATGCTACTTCAAACCCGCCTCAAGCTAGCTCAAGGACATCAACTAAAGGAAAGGAGAAAATGAGTTATGAGGGTTCAACGTCAAATGAAGATTCAGATCAAGTGCCTAAATCAGAGTTAGTACTTTTCAAACCCACAAAAGAAGAAAAAGATAAAGTTAAAGAAGAGCATTAAAAGAAAATGAGTGAGATGATGAATACATTTCAGAAATAATGCAAGATTAGTTCCAAAGGAGTAGGGGAATATTCCATTTCCCTATTCGACTTGCCTACATCTCCAAGAATGCATGGGAAACCATCAAAAGAACATCTCCATCGTAAGTATAACTCTTGCTTCATGAGAGAAAGTGACAAAGCTGCATTTGGTAAAGAAGAAGATGAAGTCCTTCAATGGATTTATCATGATGAATATGACACCTCAAGTACTCCTATAGAAAGAATCCATTACATTAACATTCAAACCAATCAATATGGGAAAGGATTTGAGATAATGCAAAAAATGGGGTACAAGGGAAGAGGACCCTTAGGTTGAAGAAATAGAGGTTTACTAGAGCCCATTGAACCTTCTTGGAGGGCAAAAGAAGAAAGATCAAGGGTAGGCTATCAATACAAAGGAGAAAGCTCCAGCCCAATGCATGATTCATATCCTCAAGTGAACATGTTGGAATCTGATGTTGATAGTGATGACTACTGAGATTATGAGTGGGACACTCTATCTAAAGAATCATGTCATGATAAAGAGGTAGTCACCATACATACTTATGCTAAAGTTCCAAAGCAAAAAACTCATGCTAATGAAGAGCCTAATATAAGAGAACTCAACATAGGACAAGCACCCGTTAATCGACCATGGATAGAGGAATTTTGGGAACCCTTAGAGGAAAATGATTTGAACATTAGGTTTAATCTACGATTTGTATTTCCCATGCTATTTCCCGTAGAAGTCCTTAAGGACCCAAGTGAAGAGGACTTTGATCCTTCTTCCATGGACCATCTCGAGGAAGCTCACGTTATAGATCTAAATGATACAATGTATGAACCCTCCAATGAAGTCATGTCCATAAACCCAATTAATGACACTTTTCCAAATGAAACCTTATCCTTGATAAACCCCAAAGTTATTGATTGGGACCTAACTGATCCAAGTGACTTACTCTATTTCTCAAATGACCAAGCAATGGCCCAATACCTTAATGCGGTTGAGCCCTCTTTCACCAATGAATTTGAACTGAACATGATGGAAGCAATGGGGGTCCAATCTCTTAATCCAAAGAAAAAAATAAAATAAAAAAATAAATTGAAAAGTTCTAGTGATGAAAACCACTATGTGGCAGCACTAGAACCAAAAAAAGTAAAGATAAAGGATGTTTCCTATGGTGAAAACCCAATGATGGCACCAAAGGAAGAGAGGTTGGATACCCTACCTAAACACGAGGAAGAAAGGTCACCTATTCTCATAGAGCTGATAGAAAAGGTCAACATTGGGACATAATTGGATCCAAAATTTATACACTTGGTAGCATCACTTACACCTTTAGAAAGAAAGGATTTTATTAAGTTCTTCCAAGAACAACAAGTGAACTTTTCATGGTCCTATGTCGACATGCCTGGATTGGATCTTGATTTCATTATGCACCATTTCAATGTTAAACCAAGGGTTAAGCCCGTCAAGCAAAAGTTGAGAAAGATGCACCCACATATAGCTCTCCTAGTCAAGGTAGAATTATAAAAATTATTGAAGGTGGGATTTATAAGAGCAATAGCCTATGCTAAATGGATATTTAATATTTTGTCAATCACCAAGCATGACAAATCCATTCGTGTATGCATGAATTTTAGAGAATTGAATCTTGCATGTCCTAAGGATGACTTCCCACTTCTGAGCATTGATGCAATAGTCGACTTGACAGTGGGTCACTCCATGTACTCATTGATGGATGGTTTTAGCAGATATAATGAGATAAAAATTTCACCTAAAGACCAAGAGAAGACAACCTTTACATGACCTTGGGGTACCTTTTGTTGGAACGTCATGCCCTTTGGCCTTAAAAATGCTGGAGCCACATATCAAAAGGTAATGACAACTATCTTCCACGATATGATGCACACATTTCTAGAATATTATGTGGATGAAATATTGGCAAAGTCACACAAAAGAGAAGATCACCTAAAAATTTTGAAAAAGATATTCACCCAGTTAGAGAAATTTAAAGTGAGGCTTAATCCAAAAAAATGTGCCTTTGGTGTCCAATCCTGCAAATTATTAGGCTACATAGTTTCAGCAAAAGGGATTGAAGTGGATCCAGAAAAAGTACAAGCAATAATGGATATGGAAATCCTAAAGAACATAAGCCAAATGAGGTCCCTCCAAGGTAAAATACAATCCATAAGAAGGTTCATTTCTCAATTGGCCGAAAAATGTCATTCATTCACAAGTTTGCTACACAAAGATACTATTTTAATGTGGGATGAAGAATGTGATCAAGCCTTCACTTTATTGAAGACTTATCTAATAAATCCACCTATCCTAATGCCACCAATCAAGGGAAAACTATTTCTGCTATACATATCCGCTACTGAAAGGTCTCTAGGAGTTCTTTTGGCGCAAGAAGATGAACAAGGAAAAGAAAGGGCAATCTACTACTTGAGTAGAACATTGATCAAATATGAACTTAACTACACATTCATGGAAAGAGCTTGTTTAGCAGTTGTCTTTGCATCCCAAAAGTTGAGACATTATATGTTGATGCACAAGGTGAAACTAATTGCAAAAATTGATCCTCTAAAGTATTTTCTAAGCAAAACTACCTTAACGGGTAGGATAGAAAAATGGGTCATGGTATTAAGTGAGTTAGACATTGAGTATGTGGATAGGAAGGCAATAAAAGGACAAGTGATAGCAGATCACTTAGCTAAAAATCCATTAACTTCTACACAAACCATTCAAGTGGAATTTTTTGATTCTACCATTGTAAACATAGAAGCAAAGACATGGAAGTTGTACTTCGATGACTCATATACACAAGGAGGTTCTGGGGCTGGCATATTATTGATTACCCCTCAAGGGTACACTATTCCCAAGTCCTACAAGATTTTTTTCCCATGCACAAACAATATAGCAAAATATGAGGCTTTAGTCATTAGCATCAAGACGACTTTAGAATGCAACATCACCGAGCTACAAGTATATGGAGATTTTCAACTAATAATCAATCAAGTTAATGATGAATACAATACCAAAGATGAAAAAATAATGCCATACAAGACTATGATTGATGCTTGGAAAAAGTACTTTTCTTTGATAACCTTTGAGGAAATTCCAAGAGAGAAGAATAGAGTAGCTAATGAAATGGAAACCTTGGCTTCCTTACTTCAAAAATTAGATCAAAATGAGAAGTATGAATTCTTGGTGGAATAGTTAGCACAACTAACATTTGACCTTCCAGACACCCAAATTGGTTCCTTACTTCATGGACATGACTCACCTTGGTACGGCCCTATATATACCTATCTCAAAGACCAAGTGCTACCTTTAGATCAATCACAAGCCCAAAAATGAAATTTCATATGCCAATCAGCCCATTACATAATCCTTTCTGAAACATTGTATTGTAAGGGTCTTAACGGGACGTTACTTAGATTGCTAGAGGAAGAGGAGTCTAAGTTAGATTTACGTGAGGTTCACGAGGGCATTTGTGGGTCGCACTCAAGTGGATTAAACCTAGCCAAGAAGATCCTTCGTATGGGATATTTTTGGAAAACCTTAGAGAAAGATGCTTGTCACTTTGCCAAAATATGCAGCAAATGTCAATACCATGGCAACATGATACATGCACCGGCATAAGAGTTACATCCCTTTGTTACACCATGGCCATTCTACCAATGGGGATTTGACTTGATTTGGGTCATCTATCCACCATCTTCCAATGGGCACAAGTACATCATCACCGCAATAGAGTATTTCACTAAGTGGGTAGAAGTAGTTCCTTTGATCATGGGCACAGGTAAACAAATTTCCATGTTCATCTTGAACCACATCGTTTGCAGATATGATATCCCTCATGCCATAATCACAAACAATGGAAAGCAATTCAAAAATAAAGATGTGGATGAACTTTGTGCCACATTCCATATCACACATCACTCTTCATCCATTTATTATCCTCAAGCAAATGGACAAGCCGAAGCTACAAATAAGGAAATCCTCAAAATCTTGAAGAGATCGGTAAATAAATCAGGAAGAGATTGGCATGTGCAAATTAATCCGGCATTATGGACCTATAGAACTAGCATTTGGACACCTATAGGAGCTACATCATTTTCATTAGTCTATGGAGCTGAAGCTATTCTACCTTTGGAGGTTGAAATCCCATCTTTACGAGTATCACTGCAAGGCCTAATAATAGATGAGGATTATAGAGTTGCTAGACTTCAACAATTAGAATTGTTAGAAGAACACCAAACACAAGCCTATGAACACTTGAAATTATATCATAACAGAATCTCAAGGAACTATAATAAGCATATCAAATCGAGAGCCTTTCAAGTAGGAGATTTAGTGTTAAGAGAAAACCCAAAGAATCAAGCTGAAAGAGAAAAGAAAGGAAAATGGGAGGCTAATTGGCTTGGTCCGTTCATCATTGTTTCTTCATTTGGAATAGGAACTTATAAGTTAGTAGATTGTGAAGGAGAAGAGCTACAAGAACCTATCAATAGCATCCACCTAAAGAGGTTCTATACATGAGGTAGATGAAAGAGTATAAAGAGTATCAAATGAGGAGCATCATATTTATTGTACATAGTCAAAGAGATCTTGAAAATACCAAAAACATTTGAAAAAGAAAAAAAGAAAAAAAAATTAAAAAAAGAAAAAAAGCAATAAAACCCAAAAGGCAAAAACTTGGCAATGAAGCACCTTTTGTTGCCTTAAGTCTTTCCTTCAAGTCGCATGTGTACATATTGCATTTCCATCATCTCACTTGTAAACCTTTATTGCATCCATCATTTGTGCATAGTCATAATAAAGCATTTCAGTTGTGTCATTGCATTTCCTATGGCCCTAAGTTTGTTACACGATTACATTTATCACTTGGGGGCAGAAGAGGATTGGAAATTTGGTACCAAATGAATTCAATAGTGCTACCTTTGATCACATTAGAGAGAGATTTATCAGAGATTTAGAAGAGAGAGATTTTTGGTGAACCTTTGATGGATATCATTGTTCACACCTAAGTATTTGATCCTACAACTCTGTCCTTGAACCTTCATTGACTTTATTATTCGAGATTAAAAATTGACATTCTCTAAAGATCAGAATACTTGGAAACTCTATTTGAAAATCATGAAACATTGTAAAAAACTTGAAGCTTTCTTTTGATAATCTTTATGGAATTGACTTTTATCACATCTTTTTAGCTAATTGATGATGTTTCGACTAGATTGGCGATGATAGAGACATGATATTTTCTTTCCTTTGAGTGACTGTTTTAAGGAAGATTCATCAACTTATGAGAATTCATCTAATGACATGGTCATCAAAGAATGATTGAGGACTATCACATAAGATGAAGGATTGACCTTTTCTTGTTTACGCAAACATATACCTTGGCTATTTAGATCTTCTATATCTTAATACCAAAATCCACTTGCAACATTGAATCCGTTGAAACCAGTATTCATACTCCCATGGTTTGGTCATCCAACTAGTGAGGGTTCTACTAGTTTCCAAAGAGGTTACCAAAAGTGATACAAAGTGGTATTCATATCATCATGATTTGGTCAGTGATGGTTGTACTTTCTTTCCAGTCCCAAATTGCTCAATGATGAAAATTTATCTCTATGGCATTTATTTGCTAAAAGCTAGTGACACTTAGTTGCATTGCATTGCATTATCATGTTAGATTAATTGCATTTGTTTTTGGTTATTTTCCAAGGACAAGGGGGTACATTAATAATCTTGGTTAGTTAAAACATTACAAAAATGAGGGTGTTCAATCAAATGTCTTATCCTTCAATATCAATTAAAGTGAGGTTATCTTTTGCATTCATGCATAGCATTAATCATTAATCATTATTCATATATCAGAAAAGAAATTAAAAAAAAAGAAAAAAATTTGTTACTCATCCATCATTTACATATAATTAAGGATAGAACTGCATACATTGGAAATCAAAAACATAGGGGCATTCATATTCATATTCCATAACACACTTTGCATCCATACATGGAAAAATAGAAAAAACATCTCATAAATTCATACATCAATACATTCATCTATCTATATCATAAATGAGATACATTGCATCCATAGCATAATCAAAAGTAAAATGCATCATAAACATCATATAGCTACATATAAAGAGAATCTCATAACAAACTCATCAAGAGAATCAAGGAAGTATATCATCATATAAGTGTTCCTCAAACATCAAATGATCCAATACATCAGTATATCAAGATACAATGTCATGAAAGTGATACATCAATGTTCCAATCAATAAACAACATCAATAACATGATACAGGGGACATCAACAATGAGCATATCTGTCATCAAATCATCAAGAACCCATAGTAGTACCTGATCCATCCCCAACACCTGATCCATCTGGACCTCTGCCATCCTATCTATCCTATGAAGGAGGAGCCTAAGAAGTGCTCGCTATGATATGGCTCTATGCCATCATCGTTATGAACTACTGCATCAAGGTAGCTACATGATATAATCTTCCCACAATAATAGATACATCTATCCTCAGTGACTGCACCTCCCGTGCTACACTATCAATGCTAGGAGCAGCCTGTGAACTTTGGCCCATATCATGTGACTACTGAATTTGTGGAGGCACCTACTATGTTGAAACCTAATCTTGTTGTACCTAATCCTGATCCTACTATGCTAAGGCAACTCTCTATAACTGAACTATTGGATCCATACCACAAAGAATTTTTCTAGCAACCTCTACATGAACCTATCTCTACTGTCTCTACTATTTTTGGTGTCTCTGTTGCCTATCAACTACTACTCTAGGTACCTGGTCCTATCGCACATGTCCTTTCACTCTATCCCTAGCATTCCCACCTCTCACCTATGGTGCTTCTCATCCACTAGCAATAGCTCTAGGAGTTCTTTGTGCTTGTCACCTCTGACGTCTCCTCCTGCCACCACCCCCACCATCCTCACCATCATCTCTACCATCATCATCACCCTCAGATCTCTCATTGTGACCTGGGATAGGCTCTGCTGGATCTATAAATCTAGGAAATCTGTTCTGAGCCCACCACTCTTGAAACTCATGGGACATACCAGCATTAGCAACACCTCCAAGCATCTCCCATCTACAATATGCCAAACCAGCAATCTGAGCACAAGTAAACTGATAGTCTATTTGAGCACCCCACATGAATCTCTCCACCTAAACTTGAGCATATAATGCCATTCCCTATGGCATATCCTGTACTCTATCATACTAATAAGAAACCTGACCAAAGAAGAAATGCTCAATAATAGTAGTAGACCTACCGATCATCCATCGAGGAGCAAACATATAGGGGAGCTCATCATCGTCCTCCCTCCATCGCTCACATCCTATGTATGGCTACCACTGAACCTGATCAAGATCATTAATCTACTTGTGCCAATACTTAGTCTTTCCCAGATGATGCTAGACAACCATGCCGCTATATAGAAAAGCATAAGGAAAACCACACCACCGAATCTGATCTGAAATTGGTCTAGTAATGGGAAGATGCTCCCATACCCATAACTACAAAATCACTGCACCTGTCGATAATGAAGCACTCTCTCTGTAAACAACCTCATGTAAATCATGGTAAAGCTGTGCCAACACACATGAGGCCCAATCGAAGCACCAAGGTTGTGCTAGAAGATCCTCTAGTATCCTGCCCCATCCAATTGAGAAGCCATGACCTCGATGGTTAGGAAGTAGTAAACCACTGATCAAAGCACCAAGTACCACTGGTAATGTGGGGAAAGAAGCAAACTAAGCCCAAGTGATAGTATCATGATCAATAGTGTTGTCTCCAAACACTCATCTGCAAACTGTGCTATCATAGACAGAATCATAGTAGACTATCTCACCATGGCAAGGAATGTGCAACAATCTGTATACATCCTCTAGAGTGATGGTCATCTCTCTGAAAGGAAGGTGAAATGAGTTGTGGTTAGAGTGCCATCGCTCTGCCACTACGGTAGGTAACCCATGGTTCAGCTGAAACCGTGAGATGTCCAGGAGGAAGTTGAGGCTGCACATCTCAATAACTCAATACTCTGCAAGAGTCAGAGCCTGACCTAAATCAATCACCCAAGATGCTATAGTCCGTATATATAATCTACAGAAATGTGCCTATTTTTCAAATCAAAGGAATGATATCAATGTACCATATCAATGAGTTATCCTAAGTCAATCAGTCTATCAAATATCAGAATCAAAGTAATCAAACCTAGTACCATTTGTTCGTGTCTCTATATCCTAAGAATGAAGCATTAATTCTACCTATCATTATCAGTTTTCACACTAATTAATCAAGTCCTACCTATCAGTATCCCACTATCAGATATATCCTATCAGATTGACGTAATCAAACATTCATTGGTACCACTATCCTGATATCCTAATCAATTGTTTTTCTTAACTATAATAGACCTAAACTATCTTGGAATTTAAATGATCAGTCGATGACATCAAATGTTTAATCAAAAAATCAAGTTGAAAATTTGAAAAAATTTCAAAAACCTATAGGCATCATTTGCCCATTACCAAGCGACATTTTACCTTACACGGTGCAGAAAATCTATCACGTGGTACTTTATTCTTACCATGCATTATTTAACATATTACATGTCACTTCACAATGTTAGGCAAAATCTTAAGGAGCCTAGGCATCATTTTAAAACTAGGGTTTCCTAAGTGAAAAACTAATTGGAAATTGGCATGGAAATTCCACTTCTATGCGGAAAAAGATTTTTATTAGGTGAGATTTTACTATTCTTAGGTGACACTTTACTACGCAGAGGTGTGAGTAAAAAGTGCGGACGTGTGAATTAAAGAGACTATGCAACATTTAACTATTCCTAGGCATGACTTTGCAAAATCAAAAGTGCAAGAACATGGAAAAAATGCAATAAATGCAAAAAGGAAGTTAGCAATGACTCACAGGAGCTCCATAATCAAGTGGTCTCTAATACCAATGACTCCTCTCGAACTGATGCTCTCTGATAGGCACAACCATTGCAAAAATCAAAGCAGAACCAGAGCAAAATCTCAATAGTCAAAAGTGAAAATGAATAGTAAATCAAGGTTTTTCAACCTATTTAAGCTAATTTGACCTAATTTAGAGGTGAAATTTTGACTTTGACCTATATTAACCTATCAAAATCAATTGGGGCAAATTGCTAAACCATTAGCATATCATCAAATGTTTTTGAGAAATGAAAACATATTGGATCAATCAATCAAAAAACATGAAATTTCAAATCAAGCAATCAATATGTTTTATTTCTGAGGGGGCATAAGAGTATCAAATTGGCATCAAACATCATGAAATCTGGGGCATCAAAGCATCAAAATTTTTGTACTAATATCAGGAGGGTATATCATATCAAATCATATCATCAGACAACAATCATATCAGTTAATCAAAGTAAACCAGGACCTAAAAGCGATCAGGACTCAAAATTTCTTTGAATCAATGTTCTTTGCACATCAATTCAAAGAGGGGCATTTGTAGACACTAAAAAATGGACAAGTGCTTTAAAATAAATAAATTAGCTCAAAATCTTTATCAAAATGCACTAATTCTCATCAAAATGGATCAAATCACATTAAATGGACATTTATTAAATAAAATTGGACAAAATCATTAAATCAAAGGAAAAATCAAATAATGACATTAAATAATTAAATAAAAGCTTAAAGGGGTGAAAAACACTATATAATTGATTTTAATCAATTAATTGTATAGTTGTTTAAATCAAAAATCAAAATGAACCTATTCCCTTACATGGCTAAATTTAATTAATTAATTGAATTTAATTAATCCTAATATCTTTCAACAAAGTTGAGCAACCAATGAGAATTGAGGACAAAAAGACATAAATCACTCGAAAAGAAATGAATCTTGATCACTCATTTTAAAGTTTCAATCTCATCCACTCAATTTTGTCCTTTTGTCCAAAGCTTTGAGACAAACATTTAAATTGTCCCCCCATTTATGAACATTGCAAAGTTTTTGACTCAACCAAAGGTAAATCATGGTTAATTCACTCTACCCCCTACCCTTGGGAATTTACTATAAGTATGAAGCATTTTGAGAGCAATAATCATCTTCAAAATTCATTTGCAAAGCATCACCATTATAGTAAATTTCATGGCAATCAAGAGCATTTGAGAGCATTTGAATTATCTTTGTATCAATTTGAGAGTTAGTGAGCTAGAATAAGCATTTGTAGCATCATATTTTCTCATTTTAGAAGTGTCACTAGTGGAGATTGAGCTGAGAGCTTCACTTACCACATTTGATTAGAGAACCATGAGATGTCATGGATATTAAATGCATTTCTTAGTTTAAATTTGTATTGCATTTGCTTTGATTTGTTAGTTAATAGTCCTAATTTCATGAAGGTGTATAACATACACACATAGCACCATGTCTATATCTTTGTCACAAGTTGCATCAAACAAAGAGTCAAACTCATACTCAGGTGAGTCAGTGATGCTTGATAGAGGAATCCCATTAGCACTTGTTGTACCATCTGACTCATGTTCTTCTTTTGCAGCACTAAAATTTTGTTCCTGTTTGAATCTTTCTTGAAAGAGTAATGGTATTTACAATTCACCCACATAATTAGGGTCAATAGTTTGTATTTCCATCCTCTAGTCATATGTCAGTGGGGTGATTGAGGTAGTATCATCATAATCACTTTTAGCTTGTACTTGATTGATAGGTATAATAGGATCATCTGGTTCTTCAAAGAATGTTGCAAGATCCGAAGACATGGAG
Organism: Chamaecyparis obtusa; assembly: GCA_027943335.1. Classification (NCBI taxonomy): domain Eukaryota; kingdom Viridiplantae; phylum Streptophyta; class Pinopsida; order Cupressales; family Cupressaceae; genus Chamaecyparis; species Chamaecyparis obtusa. Next base: position 7,204,239 of record BSBK01000370.1, on the reverse strand, counting down.
TAGGGAAAGATGTCCTCATTAGAGCTACCCTCTAGATTTTACACTAGAGTAGTGTCTTCTGGTTTTAGCTCTGGTTCAGGTTTAGGTTTTGGTTCTAGCACAAACTTGTTTATCCCTAAATGAAAGGGGATCTTCTTGAAACCTAAGCTAGTAGTATCTTTTGTCTGGTGACATGTAGCTTCAATTGGTTTAAGAAAACCATTGTCATTCATTCCTATAGGACCACTCCCTTTATAGCCAAAGCACTTCATGATTTTGAAGGCCTCACTATATGACTCTTGCTCTAAGTCTTGAGCAGAGTGACTTCTTTAGATGTATCTTTTCCCTTGTAAATCCAAGTTGTAATAGCTCTTTCTTCATCCTCATCTTCTAATGGCATTGTGGCCCATACAAAGGCACCATCGTAGACTGTTTGAGGAGAGTCCTTAGAAGGTTTTTTACTCTCAGAAGGTCTCCCATAAGAATGTAGAGATGGAGGGAGAGATGCCAGTGATAGCACAAGTTCAATTTGATATCCTCCCATGCCTGTGTCTTTAAGTTTCAGAGTCTATTCCATTTCTTTGAGCTTGGCATCATAGAATTCAGTAGACTCTCTATTGGTAGGGACAAAACTATCTGCAGACTATGTGAGTGTGTTGCAAGAATAGTTGGTATTGCCAAGCATAGTTACCTCCACTCCATGGAACTGAAACTTGATGCATTGATGGTATGTGGATGGAGCTACTTGCATTTGATGGATCCATGGTCTACCCAATAGGATGTTGTATGCAAGAGGAATATCTAGGACTTGACAAATAACATCTCTCTCAATAGGTCCAACTCAAATAGGTAACACAACTAAGCATTTGGATTTGTTCTCTTCTTCATCATATGATTTGATAGTAATTTTCTTGTGGGAATCTATGCAATCCTCATCATAGCCTAACTAGGTAAGCAGCTTAGCAGAACAAATATTAAGGCTAGCACAATTTTCAATGAGAACTTGGTGGACACTCTTTGGGCCTATCTTGACTTCTATGTGCAAGGGACCATTATGCAGATGGCTCAGCGAGTGGTCATCTTCTTCAAAAAGGGAAAAATAATGAGGTGAGGTCAAGTGACCCACCATGGATTGAAATTGATCAAGATCAAGATCTTTAGGGATATTTGTCTCGGTGAGGGCTTTATCTAGAATATTCCTATGAGAAAGAGAGATCTTCAACAACTCAAAAATGGTAACTTGAGTGTTGGTTCATTGGAGTTGGTCTAAGATGCTATAATTAGAAGTACTAGGCATAGGGACCGACTTCGAGGTTTTGTTAGTAGGACCAACAATAGTCTTATTCATAGTTTGTTTTAGAGAAGATGCAGGAGGATTGAGACCCTTCAAAACAATCCTCCCACATGATTGAGTAACAACATTGGTTCAATCTTGAAATTGCTCACATCTAGAAGAATGAGATGCAGGGCCTCACAAGACAAATAGAGTCTTTGGTTTAGGAGCATCCTTGCTCCCCTTTATAGTGATCACATCACAATACTCAACCTCAACAGGTTCAATCATATTGATGACATTATCATTGGTGCTATACATATACTTAACCTTGGCATTTGTATTCTTGGTCTTGGAAGACTCACCCTTCTCACGAGGAGGGAAAGGATCCTTGAATACCTGATGATCTAAATTCTTGTTATGGTTGTCTATAATAATGTCACCATTGTTAATCAGATCTTGGATCTTATGCTATAGCTTAAGACAAGTAGAAGTTTTATGACCCTTGTTTTTCTAATAATCACAGTATGTGTTGTCATTCCACCAATGAGGTCATGGTTGGGGATCATAGCGTCATGAATTATCCAAAGGAGTGAGTATCTAATTTTTCACAAGAGTCTTGTAGACCACATCAAGAGGTTCTCCCAAGGGAGTAAAGTCACACTTGGGTCGAGAGGCCCAAGGTTTGTTCTTGGAAAATCTTGAAGGTGGTTGATTGTCCCTTGTTGCCTTTTCAACAGCCTTAGCCTCTTGTATACTAGAGGTAAGATTAAAAAAAAAGTTGGAAGGCTTCGCAGTCACATTGTCAATGACTCCATCATTTACAACATCTCTATTTTTGTTGGCAGACTTACCTTTGTATTTTTTTGAGGAGGAGGACCCTTGTTTGTTGTCCTTTTTTAAAGTCAACTCCCCTTTCTTGACCATATATGCCTCTATCCTTACAACTTGCTTAATCATGTTGTCAAAAGTGAAAGGACCTTGTAGTTGCACTTGATATCCAAAATTAGGGACAAGATTGTCCAAAAAAATGTTGATTTTCTCAGACTCGGGTAGTTTGTGAGGATACTTCATGCAAATTTATCTCCATCTTTGGAGGAAGGACAAGAAAGGCTCTCCCTATCGCTATTTCATTTTACACAAATTTTGGATATTGAGTGGATGTTGAATATTGTGAAAATAATGTTGGAGGAACAGATTAGCAATTTCTTTAAAAGTCTTGAATCCAATGGGTAATTGAGAAAACCACTCCATAGCTAACCCACCTAAGCTATAGGGAAAGAGCCACATAAGATAAGTCTGATCATGCATGAATTCCATGGATAAAGCACCAAACTCTTTCAGGTGATCTTGGGGATGAATAGTACCCAAGTACTTATCATACTTAGGCAACTCCACTCCTTTGGGAAAAGGAGGTATGCAAAGACTCTTATCAAACAAGAAAGGGCATATGCTTTCCATTATGAATTGTTGTGTGGGTTTATCCTTATCCCTTGCAAGTTGGCTAATCTGGTATTGCATATCCCTAATCATCTTTTGTAACTTGGTAGTTTCAGTCTCTTATTCCTTGGCCACAAGTGTTTCAACTTGGTAGTTTGGGGGTAATTTGGCCCCTTTTTTGGCCAACTCAAGAAAGTACTTCTCCTTCTCTTCTAGAAGGAGGATCTCCATCATTTTGATAAGACTCTTATTGGCTTTCATAGAAATTATATTATTTTAAGTTATCTCATCATCATCATTTCCAAGAATATAAAAAATACTTGGTGCTTGATATTGTTGCTGATTGTCTTGATCTTGGTCATGTGGAGGAGGGTGATAGTGATATGGTTGTCGGTCACCTTGAGATTTGTTTGAGGATCATTTTGGGATTGATCATAACACTGATCATTTTGAGATTGACCCTAATCTTGGTCCTAACCTTTTTTATTTTGAGATTGGTCATGACTTTTGTTGTATTCCCCCTTTGGGAAATGAAATGGGTCTCCCATCTTGTCAATGTAGGATTGTGTAGCGCATGTAGACTCGGTAAAATGATATGAATGATGCTAAAAGGGCATGGCTAAGGTAACCTTTGGTGCGTTAATAGGATAAAAAAGGGTGATAGGTTCAAATGGGTTGATAGGTTCAAATGGGTCGATAGGTTTGACAGGGTTGGTAGATTCAATATGGCTAATAGGGATAGTTTGAGGAAGTGGCCTTCCAAAGTTACGAAACAATGAGTTGTTCTATTCTTGAAACAATCAATCAGGTTGTACTTGAAACAATAGATTATAACACTCCTAGAACACTAGAGTTGATGATTGAGATGGGTTGTCTTTCAATGTACTCAATGAAGAGGAACTTGAGGATCCCTCAGAATACTTAGATTGCGCAACAGGTTCAAGATGACCTATTTCTTGATTACAAGGTCTACCTCTACCTTGTCTAGTACCACGAATGGGAAAAGTGTTTCCACTTCTAGTCATAACAGTCATAGATGAAGATTAAGTGATGAGAGAGGACTTTGGGATTATGCTAGAACTCTATCTCTAGGATAGCGAAAAAGGAGATAAAGGCTAGAAAAACCAAGATGTGAAATGCACTTGACACGAATCGTCAAGAGTATGGCTAGAACAGCCAAGATGTGACTATCACATTGCAAGACACAAAAGCATAATAAGATAGGACAGACAAAAGAGAGACAATATGAGTCAAAGAAGTAATCTATCAGTTCTCAACTTGAGATACTTAGTTTCTAATAGTGAACAACAAGAGAAAAAGAAGACAAACCCTAGGCAAAAATCAAATCGAGCATAAAATTGACCATTCAATGGGAAATAGCTCGCTATTTTGGAAAATAGGGTACAGTCTCATGTGAGGAAGTGCTAGTTCATGAGAGGAAATGCTAAGCTTCACATGATAAAATGCTGGCTTCGCACGATGAAATGCTCTGGAAAGTGAAATCTCACATAGGAAAAGGTCAAAGTTCGAAAGTTCAACATAAATTTTGAGATAAAAATCAGGTTTCAAGACACAACATAAATGGTTTTCAAAAAAAAAATCTTGTTTTTGGACACTTTTAAGATAGTTCAAATCAACAATCTCAGTTTGAATGTTGCAAGAAATCATTTACAAGCATGAAGTTTTAGATCAAGCGATAGTGATGCAAGAAGTAGTCACAAATAGTTCTACCAAGGACAAAGCAACTTGGAAAAATCATGGGAGTCTTTGTTTAATCATGATGGTCAGTTTAAGACTCGAAACAATCACTTAGTTATCCCTACAAAAAAAATGGTGGAGAAGACAAAATCCATGCCTCACAACTTATGTGCATGCATTCACCTCACACAGCCATGTCACCCCCTAGAGGGTGCCCATGTTTTTTGTGTTTCCAAGGACTCAATAATATATGTTCAAAGGTTACCCTTGAAGCAGGGGCTAGTTTCATATACCACCTTCAAACATCCAGGTGCATGCCTATGGTGAGAATCTATGGGATAGATTCTTCCCCCTCTCTTCACAAAGATTTTGTCTCCTTTTGGAGGTGAACCGGGTAGGAAACTAACTAAGAAAGGTTTTTAGTGGGCTTCCATTCACACTAACCTTTGATGCCCCCAATACAAGGCTAGGGCCTTGCAACCACACCGACACCTGAAAGTCATACACCCCTAGAAGTAGGGATAGGAGTGGTGCCACTCAGTACAACAGACATAGCCTTCTCAAGATGATAGTTGAAATCAAGAGAAGGAAGTTAACATGGCTTTGGAGTTTTTAGACTCATAAAATCTTTCTTTATTATAGCGAGGTGGAATCATCGGCGATAGGAGTGTACTCACTTGGGTTGTTCCTAGAGGTTCAACTTCTGGCAGGCCCTCTAAAGCTGACTCAAAACTTGGCTTGGATCTGAGGGTCAGATTTTATGATTCTCTCAAAGAGAGAAGAGCATACTTCTCTACCTCTTCACCTTACCCAAACACATCAATCATATTCATCACTGAGATAACTCTCCCTCAACCAATTCATAGGTTTTTGGGTTTTTGATTCTCTCAAAGAGAGAAGAGAATAATCCTCTAACAAGTGAACATGCTAAAGGTTCGTTACCTTTCCTTGTTTCTCTAGGTATCTATCATGCTAGTACACTAGTACATTTGACCATATTTTTCTACCAAAATTTTCAACCATCAATTAAAAAGGTTTAGGTTGGTCAGATTATAGAAGGAAAACTTTATTTATTTTTTAATTCATGCCCGTGTTGGTCAAAATTTTGACCAATACCATGTAGGTTGAAATATTGACTAACAGGCATAACTTTTAAAAAAAAAGTTTCATTTCTCATTTCATTTTTACGGGAAAATTAGATCAAGGGTTGCAGTGCACGAAGGAGGATTGTAGTGTGTGAAGGATTTCCATCTTTAGTCATTGTGCGAATTGGTATGGTCTTCGAGATCTCATTATTTGTGATGTGTTGAATGAAGATTGAAACAACAATAGAATAGGAGTATTTTGAATTCTTTTAAAGGTTCCCAGTCTGATAAACTAGATTTCAATAATCAAAATTTAAAATTATGGCTTTGAACACTGGTTTCATAAAATGCAGGGTATCCTACTTTCCCACTGATGGATGTGAACGCCGCCTTGGGAAATGCTAGTTCCTTTCATGTATACTAAGAATTCAAAATCCCAAGCCCATAACTGTTCATCCATGCATGAAGGATTGATGCCCTAGGCTAATTACTTAATATGTATTTAGCATACATGTCTATCAGGGCATTCACGACTACAAAGTCTATCGAATATCCACCTTCTATGATGGTTTGATGGATTCCTATACCTTGTTCCAAAGCTCCCATTTGGGCATAGGTTGGGAGGATGCTGATAAAGGTTGTGTAATTTGGCCTTACACCTACTAATCACATTTTCTTAAAAGTCTCTAGGTCTTGTTCAACAAACCCATTTTGTGTAAATCCTGCGATCATTGAAGTCCATGAGACGACATCTCATTGAGGCATTTTGTGAAATAGTTTCTAAGTCATCTGAATGCTTCCACATTTTGCATACATATCCATCAAGGAACTGGAAATCATAAAATTTGATGAAAATCCACTTTCCATTGTGCATCAATGGATTTCCATACCCGGTTTAAAAGCTCCCAATTTAGCACATGTTGGGATGATGCTGACAAATGTTGTGGAGTTTTGTTTAACACCTACTAATTGTATTGATTAAAATCCTCCAAGGCTTTCCCAGAAATCCCATTTTGTGCATATCTAGCAATCATTGTTGTCCATGAAATCACATTAGGTTGAGGCATTCTTTTAAAAAATTGTAAAGCTTCATTGAGAGCACTATTTTGTGCATATCCTAATATTATTGTATTCCATGAAGCTGTAACTTGTTCAGACATTTTGTCAAATAGTTCACGTGCTTTCTACATCCGTCCACATTTTGCATACATATCCTTGAGAGCATTTACAACTACAACATCTGAAAGAAATCCTCTATCTATTATATTTTCATGGATTTCCATACCCTCTTCCACAACTCTCATCTTGGCATAGGTTGGAAGTATGGTGGTAAATGTGAAGTTATCTAGTTGAACCCCTATTCGCTGAATTTGTTGAAAAAGATTCAGTGCTTCTCGAGGATAACCATGTCTTCTTTAAGTTGCGATGATCAAATTCCATGAGAAGACATGTTGGGTCATGTGGATAACTATTGTAATCAGTTATATTAGATGATAATTAGGCCTTTATAGGGATTACACATCCATTATGTTTCTAGGAGAAGGATTATATAAAGGAGATGGCTAGCATTGTAAGGCTAGCTATTTATTGTAATATCATGATGTGGATTATTTGGAGATATAACATGGAGTAGATTCTTCAATATGGAGTAATGTACAATGTTCCCTATCTCAAATTTTTGTTCTATATCTATGAATGATAAAGAAAATTGAATAAGTTGAGTAAAGAAATGTTGGCAATTATGTATGCACTTGATAAGTTTAGACAATATTTGGTACGTTAGATATTTTTGGTAAGAAATAATAATAACAATCTCAAGTTCTTCTTGAACCAAAGGAATTTAAATGACTATCAACAAAACTGGGCAAGTAAATTGCAAGATTATGATTTTGAGATTGAGTATATGAAAGGAAAGATATATGTAGTAGTTGATGCTCTTTACCTAAGATTGTCTAAGATTGAAGGTACATATTGTGCATATGTTGTGGTAGATAAATTGAAAAAGTATGAACATTTCTTTCCTCTCACATATTATTTCAAGGCATCCAAAATAGTAGGGTTATTCTTTAGGGATATTTTTGTATTGCATGGTTCACCCAAGAGTATTGTCAGTAATAGAGATAATAGGTTCCTTAGTTTTTTTTGGAAGGAATTCTTTCACTTGACATGTACAAAGCTCACACCTAGCACAAGCTATCATCCTCAAATAGACAAGATAACATAAATTGTTCATAAATATATAGAAGGATACTTGAGGAATTACGTTTCAAATTAGTAAGGTGCTTGGGTAAAATGGTTGCACCTAGGAGAGTATTGCTATAATACCTCTCATAATGTCTAGATTAGTATGCCTCCTTTTCAAGATATTTATAGTCATGATGCACTTTATTTTTCTGATTTATTATTTCAAGTGGTAGCATGAACCCATATCTAACCTTTGACATTGAGCCCTAGTCTAAACTGGCCACTTTGCCTAGAGAGTCTGGTGTCAAGTTGAGAGTGTAGGAGTGTAGATTGGAACAAGCCAAGGGTAGTTTGTAGGGGAACAAAATAGGGAGTAGAAATCTATTTTGTCTATTTAGATTCCATCTTCTTCCTATTTGAGGGTGTAGATGGCAATAGGTCTAATTGTAATTTGGGGCCTAAATTTGCAAACTTATGTTGTGGGTGTTTGAAACCGGTGTTCTAAGATTGGAAGACATACTTAGAGATATCTGGTGTGACCTGACCCTTAGGAAGAAGTTAGGATTAAGAAGATTCAACGGTCCTTATTTGGTGGACTTGAGGAGATTGAATTCTAAAGAAGAAACCAAGAGTTAGATGGTTGTGTGATATAAGCTACAGAGACATCCTTAAAAGGTTAACCTTGTGGCAGGGTAGCCAAGTGTGGTTACTGATTGAGGAACCTTCATTCATCAGTACTATCAATCACTGCAAGACAGTGGGTTCCCACTTTAAGCTTCTTGTTATGACCACTTTAGACTAATATTGGATGTAGATGGTATTTGGGTTCCCACTTTAAGCTTCAAACCCCCATAAGATAGACTTTTCATCCTTCATTATTGGACCAAGATTGGTACCTATCCTAGTAAGTCATAATGAGACAGTGCATCATCCATCCTGGAGTAATTATTGAATCTTGTATTCAAGGTTGGGAATGGTAGTTAGGACATGTTATTAAGTGGACTTTGAAGGTGTGGGGTCTAGGTTCTAGTAGGTTGTTGTCCTAGAGACCTTTGAGAAGGTTTTGAAGGATAAGTTGCCCTAATCTCTCACACTTACCCTAGTCCTTGCATCAATAAGTGCCATCATCATATTAAATGAGACATAAAGAAAAAAGTATCATAGAAATTTTTTCTGAAGTATCCTGATTGAACATAAGAATCTACTTGTGAATAGGATACAAAAGAGAACCATTTAAGAAATAGTCATTTTCACACAAACAAAAGATATTAGTTGTTAGGATCATGGTCTTTCCCATTCTAAGAATATATAATTTTTTTATTAGTATAGATATGATATTACATGTTCCTATAAACATCCACAATTTTAACAATATCATTGAACTTATGCAAGTTGCATTATTACCACTATTTTGTGAAACAATCTACAAATTTAAAGTTATATTTGAGTTAAAATATAAGTAATATTAAAATAACACTTCAAATATTTATCAATATCAAATAATTATTCTCAGTTCACATCATGTGGCCAATTTGAAACAATTAAATACTTTTCAAACATAATATTGTTTGCATTTAATTTTTATTTTTATGATAATTTATTCATAGTTATTTATTTATCTTCAATCTTTATTTGAGAGGTCACAATACTTAGTCATTCAACATGTTTAAATGATTGTTTGCTTTATGTGACTTGTCTTCAATTCTTATTATAAAGTGTATGAGTTCCAATGCTAATGAAATCCATGCATTTGAAGTAGAATTATGTAAAATTTTGAAGTTAAAATAATGTGAACATAATCTAAAAGGAATGAAATTTATTAGGTAAATATTTCTCTGCTTTAAATTTTTTTTTTTTTTATTTTTCCATATTTAAGTCAGCAATATATTGTACAGACACATACTATTTTCTGAGTCAATAAATATGTTTCTATTTAAATATGTTTCTTGATTACACCCCCCACTAATCAGACATACTCATTTATCTGTTTTAATTTCCTTGCATGTTTTTGGTGGGAGTTAATCGAGAATTTGAAGTCTTTAATTTTTATAAGTAAGAGGGGTATTTTTCCTTTGGATTGGAAAAATAACACTATCTTAGTCTATTGTCATTCCCAGTCACAATATCATTCAGTCCAAGTTAGGACAATCCTTTGTTGAGTAGTAGTTCTTCATTCTTACAATTGATGTATTCTCATGGTGGAGTGGAAGACTTCATGTAACAAAAAAATGATTGGGATCTATCTATGAGATTTCTTTTCAAAATGAATTGATTGATCCAAGTTACCTTTGTCACTACAGCAAGCACACAAAATCAGTTAAAAAATGATTGTTAGGTATTGAAACAAGGATACATATATTTTTCATATATCTTTAAGTTGATCAGGGTCCCTTGGTAGTCACTTCTCAAGACTCTTGGATGCATTTTTTTCTTTCGTTCTTACTATTCCTTCACTAATTTTGAAATGTAGTAATCTAGACAACACATTTATCTCTATAATAAAATGTCATTCAATTTAACATTTTGCATGTTAGTTTTTATTTGCTTATTTCTTCAGATTGGGCCTATACGTTCCAAGCATTGCTCTTCTTGCAATGTCAAGAAAGACCATGTTTGACGATATCTATGCACAAAAAAATAGGGAGACAATTGCTAGACTGTGGTCTAACTTAAAAATAAAAGGTGATGGAAAATGTTATTGTCCTTGCAAAATTTTTAAAAGCTTAAAGACTCGAAGATATCTAATCAAAACAGCTGAGGAACATTGTAGGTAGCATGGTCACATTGAAGGGGGAAACAAATTTCATCCATTGGTATGTATTTTAATAATTTATAAAATACATAAGACATGATTTGATGATGACATCATGGTCATGGTTAATATAAGGTCATCATTTTCATATAGGTCAATCTCCTTGCATTTCATGTTATGGACCATGACAATCCAGAGAGTGTGGATTTCTAGATGAGGGAACATGGAGGTGTGAATATAGAAGTAAAAGGTAATGATCCCATGGAAGAAGACCATGATGATGAAGAAGATCATGATGATAAAGATGATCATGATGATCAAGATGATGATGATGATGATGATGTTGATGCAGACCTTGATGTACCTATACTTGAGAAGGCACACAAGCCCCTATATAAAGGCTCCCAAACAACTCTTCTTTCCATTGTATTATTGTTGGTGAACTTGAAGGTTATGAATGGTTTATCCAACGTAACAATGACATGTATGTTAAGGTATGTCATCTTTTTTCATTATTTTAGTCCCAATTCCCTTACAATTAACATTGGGTGAATCGTGTAGCAATTAATATTCTTTAAATTAAAAAATTATATTTTTGGTCGTAGGTTGATAGGTGAGTGTTTTTTACCACCATCAAATATTCTACCTTGCTTGTACCGATAATTATCTGCCATTATGAAAGATATTGGAATGGAGTATCAAACAAAACATGCATGTCTGAATGATCATATTATATATCATAAACAACATGAATTTGCAACAGAATGCCCTGTTTGTCATATTAGTAGATATCGATCAGATCAAATAACAAAAAAAGTGCCTTGCAAGGTTCTTCGGTTTATTCCCATTATTCCATGTCTGCAATGATTGTTCAGGTGTAATAGCTTGGCACAATTTATGGATTACTATGCACGCAATAGAAGTTGAGATTACATTATGTGAATGCCTATGGATGGTTCAACATTTAAGAAAATAGAGGAAAAATGACCACACTTTAATGAAGAACCTCGTAATCTCAAGCTTTCATTGGTAGCGGACGATGTCAATCCATTTGGAAAGATGTGATCTACTTACTCAGTGTTGCCTATTTTTGTTATCAACAATAACATTTCTCCTTGGATGTCCATAAAGAGGGAGCACATAATGTTGACACTGATTGTTCCAGGTATTTTTTCATTTAATAGTCATCCAAATTAATTTATTATAAATAATCCTTCAAAATGGTCATAATAATTATGTAATGTTTTTGTTCATTCAACTAGGTAAGTACCAAGTTAAAGATATCAATGTATATATTGAGCCCCTTATCTATGAGTTGATGGTGTTATGGAATGGGGTCACTATGTATGACATCTCTAGACCAATAGGATAAAGACAATTTCAATTCCATGCAATGCTTGTATGGACAATACATGATGCCCCTAGGCTAACACATTTTTGTGGTATGTTCTCTTCTTAACACCTCTTTTTTGGTATGTTATAGTACTAACACAAAGTTAACATATTTAATCCAATTATACATGATTTTGTAGGTCTTCAGACAAAGGGAAAATTTGCATGTCCAGTTTGTGGTCCAAAGATGAAATCTCATCATTCAAAAAGTTTAGGAAAGCAGGTGTTCGATGAGAATAGACACTTTCTCCACATAAACCATAAGTACCGAATTACTGAAAAATATCTTTTCAATGGGAAAGAAGAGACTACATCAAAGCCAATGAGAATGACACCTCATCTATGAAAGTTGGAATACAATAAAATAAATCATCGAGGTAATGTCATTCCATCTAATGGTTTTTGTTCAAAATTTATATTTTGATATTGTATTTTGTTTACTGATGATGTAATTGATGCTCGAGAAGGTTGTCAAGGCATTAATGACCAACTTCCAAAATGACTAAAAATTTATCCTACACAATTTAGTAGGTTGTCGTACTATGAGAAACTCCCAATCGTGCATTTGTTTGATCCTATGCATATTGGAAAGAATGTAACAGAGACATTATGGAAAATCTTGGATGGAAGGTGTGACAAAGACAAAATTGTCAAAATTTGTAGTGACATTGAAGAATCCAACCATGCAATAAAAATTTTCATTCGATCAAATAACAATGGAGACCAGATTGATACAAGTGCCCTTAGTTGGTTATTGTCAGAGCAGTAGAGCAATGCTATAAAAGAAGTCATAAAAAAAATACAATTTCCCATAGGGCTTGCTACGAACATAAACGATCTCATATAAAAAAAAAGTAAATTTGGGCCAGGGATGAAAACACATGATTGGCATACATTTATTAAGGTAATTCATGTTATTTTGTATTCACTATATATTTGTATACTGCATGTAGTTTTCATTGCATTCTTTTATAAAATATTGATAAGATCATTTTACAAATATTGCAGTATGTTCTACCTATATCTCTCCCACACCACTTTGCCAACAGTGTCAAACAAGTTATATATGATCTTGGAAAATATATGAGGTGGTTGTCATAAAAAGAAATCAATAAAGAAGATATAAAATATTGGAAGAGAAAAATTTCTCTTCTTATGTGTGAAATGCAAAAGTGTCTCCCTTCAACTTTTTTCAATGCACAAGAACACTACCTCATACATCAAGTTGAGGAGATTGAATTGTGTGGACTTGTACCAACTAGGTCAATGTGGATGGTTGAGAGGCACTTGAAATTTTTGAAAGGTTTAGTTTGACAGAGAGCACATCATGAGGGTTCTATGGTGGAGGGATATATGGTATACCAGACCATGGTGTACATTAGTGAATATCTTCCTAAGTTTGTGTATACAAGTAAATGTATCTGCATAGAATTAGGGTTAATCATCAATAATAAGTGAAATAAGAACTAAATACAACCACAATTGAGAAACTATTTAACAAAATCAATGACTAATTGAGCATCCTATCGCTCTCTAACTAAGATGTTAATGAGTGAGCTCTCAGCAAGCTCTCATTAATGACAGTCCTAGAATGAGAATGATAGAGATAAAACAATGCTAAAGCTAACAATTATCAAGATAAATGCTAAAATTGCTCTTAAATGCTTTCTAAACTCAAATTGCAAGAGGTTTGATGCAATTCTCAGATAGGTGGTTGATGAATTATGAAGGATTTTAGCCTTCCTTTTATAGATTTTCCAATGGTAGGGGGTGTAGTTGTGTTTAATCATGGTTGAGTTGGGGTTAAGTCTCTGGTTCCACCCTTTAAAGACAAAGCAAAGTTTGTGTCCTCGAAGCTTGGGACAAGTAGACAAGATGGATGGTTGAGATTCCTTTTCACTTTGAGTGAATGAGATTCAATTTAGCTTGATCCATGCGAATGCCTTTCCTCAAATTTCATTGGTTGTTTGATTTTCTCTCCTTTTGGTTTGTTGAGAGTGATTGATTTTTATTAATTGATTTATTTTAGCCATGTACCCCTTGAATGGGTTGAATTTAATTTAATCCAAGACTATAGAATTAATTGAATTAATTGTACTTTGATTTGATTAAACTTGATTAAAGTGCTCTTAATTTTGATTGATCTTGAATTAAGACTTGATTTTCATTTTGATTGGCTAATTGTGCATTGTGATTCAATTGATTCAATTATGTCCTTGATTTGCTTTGATTTGACTTGATTTTATTTGAATTATCATTAAATTGTCTTTGTCCATTTTTAGGTGATTACAAATGCCTATCTTTGAGTTGACGTGTGAAGCATGTCGATTCAAAGAATACTCTAATTTTGCTCGATAATAGATCTTGATTCATTGATGGTCAATCTTTGATGTTCATTTGATGGCTTTCGATGGTCGATCTCAATTTTTGATATGAAATTAATGCTGATTGATATGAAACTCTCCTAATTGATGTGGTTTTAATGATCATTCTTGATATGATGGTTGATTGGATGATTGATCCTCGATATGATGATTGATCCGGATGAAAAATATTGATATGATACCTGATTTGATGATTGGTTTCAATGTGATGCCCCATTCGTTTGATTATGAAAAATTTCCTAATAATAGCTTTCGCTTTGATTTGATGATGTTGATCTAATTTACGTTGATGTTACTGATGATGTTGATCTGATTATCTGATGGTATGCCCCCTCAGAAATGAAACATATTGTTGTTTTTGATGGATAGGTTTAAATGATTGATTGATATGTTTTCATTTCTGAAACACTTTATGATATGCCACACTTCTCAATTTGCCTTGTAAGTGCAATAGATTCATATAGGTCAAAGTCATTTCTTACCTCAAAATTAGGTCAAATCTTGCTTAAATAGGTTGAAAAACCTAGATTTACTATTCATTTTCACCTTTCTCTTCTGTGATTTTGCTCTGGTTCTGCTTGGATTTTCAAGATGGTTGTGCCTATTTGAGAGCATCGATTCAAGTAGTGTCAGAGATATGTGAGGCCACTTGACTATGGACCTCCGATAAGTGATTTTCAAACCTTGGTATTGCATCTATTGCTCATTAATTAGCATTTATTGCATTTCCCAATTTCATCACTGCTTTGAAATATTTAATTCACGCTTATGCAAATTTCAATGTCGCCTAACACTGTTAAATGTCGCATCTGTGGTTTTTATTATTGCTCACGATTATTTAAATGTCGCTTATCAAACTTTCATTTTCACCTAAGGTTAAATGATTCACGCGTAGCCTTAGGTTTTAAAAACTAGATTCATTAAGTTTTTACGCACATGAACCCTAGCAATTCAATGTCACCTAAGAAGGTTTTACTGTCGTGTAAGTCAATTCAGTGTCACCTATGAAAAATTTGTCACCTGAGACAAAAGTAATGTCGCCTGAAAAAAATTGTGTGTTGCTTAAGGAAATGTCACCTGCGATGAATAAAATCACGCCTGTAAAATTTTTCTCAGAATTTTCACTTGTACTTGATTGTTTTTAATTTTTGAAACATTTAGTACGTCAAGATGACTGATTGGAATAATATGATTAGGTTATTTACATTTGAACTAAATAATTGATTAGGATATCAGTATAGTAATACCAATTAAGTTGATTTGTCAATCTGTTATGATAGGGTGATGGTCTAATATTTTATTCTCAAGATCTAGAGAGATAAAACAAAGATTTTCCTTCCTCAAGATATAGAGTTAGGAGTTTTGATGCGCTCATGATGAGCAAATGGATTTTAGAATAACTTGATCAACTTTAGAAGTTCCTTGGTATAATATGCTGATATGATTCTTTTGTTCTTTTCCAAATAGGCTGACTTCCCTGTGTTATATATCCGATCAGTTCCATCATGGGTTATTGACCTTGGGCAGACACTTACTGCGGTTGAGTACGGTGTTATAGAGCTTTGTGGTTTGAGCTTCCTTCTCGATCTTCCCCGATTCCAGCTGAACCATGGGTTATTGACAACTATGGAAAAGCATTGGCACTCCAACCACAATACTTTCCATCTTCCTCATGGTGAGATGACAATCACGCCTGAGGACGTGTATCATTTTCTACGGATTCCCTGTCAAGGAGAGATTGTTTATTATGATTCTATGTATGATTCTACTATCTGCCGATGAGTGTTTGGGGACAATTTGATTAATGATGATACGATCACATGGCCACATTTTTCTTCTTTCCCTACATTGCCTGTAGTTCTTGGCGCATTGATTGGTGGTCTACTTCTTCCTGACCGACAAGGTCATGGTTTTTTCATTGGTTGGGGTAGGATTTTAGAGGATTTACTAGCACAACCTCGATGTTTTGATTGGGGTTCTTGCATACTAGTTCATTTATATCAAGATCTTCATGTGGTGTATAGAGAGAGTTCTTCCTTATCTATCAGTGCTATTATTCTCCAGTTATGGATTTGGGAGCATCTTCCGATTACCAAGCCTATTTTTGATAGGAGATGGCCGCGTGGATATCCTTATGCCTTTCTATATATTGGTATGGTGATTCAGCATCATTTAGGTCATCTGGATTATTGGATACATTAGATAGATGATCTTGATCAAGTTACATGGCATCTCTACCTTGATTGTGATCTATGGCAGGAGGATGATGATGAGTTACCATATATGTTTAGCCCTCATTGGATGATTGGCCAATCTGATACTATTATTGAGTAGTTTTGTTTTGGTCAAGTTTCTAGACAGTATGGTAGGATATAGGATATGCCTCTAGGCAATGCCTTATATGCACGAGTTCAGGCTGAGAGATCTTTATGGGGCCCTTGTATTGATTCTCAGTTTGCCTTGGCTCGAATGGTTGTTATTCCTTTCTCCAGATGGGAGATGTTGATAGGTATGTTTGATGCAAGGATGTCCCATGAGTATCAAGATTGGTGGTCTTGAAACAGGTTTATTCATTTCACAGATCTAGTGGAGCTTATTCCAGATTGACATGGTGGTGGCAGGGGTGGTGATGATGGGCATGGTGGTGGTAGACATCAGAGGTGTAGAGGATGTAGAGATCCTCTAGTTATTTTTGGTAGAGGACAGGTGAGGGATGGACATGGTTGAGATAGAGCCAGAGATAGGTAGGTTGATGTAGTCTAGATAGTTCATCCTAGAGCAGTAGTTAGACAGGATAGAGTTCATCGACAACAGTGAGCTCAGAGATAGGCTCATGTTGAGGCTACTAGATAGGTTCCTGGGGGTTTAGATCCTTTAGTGCAGTTACAGAGAGCTGCCCTGGCATAGCAGGATGATGATGCTCAGTAAGTTCAGGGTTAGCAAGTTCCAGCACAATAGATTTCATAGCTAGTTCATCAGCCATAGGATCATGGATAGGGTCCACAAGATGCTCCCACTATTGGTGCTTTAGCCTGAGATATGCAGTCTATGAGGACAGAGATATCTACTATTGTGGGGTGTTTAGATTAGGTTACTGCCTTGATGCAGCAGTTTCTTTCAGCCGTGATTTTTTAGAGACCGAGTGGAGTGAGCACTTCTCAGGCTCCTCCTCCACAGTATGATAGAGATCTAGGTGGTTTTGGTGCTATAGGATCATGATTGATTGATGATAGATTCATTTATCATTGATGTCCTCTATTGTACATTTATTTGATTGATCAGAACCTTTGATGTACCACTTTCATGATATTGTATTTGGACATACTTTGATGTGTTGGATCCTTTGAGAAACATTATTCTTATGATATATGATGATCTATTCCTTCGTCTCTATTTGATGAGTTGATTTATGAGATTATCTTTATATGCAACTATATGATGTTTATGATGCATTTAATTTTATGTGATGGATGCAAAGTATCTTATTTTTATGATATAGATAGATGGATGCATTGATGTATGGATACTATGAGATGTTTTCTATTTTTCAATGTATGGATACAAATTGTTTTATTATCATATGGATATGGATGATCCTATGTTTTTTCAAATGTATGGAATTCTATCTGTAACTATATCTATGCCAATGATGTATGAGTAATGATTCTCTTTTTATTTTCCGGATAATGACTAATGATTAATGATATGCATGTATGCAAAAGATAATCTCATTTTCATTGTTTTTGGTCTAAAATCATGATGTTTGAATTAAATCCTCCCATTTCATTTTTCCCCTTGCAATTTAAGCTAAGAAAAGAAAAAGAAATATATACAATGCCCTTAATCTAACATGTATGCAACTAACTATCATTATTCAAGATTTAGAGATTATTTTCATCATTGAGCATTTTTGGATCCTATTTTTTAGTACAATCATCACTAGTTCAACTATGATGATATGAATACTTTTGCCTTTTTCCTTGCTTTCCCATCAGTCTCTTCAATATGACTATCACTGATTGAAGCCAATCATGAGAGTGCGAATACCGATTTTGTCAGATTCTATGTTGCAAGTGGATGTTGGTATTATGATATTGAAGATCAAAATAGCCAAGGTATCCGTTTGCGTAAACAAGCAGAAATCTCTATTTTATCCTATGTACAAGTCCTTGATGATTCTTTGATGATCACATCCTTAGATAAATAATACATGATTTAAAAACTTTGATTTTAAGACAGTCATTCAGAAATCAAGAAAATATCATCCTTTCATCATAGCTTGTCTAGTCTAAAACTTTCATCGATTCGCTAGAAAGAAATGATTTCATCAATTGAGTCAACACTTAGAAAAAAAATTTCCATGTTTTTCAAATCCATAGTTCAAGTGTAGTTCCATCCATTTCAAATTTTTAATCCTAATAAAGGGTAAGGTCATTTAAGTTCTTGGATCAAATTTTCATTTTAAGCTCATATTGGATTGGGATGTAGATTTGATTAAGTGTTCCTCTTTTGAGTGTGATGAATTGATTCTCTGATTGAATAAAGCTTGTTGATGAATCCTTTCTCCTTGAGAGTAGATTGCCCCTAGTTTGATATTGATTTCATTTATGGGACTTAGGATGATTTTTTGATTAGGAGACCAAAATCTTAAGGTACTTGCAAATGCAACTGTGGGGTTTTATTATGCAATATATACAAATGTTGACGAATGCAATATTAACAAGGTGACCTTCTAAGTATGCAATTGACTTGGACTTTCAATGGTGCATGTTTACCAAGTTTTCATCGATTGAATGGATCAAGCTCTTTTTTTCTATTTTTAAAGCTTTTCTCTTTTTTCGCTACCAAGGTGCCTATTTGCTAGGTTTTCACCAAGGCACTTTTCTTCTTTTTCAATTTTTTTGTATTTTTCTTTTTTTCATTTTTTTTTCATATTATCAAGGAACCTATTTGCTAGGTTTTCACCAAGACAACATCTTTTTGAGGATCATAATTGAATTTTTTTCCTTTCTTCATGCTCAATTTTCCATTGTTTTTGATCTTTTGTGCTTTTCAACTATTTTTGATATTTTTAGCTTTTCCAATGTTTTTGGTATTTTCAAGATCTCTTTTGAGTTATGTACAATAAATATGATGCTCTCCATCTGATACTCTTTATACTCTTTCATCTACCTTAGGTATAGAACCTCTTGAGATGTATGTTGTTTATGGGTTCTTGTAACTCTTCACCATCACAATCTGATAACTTGTATGTGTCGGTCCCAAAATCCTCAACAATGAGAAATGGTCCTAACCAGTTTGCTTCCCACTTTCCTTTTTTCTCTCTTTCTGCTTGGTTCTTGGGATTTTCACACAACACTAGGTCACCTATTTGGAATGTCCTTGGCTTGATGTGTTTATTGTAAGATCTTGACATTCTATTCTGCTACACCTTTAAGTGATCAAAGGCTTCTTTCTATTTTTCATCCAAGAGTTCTAGTTCTTGTAGCCTAGCCACCCTATAGTCTTCCTCATTTATCAATCCATGCATAGATATCCTCAAGGATGGAAGTTCTACCTTCAAAGGCAAAACTACTTCTGTTCCAAAGACTAAGGAGAAGGGTGTAGCCCCTGTTGGCGTCCTTATCCTTGTCCTATAAGCCCAGAAGGTCAAGTTTATCTTGATATGCCAATCTCTACCAAAATTATCCACCGTTCTCTTCAAGATTTTCAATATGTTTTTGTTTGTTGCTGCGACTTGTCCATTACCTTGAGGGTAATAGATTGAAGATGAATGATGTATCATATGAAATTTGGTGCACAATTCTGTTATGTCTTTATTCTTTAAATGTCTTGTGTTATTTGTTATAATGGCATGAGGTACACCATATCTACAAATTATATGATTTAGGATAAACAAGGATATCTATTTACCTATTGAAGTTGATAGGGGTATAGCTTTCACCCACTTAGTAAAGTATTTCATGGCCGTTATGATAAATTTATGCCCATTCAAAGATGGTGGATGAATCATTCCTATTAGATCTAGACCCCATTGATAGAATGGCCAAGGTGTGGTCATTGGATGAAGTTCTTGTGCTGGCGCATGTATTAGATTTCCATGCAATTGACACTTCTTACAAGTTTTTGCAAAGTTACAAGAATCTTTTTCCATGGTAGGCCAAAAATATCCTATCCTAAGAAGTTTCTTAGCTAAAGATAATCCATTTGAGTGTGATCCACAAATTCCTTCATGAATTTCTCATAAGGCTAAGTTTGATTCTTCCTCTTCTAAACACCTAAGGAGCATTCCGTCAAGACTTTTTCGATACAATGTTTCAGCAATTATAGTGTATTTGGCGGCTTCTCTAATGAAACTTTTCTTTTGGTTTCTGGTTTGATTGATAGGAAGGGTTTGGTCTTTCAAATAGGTGTAAATGGGTCCATACCAAGGTGAGTCAGTTTTAGTAAGTAGGAAAATGGTATAAGGATGGTTTGGGTCATATGCGGGTTGAATCGCTTCTTCTACCAAGAACTCGTATCTATCACTCTGATCAGGCATCTGCAAAAGTGATGCTAAGGTTGCCATAGCGTCTACTACCTTGTTGTTTTCTCTCGACACTTGTTCAAATGTGATGATTATGAAATACTTCTTGAGGTTATCCACCATGGTTTTGTAAGGTACCAATTTTTCATCTTTAGTCTGATATTCTTCATTGACTTGATTTATGACTAATTGTGAATCTCCATAGACCTTTAATTCTGTCACTTTCCACTCTAATGCCAAATTGATTACAATAACCAAGGCTTCATATTCTACTATATTGTTTGTACATGCAAATAGAAATTTGTATGACTTAGGGATAGTGGAGCCTTAAGGCGTGATTAGAAGTATGCCTACTCCTGACCCATGGTGAGTGTAAGAACCATCAAAATAGAGCTGCCATGTTTTTGCCTCAACATTCACAATTTCTGCATCTGGGAATTCAACTTGTATAGGATGATCATCATGAAGTGGTGCCTCTACTAATTGGTCTATGATGACTTGTCATTTAATTGCTTTTCTATCAACATATTCTATATCAAATTCACTTAGGTTCATCACCCACTTTGCTAATCTTCCATTTAATGTTGTTTTGCGTAGTAGATACTTCAAAGGGTCAATTTTAGCAATGAGCCTTATCTTGTGGGCTAGCATATAATGGCATAATTTTTGGGAAGCAAAAACTATAGCCAAGCATGCCCTTTCCATAAAGGTATAGTTCAAGTCATATTTGACTAAGGTTCTACTAATGTAGTAGATTGCTTTCTCTTTTCCATTCTCATCTTCCTATGCTAGAAGTGCCCCCAATGAATTCTTTGTTACTAAAATGTACAAGATTAAGGGCTTGCCTCTAATAGGTGGCATCAATATTGGTGGATTCATGAGGTATTTCTTTAGTAGATTGAAAGCCTCTTCACATTTTTCATCCCACTTGAAGATTGTATCTTTATGCAAAAGTTGGGTGAAATTATGGCATTTTTCTGCCAATTGAGAGATGAATCTCCTAATGGATTGTATCCTTCCTTGTAAAGATCTCATCTAACTAATGGTTTTAGGTGCTTCCATTTCCATTATGGCATTCACTTTAGTGGGATCAACCTCTATCCCTTTGGTAGATACAATGTAACCTAGAAGTTTACCAGATTGAACTCCAAAAGCACATTTCTTAGTGTTAAGCCTTACTTTGAACTCCTCTAACCTTTCAAAAAAATTAGCCAAAATAGGTAGATGTTCTTTTCTTGAATGTGACTTAGCTAGTATGTCATCCACATAATCTTCCATGAACTTATGCATCATATCATGGAATATTGTAGTCATTGCTCTTTGATAGGTTTCTCTGGCATTTTTCAAACCAAAAGGCATGACATTCCAACAAAATGTACCCCATGCACATGTAAAGATAGTTTTATCTTGGTCTTCAGGTTCTATCTTGATCTAATTATAGCCACTAAATCCATCCATGAGTGAAAACATGGAGTGTCCCTCTGTCAAGTCTACAATAGCATCAATGCTCGGAAGTGGAAAATCATCTTTAGGACATGCCAAGTTTAAGTCCCTAAAATTCGTACAGATTCTGATGGACTTATCCACTTTTGATACCGGCACTATGTCAGAGATCCATTATGCATAATCAATGGCTCTTATAAACCCAACCTTTAATAAATTCTCTAGTTCCACTTTGACAAGTAAGGCTATATGAGGGTGCATTTTCCTTAGTTTTTGCTTGACCAGTTTAGCTCCTTCCTTTATATTGAGGTGATGCATTATCAAATTTGGGTCTAACCCTAACATATCATCATAAGACCATGTGAAGTTAACTTGATTTTCCTTAAAGAACTTAATGAACTCTATTCTTTCTTCGCTAGATAGGGATGATGCTAAGTGGATGAACTTTGGCTCTGTTTCTATTCCAATGTTTATCTTTTCTATTGGCTTGATTATAATTGGAGACCTTTCTTCATAGTGATTTGGTAGAACATCCAAACTCCCTTCTATAGGTGCCTTAGTTGGGTTTTCACCTTTAGAAACATCCTAATTTTTTTCTTTTTTTCTTTCTTTTGGATCTAATGTTGCCACAAAGTGGTTTTCAACACTTGATTCTTTTCCTTTTCTATTTTTTTTATTTTTTCATTTTTTTCTTGGATTAAGAGTTTGAATGCTCCCTTTGATCATTTCTTCTTGATAGTCCTTGGTAAAATAAGGTTCAACCGCGTGGAGGTATTGGGACAGTGTGTTGTCGTTCAAGAAAGTTGGCAAGGTATCAGGTTCAATGGTATCCCATTCAATTAGATCTGGCCGAATGAGAGTTAAAGGGTCAACACTTGGGTTTGTCTTAATTGGGCTTAAAGTGTATATCTCATTGTTGGAAGGTTCATACATTGTATCTTGAAGATCTCAGACATGGGCTTCCTCTAAATGCTCTAAATAAAAAGGATCAAAATCCTCCTCACTAGACTCCACTATGGTTTCTGTTGGATAAAAATCGTGGGGATTAAACCTAGTATTTGATTCTTCCATAGTAGTTCTCCATGAAGGAACATATGGCTCACCTACCCATTGATTTATTTCAATTTCTATCCTTGGTACATCATTTGGACTCTCTTGACTAGAACTAAATACTTGATTTGGAGTTGATTCCACCATTAGTCCTTTATTTTTGGTAGAAGCATAGGTATGAATGACATCAATACCCTTGTCTTGGCATGACTCATCTGATAAAGTATCCCATTCCCATTCATTAGAATCCTCATCACTATGAGATTTTAATTGTAGTATTTGATCATATACTTTGGGATAGTGTTTTTGTGTATATCTTTCTTCAAGATATCCTAAACCTATTTTCTTCTTGGAATCTCACCATGTGGATTCTAGGGGTTCAATTAGCCCTTCATTTCTTGTAGCTAAAGGTCCTTGACCTTTTTACCCCATCTTTTTCATGATTGCAAAACCTTTACCATATTGGTGAGTAGGGATGGTTATATTTTGAATGTGCTTGACGTGAGCACTTGATTCTTCATCCTTGTATAACCAATTCAGAATTTATTTATCCTCTTCACTCATGGTGGATGATGTACTTTCCCTTACAAAGTTTTCATTATATTTATGAGGTAGACTTTGAGGTTTTCCAAAGGACTTTGGTGATAAGGGTAGGTCCATCATAGATAAGGAGTATTCACCCACTCCTTGTTGTTTGATTTTGCATTGCTTATCAAAGTTTTTCATCATTTTATCCATCTTTTGATAATGGGCTTCTTTAGTATATCTTTGGACATCTTTGGTAGAGTCTTCTTTTGCTTCTTTAATAATATATTCCTCATTAACCTTCTCTTTTCCTCTAGTTGAAGTAGTTTGGTTAATGAGTTTTGGAGTTTCTTTAACAACAATTTCTTCTTCCATCTTTTCTTTTCCTTTCAGCAAAGGGATGTCTTTAGAACTTTGGCCTTGTTCCATTTGATTGGGTATAGACCCTTCATCATTGTGTAGAACCATTGAGTCATTTATAGGTTTGACATTATTACAATATTGGAAGGGATTGAGGTCTCCACTTACCATTATTTATTGCCCTTGATATGGGAATTTTAGGCATTGATGGTAGGTTGAAGGAACAGCCTGCATTTCATGGATCCATGGCCTTCCTAAAAAAATATTATAAGTCAATTTTAAGTCCAATACTTGGCATATGGTCTCTTTTTGCATAGGACCAACTCTTATGGGCAAGACTATGACTCCTCTTGATGCTCTTTCTTCATCATCATAGGCTTTTATGGTTATCTTTTTCTTTGGGTCAATAGCCTCCTCAAAAAATCCTAAGGCTTTTACCAAGCTAAGGGTACAAATATTTAGGCCAGCACCTCCATCTATAAGGACTCTTTTCACCCTATGCTTGTGGATCAACACTTCTATGTGTAAGGGCATATTTTGGGGATGATTAAGAGACATATCATCTTGTTCAAAGAATGATAGGCAATGAGGTGCAATTAAATGCCCCACCATGTTTTGGAACTTGTCTACCTCCAAATTTGGAGGTGCATTTGTTTCCAACAAGGCTTTTCCCAAGATATCCTTATGGATTGGTGATAGTTTGAGTAGCTCAAGAATAGAGATTTGAACAGGAGTTCTTTGCAATTGGTCAACCAAGTTGTATTGTTTTGATGATGATGTGGAAGCTTGGTTTGATATCACCACTTTTGGAGCATTATTAGGTATAACAATTTTTTGATGCTTGCCCCCTAGTGACCACATTTTCTAATGCTTCTCTTGATTTTCCTTTTATTATAACAACATTTACACTTTAATCTTCTTCACTTATGGTATTTATTGTGTTGTCATAAGTGTGGGTAAAATTCACTTTTTCATTACCCTTTTTATGGTTTTGATTTGTATTGGATGACTCCCCCTTTTCATGATTCAAAAAGGGGTTCTTGTAGGCCATGTGATCCCCATTGTTTTGAGGTCCTTCAATTTGGATGATGTCGTTATTAATCAAATCTTGCACTAAGTGCTTCAATTTCATGCACTTGTTGGTTGGATGACCTCTTTTTCGATGGTATTCACAATGATGAGATGCATTCCACCAATGAGGTTTGAATTCGGGTTCATAATTTGATATGTCAGGTAGTGTGATAACTTGATTGGCCAACAAGGTTCTTAGTACATTCTCCAAAGGTTCACCCAAGGGAGTGAATTTAATTTTATTATAGCTGGAGTTTGATTTTGACTTATCCCAAGTCTTATTGTTGGAAGTGTTAGAATTGTTGCTGTTATAATTATTGGGATTATGTGGAGCTTTATTTGCTTGATTAAAATTGTTTGAAGAATTCACTCCATAGGGTAGAATAAAAGGGGTAGACTTCAAGTTGTGTGACTCCACAACCCCATCATTCACAAGATTTTTATTGTTACTTTTGTTCCATGATTTCGATTTATCATTGTGATTGTTGGACCCTTGATTAAAATATTTAGGAACATAATTATTGTTATTGCTGTTGTTATTGTTATTGTTATTGGATTTATTGTCTTTAAATAATTTAATCTCACCTCTTTTGACCAAAACATCTTCAATCTTAACTCCATTTTCAATAATTTTTTCAAATGTTGGAGGACATTGAAGTTCTAATTGATAGTTCATTTTAGCAGTCAAGTTATTGGTGAAGATCTCCATCTTCTCTTTCTCTGGGATATTTCATGGGTACCTTGTGAAAATGGTCCTCCACCTTTGTAGGAATCCTAAAAAGGACTCCCCATCTTTTTTTTTGGTATCACATAACTTGAGCATAGTGATCTCATGCTCAATGTTGTAAGAGTAATGGATTATGAATTTGGAGGCTAACTCCTCAAAAGACTTTATTTTGGGAGTTAGTTTTGAAAACCACTCCATTGTGGGACCTCCTAAGCTTCTAGGAAAGAGTCTCATTAGATAAGTATCATTGTGCATGAACTCTATGCTTAGGGTGCAAAATTCCCTTAAATGGCCTTGTGGGTCTATTTTACCAATGTATTTATCGTATTTGGGAAAGATAGTATTAAAAGGAAAAGATACCATTGCCAAGCTTTTGTCGAAAGGAAAAGGACACAAAGCTTCTATGGAAAAGGCCTTAGGTTCAGCTGCCTTCTTCATGGTATCTATTTGTTCTTGAAAGGTCTTAATCTACCTAGTCATGATGTTCATAGGATCATCTTGGTGTTGGTCTTTCCTAAGTTGGTCAATGTCAAAGTGGTAGGGTAGCTCTAACCCCTTTTGTGCTAGGCTTAGGAAGAAGTTCTCCCTATCTTTTTCTATTAATTTTTCCATCACCTCTAGGAAATCATTATCTTGGGTAGCTTTCTCAACCCTTTCCTCAAGTGTCTCCCTAGGGTTATAGTTGGCATGGTTGATATTGTGATGGGCTGAATTCATATCACCCATCTTTTCAAGTCTCGGTTCAAATAGGTTCATGAAAATTTCTTCTTGATTAGGATCTTTGAACTCACTTTGGTACTCCACTTCTTGCCTTGGGTTTGCAAAGATAGTGCTATCACCTGGTAATGATCCCCTATATGTTTGTGACCATTTGGAAACCGGTATCCAACAAGGGTTCATTTTGGAATTTATCCTTGATATGAGAGTTGTTGATTTTATTATTGAGGAGATTTAAAAATATAAGATGCTTTTCAATGGATATCTCTCACTTGTTTATGTATTTCAAACACAACAACCACACATTCACTTGTCTCTTTTACCCACTTAAACACAAAATGTCTAATTTGTAGAACGTTGTCACGGGTTTTTCACAAGAAAACACTTCAAGCACCTACTAGCACAAGATTTGGTTCATAAACATGGCTCTAGAAGGTGGTCTTTGCTACTTTATCAAGGTTTTACTATATATTCCATTCAAATAGACTTCAATCTCTCATCCTCCAAGGAGACTTCCCACATGCATTGAAGTACAATTTTGCATAATCTGTGAGGACTACTGGAGGAAGGTTGAAAAATTAAAATCCGTTTGTCATGTACCCCTTAAGGATACATGCATTTTGTTTTAGAGTGGGTTGGATTCCCACAGAAAAAGCAAGCGTATCCCACTTTGGGTTGTCCCTCTCACTGGCCTCCTTAAGGCAAACTTGGGAGGCGAGCCCACTATTTCTCTAGCATATATATGAAAAACAAGAAATGAACTTAGGCGGACAAGTTTGGGAGTTTGGTTCACTCAAAGAGTGAAGAGCATATCCCTATTGTCTTTCTTTGTTCCACACACTTAAACACACATTTGTTCTTTCCCAATCTCTTGACAAGGAGATTCTTATAATTGAAGTGTGAAATTCATTTCCTATTTTATCTCAAGCTTATGTCAAAACAATGCCGCAATTTAATCAAATGCAAGCTTGACTAGGAGAATACCTTTTTCTTGTAGCTAGCAAAAAGATAGGGGCATTTTTGAGAGAATTTTGTCATTTTTCACTCACCTTGGCAATAGCTCCTTCCAATGTGCTTATACTCCAGCAAGTTAGTCAACACTAACAATCAAAGTGAGGGGAAACCAAAATCGAAATTGACAACACAAAGATTTATGAAATGAATTTTGAGCACTCTAATTGCAAAATTTCAAACAAAAATTTGAACTAAGGGCTAAAGATCCAATTTAAAGAAAAAAATTTATTTTTATAAGCTTCAATCACAGCAAGGTATTTCTGATATACTTGATTGTCCTCATCTTGTGTTAACTCAAGAAAAGATTTGATGTGTTCTTTGTTTTCCCTTTTGATTTTCTTAGCTAGTGCCTTCCCTTCTTTGTTAAACCTGGTTTCTGGCTTATGCACTTTTTGATGTCTTCTCATTTACTGTCAAAATGTACAATCAAAAAGTTAGATGACATAATTAATCAATCTGCAAACAAATTCTGATAGAAAACTGAAAGCGACATTGTCCAACAAATAGGCGATATTAAACTTTTTACAAGCGTAAGTTAACTATTAACAAGCGACACTGAAAAGTGCAACAGGCAACACAGAAACTTTAACAGGTGTAAACAATTTACTGATAAGCGGAAACACTATTTGAAGATGCGTGAACTAATTAAGTCAAAGCGACACTTTAAAAATAACAAGCATAAGAGAATGATACTAGGCGTGACTTGTTATCCAAAATTCTTCACAAAGCTTGATCACAGGTGACAATGAATTATCGGTAGGTGACACTTCTTCACTCACAGGCATGACTTCTTTATGCAAAGGCAATACAACTTTATTGCGTAGGCATGATTTATTCAATCACAAGAGATAGTAAAGAATGTAAGATATAATAGAAAGTGCTAACCAGGTGTAAACATCTAGTGAATAAGCAGTGATACAGATCTGATAGGTGTCATACAAATGATTACAAGCATGACTGAATTGGCCATAGGCATGCTTTAACCTATTTCTTGCAAAAATTCCATAGAAAGTAGCAGATACAAGCATACAAAAGATGATCTAAATGATAAAAATGATAACATGAGGCTTACTACCCCACGGTGGGCCCCATTTTGTATACAAGTAAATGTATCTTCATAGAATTAGGTTTAATCATCAATAATAAGTGAAATAAGAACTACATACAACCACAATTGAGCAACTATTTAACAAAATCAATGACTAATTGAGCATCCTATGGCTCTCTAACTAAGATGTTAATGAATGAGGTCTCAGCAAGCTCTCATTAATGACAATCCTAGAATGAGAATGATAGAGATAAAACAATGCTAAAGCTAACAATTATCAAGATAAATGCTAAAATTTCTCTTAAATGCTTTCCAAACTCAAATTACAAGAGGTTTGATGCAATCTCAGATAGGTGGTTGATGAATTATGAAGGATTTTAATCTTTCTTTTATAGATTTTCCAATGGTAGGGGATGTAGTTGTGTTTAATCATGGTTGAGTTGGGGTTAAGTCTTTGGCTCCACCCTTTGAAGACAAAGAAAAGTTTGTGTCCTCGAAGCTTGGGACAAGTAGAAAAGATGGATGGTTGATATTCCTTTTCACTTTGAGTGAATGAGATTCAATTTAGCTTGATCCATGTGAATGCCTTTCCTCAAATTTCATTGGTTGTTTAATTTTCTCTCCTTTTGGTTTGTTGAGAGTAATTGATTTTTATTAATTGATTTAATTGATTTATTTTAGCCATGTACCCCTTGAATGGGTTGAATTTAATTTAATCCAAGACTATACAATTAATTGAATTAATTATATTTTGATTTGATTACACTTGATTAAAGTGCTCTCAATTTTGATTGATCTTGAATTAAGACTTGATTTTCATTTTGATTGGATAATTGTGCATTGTGATTCAATTGATTCAATTATGTCCTTGATTTGCTTTGATTTAACTTGATTTTCTTTGAATTATCATTAAATTATCTTTGTCCATTTTTAGGTGATTACAGTTTGCAGCAAAGATCCATGTAGATCATATTTGGGATCCCAACTCCATTAAAAAATTTGAAGGGGAGTACTTGATGGGAAAAGTTAGATTGAGGAAAGTGAGAGGTAAATATAAGATGTTATTATAGTTAATTAATTCTTATAAATCTTGAATATAAGTTATTTATAATTGGTGTATTTTTTTATACAGTTGGTCGAGAGTGGGATGCAATACATTTGTATATTGTGAATGATCTTGATTGGATGATGGTATGGATTAAACGATGTCAACAAAATGGTTTCTCATTAACATGGGAAGGTGTTTCTTCATTGGTTAGAGAAGCTCATCATAATGGAGATTCCAATGTTACGCCAATGGTAATTGATCTAGCATATAGTTTAAGAGGTAGAGAGGTACGCACAAATTTATTAATGATCATGACCTGTATGTTTCATATCAACTCATGATGCAAATAATTTTCACACGCTTGAAAAATTGTAGGTCAAGCACCACAAAGCTATGTACTATCATGGCCACAAATTTTGCATAAAAAAGTTGGATGACACGAAGAAAACTTGTGATACTGGGATAACTGCAGTTTTTGAGATCACTAATATATCATCTAGAAATGACATACATACTCAAGAATCTCAAAATTGATACTATGGAATCTTGGATGATATAATTGAGTGCAACTTTAACTCCTTCAAATTAGTTCTATTCGTTGTCAAATGGTACAGGCTATGACTAAATCAAAATAATCCAGATAGAACTGTTGTTCAACATGATAATGGATTTACAATGATTAATACAAAGTCATTTGAGCCAGTTGGAGATGAGCCCTATGTTCTTCCAAGCCAATGTGAGAAATTGTTTTACTCAGAGGTTCCACATAAATAGGGTTGGTCATTTGTTGTTATACATGATCCAAGAGGAAGGCTAATAAAGTATAATGTTATGGAAGAAGAAGATATTGAAGATGATGAAGAAGCAAATGATGAAGATCAAGATGATAGTGATGATGATGGTGGTGGTGGTGGTGGTGGTGGTGGTGGTGGTGGTGGTGGTGATGATGATGATGATGATGGTGATGGTGATGATGGCAATGATGATGGTGATGATGGTGATGATGATGATGATGATGATGATGATGAGATGGATTAATAAGATGATCAATGACATGATTGAAATGTACAAGGTATATGGGTGATTTAATTATTTATATATATTTATATTGATTAGTATATATGTTTAATATTGATTTATTGATTTCAATTCTAATGATTACATATTTATTGTGTTCAATTCTAATGATTACAACATATGTGATTTATAATTACCAATATTTTGCTTACGATGCTCAATTAATTATTGTTGATACATATATATATTGTGTTTGATTATCACCATTTTTGCAAATAGGCAATTGACTACAGACATTGTCACCCCTTCTGTTGATGATCTTGCATTCCATATATAAGGTAAATTTGTTCATGTTTACAATGTTGCATATTGTTCATGTTGTCTTCTAAGTTATTTGTAGCATACGTATCATGTAATTTTTAGCTAACTTAAGATAAATGATTAACATATGCAGGAAATTTAACCCCTTTGGCATGGATCATGCACAGTGACATGGATCAGTAGGTATAAGTCAATAAATAGACATAATTTTCTTATATTCTTCTTGTTTATCACTAAGCATGTATGTTATAAATAGACATTATCTAATCATATAATTTATATATAGACAAATAAGAAATGTATAGACATATAATTATATAATCACTTTCAACTTAGTACATTTTATATCTCCCACGTATAGACAAAGAAGAACCGTACGTATGGATCACGACTTGATTATTCTATATATATTATTTAAATATTATCAAAATTCTATTTGAAGTAGGGACGTGACAATATCTCATTTGATGGATTATAGGACCCACCAAATAGGTACTTGTCAAATCTATCTACATCGAATGAGGGAAATGAGGGAATGGTAGATGAAAGTTCTACATGTAGTATGGCTAAAATGGGGAGATCAACTAGAGGTCAAAAGATTATAAAAAAATTTGATAAACACATGCAATTTTTCCTTGCTAAAGGGGGGTCATGTTCTTATGATGATGAGACCAAAGGCGACATCAAGGTGCCCTTTCGGTATACACATATTGAGAAAGAATGGGTACCCAATGAGCTACCTCCAATTAACACTAATTTTTGTGTTAATGAGAGGATATATCACATAGCTCCATCCTCATTACATGGTTTGGGCCTATTTTCCATAGATGGGATAAAGGTATGTTACAAAAAAGTTGTTGAATTGTTCAAGTATGTCGGTCCGTGTTACAATTACAATGATTGGATGCGGATTGTTCAATATAAAAAAAGTATGCGTAGGTATGCACTATCAGAAAATTATATACAATGGAAAGAAAATGATCAAAGTAAAAGATTTGCAATGTACATTGATGGGAGACCAAAAGCAATAGGTAATATTGCAAGTTTTATAAATACTATGCGACCTTCCTCAACTAATAAGCAACCCAATTGCATATTTGAGGCATGTGAGGGGAATCAAGTTTTTGTATGTGCGATAAAATCAATAAGTGCAAGGGAAGAACTGCTAATAGATTACCATTTAAATCACATAGATACAAACAAAGTTACTATCATGAGGGTGGTAAGTACTATATACCATTTTATTAATAAGTTTTTTTTTCTAAGTCTATTGCTTTTAGTTCACTGAAGTTGTTATATTTAATCTTTGTCACAGGATGATATAGATCCCCCACATGATAGAGGCCATGAGGATGCTCCTCCCACCCATTCTTCAGCAATAGTAAGCGTTATTGAAATTGTACAAATTAGATAGTTGAAAATTTTTATATTATTACATTATTTTATTTAGGGTTTTGGAGTTTTTATGATAGTTTTACTAATATTCTTGTCACAATTTGATGTTCACGATAGGGGAAAAGCACCTGTAGCAACAGAGGCAATAGATACCCCTTCTGATGATGATATCATAGAAATGCCTAATATAACAATTATGTTGAGGAAAAAACTTTAAAAAATCAATTTAGAAATTGTGAGCATTTTGCATTAAGAAAATCCAACCAAGATGCTAAAGTCGAGGCTATCTGAATTGATGGTGCAAGCACGTCATTATGAAGTAAGCAGTAATGAATCTTTAGTTATAACAAAAGTTCAATAAAGGTTTATATTTTATACTTTTATGTTGTGAAGTAAAATATGTAATATGTGTTCTTATTACAGGATGTTTTGGAAACTCAAGTACCTGGTCAAGGACAACGCGGTGAGGTCGATAAGCTTCAGCTGCCTCAAGTAAAATAATCCTTTAGCTAACAAGTTACAAGAAATGTTTTCTTTGGAACATTCAAAAACTTCTTAAGTTAACTCTTACTTTTATTATTTCAGAATGTCTTTGCTAACAATGTATTATTCAGGTCATCAATTGCAGGCGACTCCTCCTAGGAGGTCGACAGACATCCATCAAAGATTGATGAGAGCAATTTTGGCAACAAGGAGCATGCAAACATCGACACCTTCATGGTCTATGCCTAGTAAATCCTTGTTTTTCTATATTTGGTTTTGTGTTAATTATGATTTGGTAATTTGTACTTTAATCTTGGGTGCATCACATAGTGGATTAATTTTGTGGAGTAGGAGATACACCAGCACAGTCTGCTATGCCAGATACCGATCAGAGTACATGTATTGGTGATAATTCACCATCATTTCCTCGATCTACCCATCTTTCTAACATGGGAGTTATGTAGACGTCATTGTTGATTGACGGTAATGAATTGATTCCTTTAAAATGTCCTAAGCTTCTAGGTACTTTAAAATTATTATTTTTTATATTGTAATATGTATTTACCTATTCATAACAAGTTTTGGATTGATTATCCCATGAAATTTTTTGTAGGAAATGATTCATTTTATAAGATGCTTTATGACCTCACACTAAAGATATTCAGGCCCACCATACGTACAAGGTGAATAAGCCCAATCAGACTTAATAATCTGAACTTTCATTCATCATAGGTTTCATTGTGACAACCGATTGTATGGTTGCTGAAAGAGATTTATAATCTTGTGATATATCAATGATGAGAACATCAATACTCTCCTTGGTAATCACTAAACCAACTCACCAACATTTGCTGACTGTTGTAGATATTATGGCTCCTTCACGGACTGAGGTTGGTCTCTTCATCAGGTGGGTCTACCACCCTTTTAGTTAAGGGCTAAAGAGACTAATTTATTGTTATAACTTTCTTGTTGTGGGTCTACCACCCTTTTAGTTAAGGGCTAAAGAGACTAATTTATTGTTATAACTTGCTAAAGAGACTAATTTATTGTTATAACTTGCTCATATATGTTTGTCCTTTGAAAGACTGTCCTACATTCAATTTTACTATGTATAAGGTCGTTATGTGTGCTTTAGAAAAGTTTCATCAACATTTTACTCTCTTTTTCTTTTAATTTGTCAAGATGGGCTTGCACATCTCTGTCCTATTCATGGACTCCTTTTATTCATCATGAATGGCCCATTGACTTCTATCATAATAGAATGTGTTAGCATTAAGACTGCTACTTTGAGATTTTTGTACTGTGGTCTTAAGGACTATGTACTAATTACTTGTTTATTGCCCCTTATTATTCCCTATTATCACCAGACCCATGCTCTTGCTAGTCATTACTCTCATTGCTTTCTTTATCATTCTTAGCTTAGACAGGGCTATTGAGTCAACCTCAAGTAAGGAGTCTTGAGAGAACATATCTTATAAGGAAAAATGGCAAGATCTCAATGTTATCATTGTCATGCAGAAGCTCTCTTTCTATTCTTCTAGTCTTAATGGACAATACTATGAACTGTCATCATCAATACTCTTGCACCTGCATCATGTAGGAAATATGTCTCTTGCTTTTGATTTTGCAAGTTAATTTTCTTGGTTTCATAAGTTATCTTAAAAGGGGACATCACAAAGAAGTCTAGGTCGAAGATGTGGAGGTGGGACAACTATATCCATATCCATAGATGAGGAAGAATTTGAAGGGCTTCCAAAGGACAACTCAGAGATCATAAGGATTTCCATCTAGGTAGGGACCCCAAATGGATGTCCATGTTGCTTTCCACTAGGGCCAAAGTTCCACTCTTGGGCTTAGATAGGACAATCAAAGATCCTCTATTACGACCATCTCACCAATTCCATAATAATGGTTACTGAGAGTTATGAAATGAAGCTTGGATAGGGAATGCAGACATGAGCACCCCACTAGGTAAGGACCCCAAATTTCTTCTCTTGGGCTTAGTGTGAGATAGCTTCAGGAAAACCTATTATGTTTCTTCTCTCATGTATGGTTACTAAGTCTTAAGGAATGAAGTATGGATAGGGAAGGTAGATAAAAGAACCCCGCTAGGTTAATATATTAGATGTAGCCATATATATATATATATATTAACCAAAAATTATTATCGGTCACTTTTTTGACATTTTAATAATAGTTATTTCGACGAGAATGCTATGTGTTTGACATCGATTCTGACCACATGTCGTTGGAAGAGAGATGAACTATGTTTTGTGTTTCAACAAGAATGCTATGTGTTTGACGTCGATTCTTACAACATTATGGACCCTTATTGGTCGCAATTTTGACAAACGTTGGTC
The DNA here is from genome assembly GCA_027943335.1 of Chamaecyparis obtusa. NCBI lineage: Eukaryota > Viridiplantae > Streptophyta > Pinopsida > Cupressales > Cupressaceae > Chamaecyparis > Chamaecyparis obtusa. The sequence continues at coordinate 7,168,947 of BSBK01000370.1, read as the reverse complement.
GCATAGATAAAAGGTTTGATCTACAATTCTTCTAGGTAATTCGGTCGGTAATTCAACCACTAACGAGGTCAAAATTTTGACAACTATTTTCCCTGTTGTATAATCAATGACAAAAATTTTGACAATAGTTTTAGTCGTCTGTTCGATCAATGGGTATTGAAAATTTGACTTATCCTTGTCAAAAATAGGGTAAAATTTACTAGTGGTAAGATCTAGGTCTTGGATTCATCCATGGGCATCAATTCCATGTAATGAAGAGCCTATTACCCTATCCCACTATCAAGACCCTTAAGAAATTTTAACAAGGCCCTAGTTAGACTATGTGAATGAAAAATAGTAAACAAGCACAACATTTTAAAATAGTCTTCGACAATCATCCTACAAGAAAACTGTTAGCAAGTTTTGTCTTTGTCACACACCTTGCATACCATTGTTATGCAATTAGAAAAATAGAGATATAAAAATCATAGCAAATAGAAAATGTTAGAAATCTGCAACAGAAAGACACAGAAACTGAATTATTTTTAAAAAAAATGATGCCAAAACTTGTGCGAGCAAGTACACCACTACATGTGAGAAAGTACTGTGTTGCACATGAGAAAGTGCTACTAGCAGCAAATCTGCATGTGAGAAAGTACCATAGGAAGAAAATCTTTGTGCGGAACTATCAGAAAGCTCATGCGAGATTTCATACACATTGATGTACAAACATACAGCAGAGTTTGAAATTCTTGTCAGAAATTTTTCGAGAGTGAGGCCAGAAATTATTTTTCTACCCCACGATGGGTGCCAGAATGTTTATGTCTGAATGTTGACCTCTAATTTAGCCATAGACATGACATAGTCATTTCTCAATGACCGAATTACAATAATGAATATGAATTATTCACTTTATAATGTCAATTGAATCGACCTATCCTATTTAGGTGGAGTGTTTGAATATTCAAGAGCCAACAACCATAGACCAATCACTAAAATGGAGGATTTTCAAAGCTAAGCATGAATGCAATTGAATTTTAAACTAGAAATGGGAATATAAATTAAGCTATAAACTTGAAAGAAATGTGAGAATGCAGATTTAATCTAAGAATGAGAATGCAGATTTTAATCTAAGAAGCTTGAAATGTAATGAGATTTAAGATAAGAAATTAATAAGAAAACTATATTAAGGATGAGAGAAACTGTACTAGAAATGGAAATTATTCTAAATATGCAATGAAAATCTTGAAAGCATGAGAAAATTGAGACAACAATTTGCTATAGTTTGGGTACCCTCAAAATTGCCTTCTTCAATGAGGAAAAGAGGTTCATAATATATAAGAGCCTAGGAGAAGGATGGAGAGTTTCTTGGAATGAAACGGCTAACTCTTCATCTCCATGGATGGAGATCAAACAAATTGTAGAGATTATTTAATAAAATAAATGAAATGTTGACACATATGGGTGACTCTTCGAATAATTTTGAATAATTAAATTCAAGTGGGATATTTCATTTAGAGAATTAAAGATTATTAATTCCTTTTTGATGTGTATTAGCTAAAGGGGGTGGAATTAATTTAATTTAAAGCACTAGGACTTTAGAATTAAATCAATTAATCATAGGGATTATTTAGCCAATAAATGTCAAATATTTAGGAATTAATTATAGTGTGTGATTAATGCAAATTTAGTTTTTTTTGTATTTGACACCGAGTCAAATAAAGTTAGGTAGGGGAGAAAATTTTCCTAGTAAAATAGGACTTTAATGATGTAGAGTTTTAAAGGAATGCTCCAAAATTGATTATAATTGCAAGGTGCCAATTTTGGGGTATTATAGAAGATAATCAGGGCTGACTAGAACTAGAGCAATGGCAATGGATGTCTTCATTTCTTCAAAGGATTCTTTAGCTAGAGTGCTCCACTCAATCTTAGCATCTTTCTTTAACATATCATTCAATGGACGCACCATCTCTGCAAATCCACTGTTGAACTTTCTGACAAAGTTGATTTTCCTGAAGAATGATTTCAATTCCTTCTTGCTACTTGGGGGAACCAATTTGAGAATAGCCTCAACTCTCTCAGGATCAGTTGAGATTTCTGTTTCAGATATGATGTGCCTGAGAAGTTTTCCTTGGGTTACCCTGAAGAAACATTTCTTAGGATTTAGAGAGATTCTGTAATGCTGACACCTTTTCAAGACCTTCCATAGATCTTCAATAGGGTCCATGCAGTTTTTGGAGAAAACTGTGAGGTCATCCATATAGATGATAATGCATTTGTTGATCAGACCTTTGAACGCTTCATCCATAGATCATTGGAAAGTAGCTCCTGCATTGATCAAACCAAATGGCATACGTCGATAAGAAAATTTATCCCACTTCATTGTGAAAGTTATTTTCAAGTGATCCTCTTCTTTTACCATGACCTAGTTGTACCTAGAGTTGCCATCTAGGAAAGACATCAATTGGGAACCATTAACCACCTGCAACACTGCATCGAGGGATGGCACCGGGTAGTTGTCCTTCTGAGAGGACCTATTCAAATTTTAGAAATCAACACAAAGCCACACCTCTCCACTTTTTTTCCTTATCAGGATGAGGTTTTCTACCCAAGTCAAATGTCGAATAGGGAAAATGATTTTGGCATCAAACAACTTTTGTACCTCCTTCTAGATTACTGGTTCATTTAGAAGGTTCACCGGCCTTTGTCTCTAGCGAAAGGGTTTAGCATTTGGGTTCAAAGGGATGTTGTGCATAATAACATTGGGATCATATGTTTTTAAGTCTTCATAGCTCTAGGCTATGACATCTTTATACTCCATGAGTAGCTCTACCATTCGCCTCTTTTCTTCAAGTGTGCCCACTTTTCTAATACGAACCTCCCTAAGTTCATCCTGCATTCCTAGGTTGTAGAGCTCGCAGTCATCACTACCTACCACTGGTGTCTTTCCTCTTTCATGTGCATGTTCATCCTTATCAAAGATCCTTTTCAGGGCTACCATCCCTTTTGGAATAGAATTAGTCTTTAATTTCAAGATCCCTAGGTCATTTGACTCTTCTATTTCATCTTCTTCTTCATCAATTCTTTTTTTGTCAAAGATTCTCGTATTCATGATGAATTCCAATATTTGTTGATCATCTTGGAACACCTAGAAGTTTTTGATATTGTCAGGGATAATTGGCACAACCACTAGTTCTATAGAGAATTTCTTCAATTTAGATTTTTCCAGTGGATGTAAGGAGCTTTCTGACATAAGTAGAGCATTAGCAACAATGTTTCTTCTCCTAGGGACACTCTAAAAATTGAAAGCCTCAAAATCTTCAATTAAGTCCCAGACACAGTTGTCGTAAGATATCAAGTGCTTATTAGTGCATGAATACTTGCTCTGGATCTGGAAAACTATCAACTATGAATCTCCCTCAACAACTTAGGCTTTCACTTTCTCATGTGCTAAGAGGAGACCCCAAACTAGGGCCTCGTAGTCAGTGACATTATTGGTGTACTAGAATTGTAATCAGTATGCAGTGTAATATGAACCTCCATGAGGATTGACCAATTCAATCCTTGCTCCTGCTCCTTGCTTACACTTGGAGCCGTCGAAACAGAGTTTCCAAATAGAGTGATTCTTATGGGGAGATTTTTAGTTTGTGTTTGTGATGCCTTTTTGGAGAGACATGTGTCAACCGGAGATTCAGTGGAGGTTTTAGGTATTGGTAGACTCTCTATGCTTGGGACCTTCAAGTTCTCTTCATCTGAGTGTTCCCTCTTGGACAGAGGAACCCATTTCATTCTTTGTTTGACTTTCATCTCACACCAAACCTCTCAACATGGATGTAGGCAACGGTCATCAGAAGAACTCCATTCCTCTTGTACATGGTGTTTAGTTTCAAGATCTTGAGGTTGTTCCTCAAAGGGAGGTGTGTTACCATCTGGAATTGTGGTTGATTCTGTTGTAAGTTTGGGTACGCCAGACACTTGGATTATTACTTGGACCATCGCCTCTTGGAAGTCCTAGAATATAAACTCTAAGTGGTTTGTCTTATGGAGATGACAATACTCTGGTAACATCAGTATGTTTGGGTCAGCATCTTGGCCAAGATGCCTCATATTTTTCATCATACCATCTATGAATTATGTAAGAATCTCCTCGAGAATCTGGGTACTCACTAGCCCTTGCACAGGGCTATTGTTTGAGTTCGCTTCTCCTTTGAGATGGAATGTGAATGCCTTGTCGAATTGATATACTCCCAAATATGCCTATGAAAAGAGGACTTCACTTGGAGAATTATACTCAGTTATCATTTGTTTAAGCTTGGGCTTCACATCAATCTTGATTTGGTTATTGAGCACCCTCCATGGCAGCCAAAGTTGAGTAAAGTCGGTAGAGAACCATCCTCTTAATGATAAGGTCCATTTCTTGCTGAGTAACATGCCATATGTTTTTGAGGTGTCCACCACATGTATGTCAATGCAATCTTGGATTCTAGGGTCAGTGGTCAATTGTATGTGTGTATCCTTCAAGACTCCAATGACTCTGACCTTTGTTTTGTCCAGTTGGATCACTACTTAGTTAGTTGGTTGAGGGTTCATCCCTAATTTTTGACATATGGACAATGGCATCACATTACATGAAGCCCCTGAGTTGATCAAACAATTATGTAGGTTCTTTCTAAAGATCTTGAGGCTAAGCAAGAATGGGGGTACCTCCACCTTATCTTTGAACATAGTCAGCATTGCCTCTGCTGCATTCATGTTGGATACATTTATGGGGTTGTTGCTGGATGAGGCTGATTTGGAAGGATCCAGTGACTTCAAGAGGGCTTCTCCTTGAGTGGGAAAACTTTGCAACATGTCATACATTGACATATTAGTTCTAAATTTCTTGAGTTCCTCCACTACGCTATACTTTTCATTGGTCCAGATTGGATTTTTTAACAGAGTGGGTTGATGTTGCATTTCTGGAGTGATAGTGGCATTAGGGCCTCTCAGTGGCATGGGATTATTGCTAGCCCTTGGATTAGGTGAATTGGAACACATTCCTGGGGGAATGCCATCAGTTAGAGGTTCTCTCCTGCTCCTTGGGTTATAGGTTTTTATGTTATTATTCTAGAAAGTGTGGACCTTAGAGTACTCCGACTGACTTTCTTGATTGAAAGGGAAGACAAATTCTTCTGCCACTATGTTTTTGATAGGAGTTCCATTCGTACTTGGATCATATGAATCAAAGACCATGGAACTAAAATGGGTCTAAGAACTTTCAAGATCTTGGGCTTGTTGGTTGTCAAACTTGCCCTTATACTCATTATCTAGTTGGTGCATGTTGGAACCTTGGGTAAAGTTAACCTCAGATGAGTTGAAGACATTGGCATTTTTTGAGGGTAGGCTACCATTATTTGGGCATGTTTTCCATGTTCTATTTGGTCTTTGTTGACCAAAATACTTATCTTGGGAACCGTTACCATAACTACCACCATTATTGTTGTTATTGTTGTAATTTCCATAATTACAATTCTGATTTAGGGAGTAGGTATTTGGGGTAGTAGTCAGGCGTTGGTAGTTCTCCTGGTTCTAAGATGGGTTAAGCTTCATCCTAGTAATTTCTTTGGTCAACTAGGACAATATCTTTTTCATGGCATCCAACTCATTCACTAGAGCATGGTCTGGCTCACTTGGGACATCAACCTTTTGCTCATACAAGGCTGCCTTAGGTGCATCATACCTTGGGTATGTGATGGTGAGTGGTGGGGCAGCAGCGTACGAAGCTATCACTGGGTTGAGCCTTGGGGTGTGTTGTACCAAAAAATGATTATTTGCTATGAATGGACCAGTCATAGTAGCATTCCCCAATGTTGGTGGAATACCATAATTTCCCCCCGCTTGTGGGTCCATCTGTTGGGTAAATGTGATAGCCTCATCACACACTTTTTCTAGTGTCTATGTCACCTAGGGGAAACCTTTTCAATAATATGGATGTTAGTGGATCCAAGGAACACAAGTACACTTGTATAGTAGCCCTAATTGGTTCAGTATAAGGAGCTTCAATTTTTTGGTATATCTTATGGAAACAGTGATTGAACATAGCGGTTAACTCATTGAGGACCTTTCTTATCGAGATGAACTGGTGATGAAGAGTTTTTGAATCCACATATAGCTTGAATTGATTGAGGAATTTTGTTTCAAATTCCTCCCATGTGGAGATGGATCCTCACTACAAGGTCAAATAACAATTATATGCAAATTCCCCTAGAGTGTAGGGGAAAAGGTGGCACACGACGTCTTGATGAGAAATCTCTTTACGATTGCACAATTCCTTGAATGCACGAACATGTTCTTCTGCTGTCCTGGATTCTCCATGGATGAAACATGGGCATAATTTCTTAGGATTCTTGGGCAGCTAGTGGAGCTGTCTTTGTATGTTCAATGGAGAGCTTTGAGAATTTACAAAAAATGCCATTGGAGCTAGTGGTGGAGGAACAACAGGTGGGGCAGCAATGGTTAAAAATGGAGGAAGATTAGATTGATGATCCGATGTATCCTCTCAGCATTTTGTTCTATTGCTATGAGGTCTGCGAACTTCTTTAAGTTCAAGGAATTCCCCTTTTTTTGGTGAATATTTAAGGACTCGGTCAAACCTTTCAGGAGAGAATGATCTGATATTCTGGGGTTTCCCTTTTGAGGACCCTCCTAGTGCCACTTCTGTTGAGCATCATTTTTACACGAAGACAATGGCTAGTAATTTATGTGAGCAAATTCCCCTCTTGAAAGATTGATGGAATCAATCTCAAGGTTCCTTCTAGCTGGGTCTCAACCACTTGGATAGCTCAACAAAAGACAAATGTGAATCTATTAACAAGGAGGCCTTCGTTGGTTCGTATCTCAAAGGAAGCTACAAAAAAAACTTCAGAATACCACAATATCTCTTTTTTTGGATTTTCAAATTTAAAATAAAGCAATATTAATCTAATTGATATACTAAAATGATTTGCAAAGAAGGTAAGAAGTAGGGTAACAGGAATTTGAAAGAAATTTTTGAAAAGAATCTAATGGACATAAACTAATACCACACCACTTTGCAAATTAAAAGAATGAGAAGATAAGGAAACCCACAAAATAGAGAGCAGAATAAATCACAATCTTTAGCTTAGTAGATGCAATCATCAGTGGAATGAAACAAATGTAGATGTAGGATAAGACAAAACTCATCAGATCACGAAGCCACCACAGATGTGCGCACATGTGAGATAAGTTAATCTTCAAGCACCAAAAGAATAATCTTCTCAGAAATTTGTCACAACAAATAAATGTAATACTAGCAAACACTGAACTAATAATCGTAGATTTGAAATCATCAATCAATCAATTGGCTCTTTGAAATAAATGAATGAGAAAAACACACATTCACAAATTTCGCATAGATAGCAGAAATATCACACCATGAATGAAGCACCAACTGTATGCATTGCATTAATGATCAAATCGACCCTCATTACATTGTTTTATTACAATTTATAGAGTTGTGCTCTTATTTTCATAGCTAGGGTTTTGACTGCATGAAACATGGAAATAAATTCTAAACTAGAGATTGTATTAAGGTAACTACTTCTAAGAACAAGTTAAACTACCCTAGCACAGAATTAAACCTCATGCATTACAAAAACTAGAACAAATCAAGCATAAATTATCTAAAAAATGAATCTGGAACTCATGCATGCTCTTCATAATCTCCACGAATCTATCATTGATCCTTGGTTACAGCTTCTCCACGTGGACTCAACTGGAAGAGATCCCAAAATCATGCAAAAGTGACCCCCAAAAAGAAGCCCAGTTGACTAAAAAATCAACTCTTAGATAACTGAAGTTAGACGGTAGACGTGCCAAAAAATACCCAAATCCTGACAATTGGTCCGAAAAAACCAAGCCTCAAAAATGACTAAGTGTCAAGTCCTTCATTCCCAATTTCAGACTTTGGACTTTCGAAGGCCGAAAGTTCTCTAGGGCTGAAAGGCCAAAAATCAGGCTTTGTAAAAATGGCTAAGTACAAAAAACTACATTTTCTCTATACAAAATTTGGCTAACTCTCGACTGGCTGCTCACTGACTAGGGAGTACTTCTAGATGTGCTTTCCAGAACCTATCCACAATCTCCAATACTTCTTCAAAGTTGGGTATTTTGACCCCTTCGAGGATTTCTTGATGTCTATCTCAAAAGGCAATCAATTCTCTTGCAAAAGTCTATATTTCTTCTTCCCAAGATAGCATTTTTTGAATCTCTTCCTTTTGATAGAACATCTATTGAAGGTCCTCTTTGGTGTTGGTCCTTTTGAGATCCTTTTCAAAGATGGTCAATGCTTCCATTATACCCTGGATCCATTGCTCAAAATTGTCTGGTTCTGAGCCTTCATAGAATTTTATGAAAACTTGGAAGCATTGCTTCCTTATTACTACTAGGTCATCCAGTATCTTCTACCATTTTAAAATCTTCTCCTCCATGTCATCTTCTTCACTCATGATCTCTACTAGGGAGGTCATTCCTTGAAGAATGTTTCTAAGAGGTCTCAGAATCTTCTTGAGAGATACCATTGCAAATTGTTCAAAATCCTCCTTCCAGTCTGCACAATCCTGTACAAAAGAATGTGGGATATATGTACTCATTTCACTCTTTTTCTTGAAAATGGCCTATAATGAGGCCTCGGGGTTATCAGGGTCAATGGGACCTATTTTCTTGAGAATGAATTTTTTCATGGCTTCATTCTATTCTATCAAAGCCTTTATTTTCTCCTTATCTTTATCCATGAATCTGAGAGCATGTTTTAATCCGAGGGTAGCTAGAGTTTTACTTCCCTCCTTGGATGGTTTCCCCAAATGCACCTCCTCTAACACATATTCATCTAGAGTGATCTCAGATGTAATGATGCTCATTATAGGAACCACTACTTGAGCCTTCCATCTTCCCACTTGATACTGCATCACATATGACAATGTCTTCACTTAGGTATTGGGTCTAGGTTGATGGAACGCTTTCCCTAAAGCTGCCATGTCTACCTCATCATCAATGTATACCCTTTCCCTTGGCTGGATCTCCTTGGTGAACCAAGTGGGCTTGGAGAAAGCATTGAGGGGCTTGTAAGGAGTTGAGAGAGTCGAGGTAGTATCTTGGTATTCCATTTCCATTTCTTCATGGAATTTCTCTCCTTTTCCTTCTATCTCTTGTTCTTCCATTACATTTTTCTCTCCCCCCTCATGTATTTGTTCCTCTTCTTCATCTGTTTGTTCTCCTTCATCTGTCTGCTCTTCCTCAACAACTTGTTTCTCCTCCTCAGCTGATGGCTCTTCTATATTAGTTGGCTCCTCTAATCCTACATGTTCTTCTCCTATCTCCTCATCAACTTCCTATGTTTCTCCCTCAAGCTCTTCAAACGCTATTGTCAGTATTTCTATGTGGTCCAATGATGGGGCAGGTGCTTGAGAGGGAGGATTTTTCATGGTAGGGGTTAGATTTGGAGCAACAAAGGGATTGGATGAAGGCATGAACGGAGGAGGCAGAGTTGGAATGGGATCATGAAATGGTGGAGCCTACTGAGGTAATGGAGTGGTTTGAACTGGAGGGAGAAGCGGAGTGGTTGATGTTATTGGATGTGGAGGTGAGAGTGGAGTTTGAACTGAGTGTGGAACCAAAGGAACTTGTGATGTTGCATCCTTCCCAATGGAAGAATCTTTGTCTGGCTCCATAGTCTCCTTTTGTACTTTAACTATCACTTCCTCTATTTCTTCTTGGGATCTTTGTGGAGTGCCCTCCCTCTTCTTGCCTTCAAGATTAGTGAATTATGTAGGGCAAGAATTAAAAGTCACCGACTGTCCTTGGACTGGAGCTTGTTGCTTAGATTATTGGAAACCATGAAGCCCATCGAAGTCTCTGATGTCAAATTCATCATCCCCTAAAAAATCTAGATTTATGGGTTCCCCTTGGGTTGCCCCTTCAACATCCTCTTGATCATCCTCCATAACTCTCCTTCTTTTCATGAATCCCATAGAGTGATTTCTTCTATTGATGGGTACTTGGTCCAAGTCATCTTCATCATTTTCCAGAAGGGTGTCCATTTGAGTAGGCATTGAGCCTTTCTTTCTTTTGTAGACATTCCCTTTGATCATGCTAGCTGACTTAGGTCCTATTATCTTAAACTTAGTTTTCTTCGTTGTATTAGGAGACTCGTGATCACTAGAAGAAGGTGCATTTGGAGGCACTATGCTCCCTGTCATTCTGGTTTTTCCTTTCTTTGAATGAGTAGCCAGACCATATGTGGTCAGGCGCTCATGCATATAAACCATCTCTAGCTTTAGGGGTGCAGCATCTTTAAATTGTGGTTTCAGTATTTTCTCTCCCTTCTTCTTCTCTTTGGAAGGCTGCTCTAGAATTTGCTTCATAGGCACAGGTTCCATAGGGAATGGACGGGCGATCCAAGCTTTAGTGACCTTGACTATGTGTCTAGCTTTGAAATCAATGTCATCATTTTCATCTCTGTCTACCTCTGCATTTAAGATAGCCTTTTTGAACACTTTTTCTATGTTGTGGATGGGATCCAAGATGTTCTTAGAGTCAACATATTTTACCTTCTGGGGAATTTTCAGTGATAGAGCAGTCTGCACCAAGTCCAAACTCATCTGGAAATAGTCACAGATTCTAACCTCATAATCATCTACACAGTTCATCCGGTGATCTTCTATATGCAGCTCGTGAATATAATGTCTACCCATTATATGGCTGAAAGTACCAATGGGATCAAAGTGAGCTCTTATCAAGTTGTAGGCTAGTAGAGGGAACTCGTCCTATTCAAAGGATAGTGACTTGTAGATTTTCATGTCAGGAACACAGTGGGGACTGATAGAAATTGGGAAATCCTAACAATGTTTCTTCTTGTGCCTGATGTGTTCATGGGCATCTAACAAATGCCTTGCTATCTCCAAGAGGACTACTATGTCAGAAGGATACCTAGGTAACTTCTTGGGTGCTAGGGTGCATCCTGCCACCCGGATGTATGTGAAGGTCCTAAATTGGATGTAGAATGAACCGAGGGCCTTCACTTTTGTTATAGCTCCAGTAGACATCCTTTTTTGCATAGTCTCACTGTATGGAGTGTATGATGGCGAAGACAAATGCATCATTGACAATCCAGAAATTTGGACTATTATGTGTATAGTATTCCTATATGACCAATTAAGGATACATCGTGAATTACCATGTGTTCAAGTGCTCCATAGCACCAATCTTAGTCAATCCTGGGTACAATTCCCTGGCTGCTAGTAGGTACACAACATAAGATGTCACGTAGAAGTGAGGATCAGTTTTTACTCTAATCAGTTGTTCATCTAGATTGTTGCTCAAGATGGTGGCCCAATCGAACCTTGCATGTCTTTCCCTTATCTTTTGGATGAGCAAGATCATCCAAGGCTCCAACTAAATAGATTTTGGTAACCCATACACTCTAGTGATCATTGTGATAGCTTCTTGGATGTCTTCCTGCATATAGCCCCTCCGCATATCAATCCTATCCAGCTTGTTCTTTGGCATGGGCTGCATGAGATATTCATTATTTACAATGCCATGGGCTCGTGACACATCCTTGTTATAGAAATCCATCCCCTTGTTGATGTGAAAGTTATAGAACTTTTCAACCCCTTTGGATAGGTGGACGACATCCTCAATGTTATCTAGTCTCAAATCTAGGACCACTTCACCTACACTGTTCTTCACAATCCTCTTATCAGGCACATAGTGATTTACTAAAGTGTTGATCAAGTTTGAAGACAAGATGGAGACTAGATGCGCTATTGCATTCATCAAGGAGCAATGCACCAATGAGGTGCAATCTTCTGATCTCCCCACTGGTTGGGCACACTTTACCAAATCACTAATGACACAACTTTCTCGGCCATTTTTGCAAAGAGAAAAAGACATGAATCAGTAACATGAAATTGTAGGAGAGAGAAAAATATCTAAGGAAAACTAAGAGTTCTAACAAACTAAGCTTAGAAGAGCTGACATTTTTGACCTTTCAGACATTCAGGGGTACAAGACCTCTGAAAGGCCGAAAGGGCCAAAAATGAGAAAAGAAGGCTCAAATTTGAAAAATGCATTGATACCCCCATTTTCGGCCTTTCGGCGAATTGAAGGTGTACAATCTTCGAAGGCCGAAACCTCTAAAACGCTGAAAAATACCTTAGTGCTTGAATTGCCAATGTTTTAAACCACCAGTATCAGCTTCAGCAAATTAGAGAAATCAAAGTTTTGATGTGTGACAAGACCAAAACGCCGAAACTGGTACTTGTGAGATCTACGATATTGTTGAAAGCTTTGGTCCTATGGGTTTCGGTGAATCAGATGCAAATATGTTTAGGTGTGCAACAACACCAAAATGTTGAAACTGTAGAGCACTTAGAAGATTTTGGACTATAGAGAGTTTAAAAGTTTTGGACCGCAAAGGTCTGAAACACTGTGACCGAAACTTGGGTTTGGTTTTGTTGGACTCAAACATTATTTTGATGGCAAGTTTGACCACAAACATGCCAAGGGGATTAGAGGGGACAACCTCACGATCCCCAAATCTAAACCAGATCAATGAAAAACAAACTAACCTTAAACGATAGATTGAAAACCCTAACTAGGGCCTACAAAGCAAGAAACCCTAACTACAGACCGAAGAAAAATAAGAAAATGAAAGGGAGAGAAGAGAAAGAAAAACCTCTAGGAAGATGGTGGACAAAGACAAAGAAATGAGACCGAGGTGACAAGCTGGAAGCAAGCGACGCATGAAGAAAGCTCTGAAAAATGACAAGATGGAAAGTGAACAAGTGAGGGTTAAAAACCCAATTCGCGTCTTTTATAGGAAAATCGGTGGGTGATGTCAGTCGCCCATTGATCAGCCTTTTGGCCTTTCAGGGGTATTGGAAATGTCAAGGCATGGTAGAACGTTGTTCCAGACTTTCCCCAACTCGGACCTTTCGCACTTTCAGACCTCTGAAAGTGTGAAAGTGCGACAAGACTAAAAACTAATGAAAACTAACTAAAAATATAAAACAAAAAGCCTAGACAGACAAGAAAGCTAAGGACAAGCTGAAAAGAAAGGGGGGCCCCTGAAGCCAAAAGGCTAAAAAGGGGAGCGTAGTTGTGGGACCACAACAACTGTACTGACTTCCTTGCTTTGACCAAACTTTGACCATTCATATTTTGAGAAGAGAGGCTCAGTTTTTTAAGCATGGTGTTTTGTGGTTCATCTTGATGTGATTTTCCATTTGAGACCACATTCACCAGATTTCAAAACGGTCAAATTTTTAGTTACGAATAATGTACTGACTTCCTTTCTTTGACAAAACTTTGACCGTCCGTATATTGAGAAGAGATGCTCTATTTTTCAAAATTCATGGTATTTTTTGGTTCATCTCAATGAGATCTTCCATTTAAAAAATCTTTCACAACATTTCAAAACGGTCAATATTTTAGCTATAAACACTGTACTGACTTCCTTGCTTTGACCAAATTTTGACTATTCGTATTTTGAGAAGAGAGGCTCCATTTTTAAAGATTCAAGGTGTTTTGTAGTTCAGTTCAACTAGATCTTCGATTTGAGACCACCTTCACCAAATTTTGAAACTATCAAATTTTTAGCTACGATCACTATACTGACTTCCTTGCTTTCACCAAACTTTGACCATCCGTATCTTGAAAAGAGAGGCTCCATTTTGTAAGATTCATGGTGTTTTTTCGTTCATCTTGATGAGATCTTCAATTTGAGACCACTTTCACCATATTTGGTAACTGTCAATTTTTTAGTTACAAACAGTGTACTGATTTCCTTGCTTTGACTAAACTTTGATCTTTTGTATATTGAGAAGAGAGGCTCTATTTTTCAAGATTCAAGGTGTTTTTGGTTCATCTCGACAAGATCTTCGATTTGAAACCACATTCACCAAATTTCAAAATCGTCAAACTTTTAGGTACAAACACTGTACTAACTTCCTTTGTTTGACCAAACTTTGACCGTCCGTATATTAAGAAGAGAGGCTCTATTTTTCAAGATTCATGGTGTTTTTTGGATCATCTCAATGAGATCTTTGATAGGAGACCACTTTCACCAGATTCTGAAATAGTCAAATTTTTAAGTACGAACATTGTACTGACTTCCTTACTTTGATAAAACTTTGACCGTCTATATCTTGAGAAGAGAGGCTCCATTTTTTAAAATTCAAGGTGTTTTTTGGTTCATCTCAACGAGATCTTTGATTTCAGACCACTTTCACCAGATTTTGAAACTTTCAAATTTTTAGCTATGAACACTGTACTAACTTCTTTGCTTTGACCAAACTTTCACCATCTATATTTTGAGAAGAGAGCCTCCATTTTTCAAGATTCATGGTGTTTTTTGGTTCATCTTGACAAGATCTTCCATTTGAGACCACTTTCACCAGATTTCAAAATGATCAAATTTTTAGCTATGAACATCGTACTGACTTCCTTACTTTGGCCAAACTTTGACCATCCGTATATTGAGAAGAGAGGCTCTATTTTTTAAGATTCATGATATTTTTTGGTTCATCTCAATGAGATCTTCCATTTGAGACCACTTTCACCAGATTTGAAAATGGTCAAATTTTTAGCTACGAACACTGTACTAACTTCCTTATTTTGAATAAACTTTGACCGTTTGTATCTTGAGAAGAGAGGCTCCATTTTTCAAGATTCAAGGTGTTTTTTGGTTCATCTCGATGAGATCTTCGATTTGAGACCACTTTCACTAGATTTTGAAACTGTCAAATTTTTAGTTACGAACACTGTACTGACCTTTTTGCTTTGACCAAACTTTGACCATCCGTATCTTGAGAAGAGAGGCTCCATTTTTCAAGATTCATGGTGTTTTTTGGTTCATCTTGATGAGATCTTCCATTTGAGACCACTTTCACCTGATTTAAAAATGATCAAATTTTTAGCTACAAACACTATATTGACTTCCTTGCTTTGACCAAACTTTGATCATCCGTATATTGAGAAGAGAGGGTCTATTTTTAAGGATTCATGGTGTTTTTTGGTTCATCTCAACGAGATCTTCCATTTTCAACCACTATTACCAAATTTTAAAATGGTCAAATTTTTAGCTACGAACACTGTACTGACTTCTTTGCTTTGACCAAACTTTCACCTTTTGTATCTTGAGAAGAGAGGCTCCATTTTTCAAGATTCAAGGTGTTTTTTGGTTCATCTGGATGAGATCTTCGATTTGAGACCACTTTCACAAGATCTGGAAACTATCAAATTTTTAGCTATGAACACTGTACTGACTTCCTTACTTTGACCAAACTTTGACGATCCGTATCTTGAAAAGAGAGGCTCCATTTTTCAAGATTCAAGGTATTTTTTAGTTTATTTCGACAAGATCTTCGATTTGAGACCACTTTCACCAGATTTTAAAATGGTCAAACTTTTAGCTACGAACATTGTACTAACTTCTTTGCTTTGACCAAACTTTGACCATTCATATATTGAGAAGAGAGGCTCTATTTTTCAAGATTCATAATATTTTTTGTTTCATCTTGACGAGATCTTCCATTTGAGACCACATTCACTAGATTTCAAAACGGTCAAATTTTTAGCTACGAATATTGTACTGACTTCCTTGGTTTGACCAAACTTTGACGCTCCATATCTTGAGAAGAGAGGCTCCATTTTTCAAGATTCAAGGTGTTTTTTGGTTAATCTTGATGAGATCTTCGATATGAGACCACTTTCACCAGATTTCAAAATGGTCAAATTTTTAGCTATGAACAGTGTATTGACTTCCTTACTTTGATCAAACTTTGACCATCCGGATGTTGAGAAGAGAGACTATTTTTTAACATTCATAGTGTTTTTTGGTTCATCTCAATGAGATCTTCCATTTGAGACCACTTTCACAAGATTTTAAAATTGTGAAATTTTTAGTTATGAACATTGTACTGACTTCCTTGTTTTGACCAAACTTTGTCTGTCTGTATTGTGAGAAGAGAGGCTCCATTTTTTAAGATTCAAAGTGTTTTTTGGTTTATCTCGACGAGATCTTCAATTTGAGACCACTTTCACCAGATTTTGAAACTGTCAAATTTTTAGTTACGAACATTGTACTGACTTCCTTTCTTTGACCAAATTTTGTCCATATGTATCTTGAGAAGAGAGGCTCCATTTTACAAGATTCATGGTGTTTTTTGGTTCATATTGACCAGATCTTTAATTTCAGACCACTTTCACTAGAATTCAAAACGGTCAATTTTTTAGCTACGAACAATGTACTAACTTCCTTGCTTTGACAAAACTTTGCCCATCCGTATCTTTAGAAGACAGCCTCCATTTTTCAAGATTCATGGTATTTTTTGGTTCATCTTGATGAGATCTTCTATTTGTGACCACTTTCACCAGATTTCAAAATGGTCCAATTTTTAGCTACAAACATTGTACTGACTTCTTTGCTTTGACCAAGCTTTGACCATCTGTATCTTGAGAAGAGAGGCTCCATTTTTTAAGATTCAAATTTTTTTTTGGTTAATCTTGACTAGATCTTCCATTTGAGAACACTTTCACCAGTTTTCAAAACGGTCAAATTTTTAGCGACAAACACTGTACTGACTTCTTTACTTTGACCAAATTTTGATTGTCTGTATATTGAGAAGAGAGGCTCTATTTTTCAAGATTCATGGTGTTTTTTAGTTCATCTCAATGAGATCCTCCATTTGAGAGAACTTTGACTAAATTTTAAAAGGGTCAGATTTTTAGCTACGAACACCATACTAACTTCTTTGCTTTGACCATACTTTGACTGTCCGTATATTGAGAAGAGAAGCTCCATTTTTCAAAATTAAAGGTGTTTTATAGTTCATCTCGATGAGATCTTCCATTTGAGACCATTTTCACAAGATTTTGAAATGGTCAAATTTTTAGCTACAAACATTGTACTGACTTCTTTGCTTTCACCAAACTTTGAACATCTGTATTTTGAGAAGAGATGCTCCATTTTTTAATATTCAAAGTGTTTTTTATTCATTTCGTTTAGATCTTCGATTTGATACCACTTTCACCATATTTTGAAACTGTCAAATTTTTAGCTACGAACACTGTACTGACTTCTTTACTTTGACCAAACTTTGACCATCCATATATTAAGAAGAGAGGCTCTATTTTTTAAAATTTATTTTATTTTTTGGTTCATCTCAATGAGATCTTCCATTTGAGACCACTTTCACCAGATTTCAAAATGATCAAATTTTTAGTTATGAACACTGTACTTACTTCTTTGCTTTGACCAAACTTTTACCATCCATATATTGAGAAGAGACGTTTTTTTTTTCAAGATTCATGGTGTTTTTTGGTTAATCTCGAGGAGATATTCCATTTGAGACCACTTTCATGACATTTCAAAACGGTCAAATTTTTAGCTATGAACACTGTACTAACTTTCTTTGTTTGACCAAACTTTGACCATCTGTATTTTGAGAAGAGAGACTCCATTTTTTAAGATTCAAGATTTTTATTGGTTCATCTCGATAAGATCTTTGATTTGAGACCACTTTCATGGTATTTTTTGATTCATCTTAACGAGATCTTCCATTTGAGACCACTTTCACCAGATTTTAAAACGGTCAAATTTTTAGTTATGAACATTGTACTAAGTTCCTTTCCTTGACCAAACTTTGACTGTCTGTATATTGAGAAGAGAGGCTCCAGTTTTCAAGATTCAAGTTGTTTTTTGGTTCATCTCGACAAGATGTTTGATTTGAAACTACTTTCACTAGATTTTGAAACTGTCAAATTTTTAGCTACAAATAGTATACTGTACTTCTTTGCTTTGACCAAACTTTGACTATTCGTATCTTGAGAAGAGAGGTTTTATTTTTCAAGATTCATGGTATTTTTTGGTTCTATTTGACGAGATCATCCATTTGACACCACGTTCACCAAATTTAAAAATTGTCAAATTTTTAGCTTGCTTTGACAAAACTTTGACTGTGCGTATATTGAGAAGAGAGACTCTATTTTTCAAGATTCATGGTGTTTTTTTGTTCATCTCAATGATATCCTTTATTTGAGACAACTTTTACCAGATTTCAAAATGGTCAAATTTTTAGCTACGAACACTGTACTGACTTCCTTGCTTTGACCAAACTTTGACCATCTGTATCTTGAGAAAAGAAGCTCCATTTTTCAAGATTCAAGATATTTTTTCATTCATCTTGACGAAATCTTTCATTTGAGACCACTTTCACCAGATTTTGAAAATGTCAAATTTGTAGATACGAATACTTTATTGACTTCTTTGCTTTGACCAAACTTTGACCATTTGTATCTAGAGAAGAGAGGCTCCATTTTTCAAAATTCATGGTGTTTTATAGTTTATCTTGATAAGATATTCTATTTCAGACCACTTTCACCAAATTTCAACATGGTCAAATTTTTAGCTACAAACATTGTACTGACTTCCTTACTTTAACTAAACTTTGACCGTCTATATATTCAGAAGAGAGACTCTATTTTTCAATATTCATGGTGTTTTTTGGTTCATCTCAACGAGATCTTTCATTTAAGACAACTTTCACCATATTTTAAAATAATCAACTTTTTAGCTACGAACACTGTATTGACTTCCTTCATATGACCAAACTTTGACCAT
The DNA here is from genome assembly GCA_027943335.1 of Chamaecyparis obtusa. Lineage (NCBI taxonomy): Eukaryota > Viridiplantae > Streptophyta > Pinopsida > Cupressales > Cupressaceae > Chamaecyparis > Chamaecyparis obtusa. The sequence continues at coordinate 7,150,286 of BSBK01000370.1, read as the reverse complement.
TTGTATCTTGAGAAAAGATGCTTTATTTTTTCAGATTCAAAGTGTTTTTTGGTTCATCTTGATGAGATCTTTGATTTGAGACCACTTTCACCAAATTTTAAAATAGTCAACTTTTTAGCTATGAATATTATACTGACTTCCTTGCTTTGACCAAACTTTGACCATCCGTATCTTGAGAAGAGAGGCTCCATTTTTCAAGATTCAAGGTATTTTTTGGTTCATCTCGATGAGATTTTCTATTTGAGACTACTTTCACCAGATTTTAAAATGGTCTTATTTTTAGCTACAAACACTGTACTGACTTTCTTGTTTGTCCAAACTTTGACCATCTGTATATTGAGAAGAGAGGCTCTATTTTTCAAGATTTATGGTATTTTTTGGTTCATCTTGACAAGATCTTCCATTTGAGACCACTTTCACCATATTTCAAAATGGTCAAATTTTTAGCTACGAACACTGTACTGACATCCTTACTTTTAACAAACTTTAATTATCTGTATCTTGAAAAGAGGCTCAATTTTTTAAGATTCAAGGTGTTTTTCGGGTCATCTCGATAAAATCTTCGATTTGAGACCACTTTTACCAGATTTTTAAACTGTCAAATTTTTAGCTACGAACATTGTACTAACTTTCTTGCCTTAAACAAACTTCGACCATACGTATCTTTAGAAAATAGGCTCCATTTTTCAAGATTCATGGTGTTTTTCAATTTATCTTAACGAGATTTTCTATTTGAGACCACTTTCACCAGATTTTAAAATAGTCAAATTTTTAGCTACGAACACTGTACTAACTTCTTTGCTTTGACTAAACTTTTACCATCTGTATATTGAGAAAAGAGGATCAATTTTTCAAGATTCATGGTGTTTTTTGGTTCAGCTCAATGAGATCTTCCATTTGAGACTACTTTCACCAAATTTTGAAATGATCAAATTTTTAGCTACGAACACTACACTGATTTTCTTGCTTTGACCAAATTTTGACCATTCGTATCTTGAGAAGAGAGGTTTTATTTTTCAAAATTTATAGTTTTTTTGGTTCATCTTGACGAGATCTTTCATTTGAGACCACTTTCTCTAGATTTCAAAATGGTCAAAGTTTTAACTATGAACACTATACTGACTTCCTTGCTTTCACCAAACTTTGACCATCCTTATCTGGAAAAGAGAGGCTCCATTTTTTAAGATTCATGGTATTTTTTAGTTTATCTTGACGAGATCTTCTATTTGAGACCACTTTCACTAGATTTCAAAATGGTCACTTGTTTAGCTATGAACACTATATTGACTTCTTTGCTTTGACCATACTTTGATCGTTCGTATATAGAGAAAAGAGGCTCTGTTTTTCAAAATTTATGAAGCTTTTTGGTTCATCTCAACAAAATCTTCCGTTTGAGAATACTTTCACCAGATTTTAAAATAGTCAAATTTTTAGCTATGAACACTATACTGACTTCCTTACTTTGACCAAACTTTGACTGTCCATATCTTGAGAAGGGATACTCTATTTTTTAAGATTCAAGATCTTTTTTGGTTCATCTCAATGAGATCTTTGACTTCAAACTATTTTTACCAGATTTTGAAATTGTCAAATTTTTAGCTACAAACATTGTACTGACTTCCTTTCTTTGACCAAACTTTGACCATCCGTATATTGAGAAGAGAGGTTCCATTTTTTAAGATTCATGGTGTTTTTTGGTTCATCTTGTCGAGATCTTCCATTTGAGATGACTTTCACTAGATTTTAAAATGGTCAAATTTTTACCTCTGAACACTGTACTGACTTTCTTGCTTGGACCAAACTTTGACCATCCGTATATTGAGAAGAGAGGCTCTAATTTTCAAGATTCATGATATTTTTTAGTTCATCTCAACGAGATCTTCCATTTGAGACCACTTTCACTAAATTTTAAAATGGTCAAATTTTTAGCTACGAACACCGTACTGGCTTCCTTGCTTTGACCAAACTTTGACCATCCATAGCTTGAGAAGAGAGGCTCCATTTTTCAAGATTCAACGTGTTTTTTGGTTCATTTTGACAAGATCTTCCATTTTAGACCATTTTCACCATATTTTAAAATGATTAAATTTTTAGCTAAAAAGACTGTACTGACTTCCTTTCTTTGACCAAGCTTTGACCATCTGTATCTTGAGAACAAAGGCTCTATTTTTCAAAATTCAAGGTGTTTATTTATTCAACTCGATAAGATCTTCAATTTGAGACCACTTTCACCAGATTTTGAAACTATCAAATTTTTAACTACGAACACTGTACTGACTTCCTTGCTTAGACCAAACTTTGACCATCCGTAACTTGAGAAGAGAGGCTCCATTTTTAAGATTCATGGTGTTTTTTAGTTCATCTTGACGAGATCTTCCATTTGAGACCACTTTCACAAGATTTTAAATCAGTCAATTTTTTAGCTACGAACACTGTACTGACTTCCCTGCTTTGACCATACTTTGATCATCCATATATTGAGAAGAGAGACTCTATTTTTCAAGATTCATGGTATTTTTTTATTCATCTCAATGCGATCTTCTCTTTGAGACCAATTTCACCACATTTCAAAATAGTAAAATATTTAATTACGAACACTGTACTGACTTCCTTGCTTTGACCAAAATTTGCTCATATGTATCTTGAGAAGAGAGGCTCTATTTTTCAAAATTCATGTTCTTTTTTTGTTCATCTTGATGAGATCTTCCACTTGAGACCACTTTCACTAGATTTGAAAATTATATTTTTTTAGCTATGAACACTGTACTGACTTCCTTGCTTTGACCATATTTTGATCGTCCGTATATAGAGAAGAGAGACTCTATTTTTTAAGATTTATGGTGTTTTTTAGTTCATCTAAACAAAATCTTCCATTTGAGACCACTTTCACCAGATTTCAAAATGGTCAAATTTTTACCTATGAACATTGTACTGACATCCTTGCTTTGACCAAATTTTGACCGTCCGTCTCTTGAGAAGAGAGACTCCATTTTTCAAGATTTAAGATATTTTTTAGTTCATCAAGAAGAAATCTTTGATTTGAGAGCTCTTTCACCAAATTTCAAAATGGTCAAATTTTTAGCTACAAACACTATACTGACTTCCTTGCTTTAACCAGGCTTTGACCATTTGTATCTTGAGAACAAAGGCTCCATTTTTCAAGATTTAAAGTTTTTTTTATTCATCTTGACAAGATCTTCTATTTGAGACCACTTTCACCATATTTTAAAATAGTTAATTTTTTAGCTACGAACATCGTACTGACCTCCTTGCTTTGTCCAAACTTTGACCGTCCGTATCTTGAGAAGAGACTCTATATTTTTCAAGATTCAAGGTGTTTTTAGATTCATCTTGACTAGATCTTCGATTTGAGACCACTTTCAGTAGATTTGAAAATTGTCAAATTTTTAGAAACGAACATTGTACTGACTTATTTTCTTTGGCCTAAGTTTGACCGTCTGTATCTTGAGAAGAGGCTCCATTTTTTAAGATAGAATGTGTTTTTTGGTTCATCTTAACGAGATCTTCGATTTGAGACCACTTTCACTAGATTTTAAAATGGTCAATTTTTTAGCTATGAACACTGTACTGACTTCCTTGCTTTGACCAAACTTTGATCACTGTATATTGAAAAGAGAGGCTCTATTTTTTAAGATTCATGGTGTTTTTTGGTTCATCTCAACGAGATCTTCTATTTCAGACCACTTTCACGAGATTTCAGAATGGTCAAATTTTTAGCTATGAACACTGGACTGACTTCCTTTCTTTGACCAAACTTTGTCCATCTTTATTTTGAGAAGAGAGGTTCCATTTTTTAAGATTCAAGGTATTTTTTGGTTTATCTCGACGAGATCTTCGATTTGAGACCACTTTCACTAGATTTTGAAACTGTCAAATTTTTAGTTACGAACATTGTACTGACTTCATTTGTTTGACCAAACTTTGACCATCCATATCTTGAGAAGAGAGACTCTATTTTTTAAGATTCATGGTGTTTTTTGGTTCATCTTGACGAGATCTTCAATTTCAAACCACTTTCACCAAATTTTAAAATAGTTAATTTTTTAGCTACGAACACTGTACTAACTTCCTTGCTTTGACCAAACTTTGACCATCCGTATCTTGAGAAGACAAGCTCCATTTTTAAGATTTATAGTGATTTTTGGTTCATCTTGATGAGATCTTCCATTTGAGACTATTTTCACCAAATTTCAAAATGGTCAAATTTTTAGCTCTAAACACTGTATTGACTTCCTTGCTTTGACCAAACTTTGACCGTTTGTATATTGAGAAGAGAAGCTATATTTTTCAAGATTCATGGTATTTTTTGGTTCATCTTAATGAGATCTTTCATTTAAGACCACTTTCAGTAGATTTTTAAATGGTCAAATTTTTAGCTACGAACACTGTACTGACTTCTTTACTTCGACCATTAATATCATGAGAAGATAGACTCTATTTTTTAAGATTTAAGGTGTTTTTTGGTTCATCTTGACGAGATCTTCCATTTTAGACCGCTTTCACCAAATTTTAAAATGGTCTAATTTTTAGCTACAAACACTGTACTGACTTTTTTGCTTTGACCAAACTTTGACCATCTATATCTTGAGAAGAGAGACTCCATTTTTTAAGATTTAAAGTTTTTTTTGGTTCACCTTCACGAGATCTTCCATTTGAGACCACATTCACAAGATTTCAAACCGGTCAAATTTTTAGCTACGAACATTGTACCGACTTCCTTGCTTTAACCAAATTTTGACTATCTATATATTGAGAAGAGAGACTCTTTTTCAAGATTCTTAGTATTTTTTGGTTCATCTCAGTGAGATCTTCCATTTGAGAGAACTTTCACCAGATTTTAAAATGGTCAGATTTTTAGCTACGAACACTGTATTGACTTTCTTGCTTTGACCAAACTTTGACCATCTGTATCTTGAGAAGAGAGACTCCATTGTTTAAGATTCAAGGTGTTTTTCGGTTCATCTCGATGAGATCTTCCATTTGTGACCATTTTTATGAAATTTTGAAACGGTCAAATTTTTAGCTACGAACACTATACGGACTTCCTTACTTTGATTAAATTTTGATAGTCTGTATTTTGAGAAGAGAGACTCCATTTTTTAAGATTCAAATTGTTTTTTGGTTCATTTCAACGAGATCTTCAATTTCAGACAACTTTCACCAGATTTTGAAATTGTCAAACTTTTAGCTACGAACAATGTACTGACTTCCTTGCTTTGACCAAACTTTGACCATCTGTAAATTATGACGATAGACTCTATTTTTAAAGATTCATGGTAGTTTTTGGTTCATCTCAATGAGATCTTCCATTTGAGACCACTTTCACCAGATTTCAAAATGGTCAAATTTTTAGTTATAAACACTATACTTACTTCCTTGCTTTGACCAAATTTTAACTATCCGTATATTGAGAAGAGATGTTCTATTTTTCAAGAGTCATGGTGTTTTTTGGTTCATGTCAATGAGATCTTCCATTTGAGACCACTTTCATGAGATTTTAAAACAGTTAAATTTTTATCTATGAACACTGTACTGACTTCTTTTCTTTGACCAAACTCTGACTGTCTGTATTTTGAGAAGAGAGGCTCAATTTTTTAAAATTCAAAGTTTTTTTTTATTCATCTCGCCGAGATCTTTGATTTGATACCACTTTCATAATATTTTTTGGTTCATCTCAATGGGATCTTCCATTTGAGACCACTTTCACCAGATTTAAAAATGGTCAATTTTTTAGCTACGAACACTGTACTAACTTCCTTGCTTTGACCAAACTTTGACCGTTCGTATCTTGAGAAGAGAGGCTCCATTTTTTAAGATTCAAAGTGTTTTTTATTCATATTGACGACATCTTCCATTTGAGACCACTTTCACCAAATTTTAAAATGGTGAAATTTTTACCTCTAAACACTGTACTGACTTCCTTTATTTGACAAAACCTTGACTGTCCGTATATTGAGAAGAGATGCTTTATTTTTTAAGATTCATGGTGTTGTTTAGTTTATCTCAACCAAATCTTTCATTTGAGACCACATTCATTAGATTTTGAAACTGTCAAAGTTTTAGCTACGAACACTGTATTGACTTCTTTGCTTTGACCAAACTTTGACCATCCGTAGCTTGATTAGAGAAGCTCTATTTTTCAAGATTCAAGATGTTTTTTGTTCATCTTGATGAGATCTTCCATTTTATACCATTTTCACCATATTTCAAAATGGTCATATTTTTAGCTAAAAACATTGTATTGACTTCTTTTATTTGACCAAGCTTTGACTATCCGTATATTAAGAAGAGAGGCTCTATTTTTCAAAATACAAAGTATTTTTTAGTTCATCTCAATGAGATCTTCAATTTGAGACCACTTTTACCAAATTTTAAAATGGTCAAATTTTAGCTACGAACACTATAGTGACTTCCTTGCTTTGACCAAACTTTGACCATCCATATCTTAAGAAAAGAGGCTCCATTATTCAAAATTCAAAGTATTTTTTGGTTCATCAAGATGACATCTTTGATTTGAGACCACTTTCACCATATTTTGAAACAGTCAAATTTTTGCTGCGAACACTATACTAACTTCTTTGCTATGACCAAAGTTTGACCGTCTATATCTTTAGAAGGGAGGCTCAATTTTTTAAGATTCACGGTATTTTTTGGTTCATCTTGACGAGCTCTTCAATTTGAGACTACTTTCACCAGATTTTAAAATAGTCTTATTTTTAGCTACAAACACTGTAATGACTTCCTTGCTTTGACCAAAATTTCATCGTTCATATATTGAGAAGAGAGACTATTTTTTAAGATTCATGGTATTTTTTTATTCATCTCGACAAGATCTTGCATTTGAGACCAATTTCATGAGATTTCAAAATGGTCAAATTTTTAGCTATGAACATTGTATTGACATCGTTGTTTTGACCAAACTTTGACCGTCTGTATTTTGAGAAGAGAGGCTCTATTTTTTAAGATTCAAAGTGTTTTTTGGTTCATCTCGACGAGATCTTTGATTTGACATCACTTTCAGCAGATTTTAAAACTATCAAATTTTTAACTACGAACACTGTACTGACTTCTTTGTTTTGACCAAACTTTGACTATCTTTATATTAAGAAGAGAGACTCTAGTTTTCAAGATTCATGGTACTTTTTCATTCATCTCAATGGAATCTTCCATTTAAGACCACTTTGACAAGATTTCAAAACGGTTAAATTTTTATTTACGTAGAGTGTACTGACTTCCTTACATTGACCAAATTTTGACCATCTGTATATTGAGAAAAGAGGCTCTATTTTTCAAGATTCAAAGTGTTTTTTGATTCATCTTGACAAGATCTTCGATTTGAGACTACTTTCACTAAATTTTGAAACTGTCAAATTTTTAGCTACAAACACTATACCAACTTCTTTGCTTTGACCAAACTTTGACCATCCGTATCTTGAGAAGAGGCTTCATTTTCTAAAATTAATGGTGGTTTTTAGTTCATCTTGACGAGATCTTCTATTTGAGACCACTTTCACCAGATTTTAAAATGGTCAAATTTTTACCTACGAAGAATGTACTGACGTCCTTGCTTTGACCAAACTTTGACCATCCGTAGCTTGAGAAGAGAGGCTCCATTTTTCAAGATTCAAGATATTTTTTAGTTCATCTTGACAAGATCTTTTATTTGAGACCACTTTCACTAGATTTTGAGACTGCCTAATTTTGAGCTATCAATACTGTACTAACTTATTTGCTTTGACCAAACTTTGACCATTTTTATATTGAGAAGAGAGACTCTATTTTTCAAGATTCATGGTGATTTTTGGTTTATCACAACGAGATCTTCCATTTCAGACCACTTTCACCAGATTTTAAAACGGTCACATTTTTAGCTACAAACACTATACTGACTTCCTTCTTTTGACCAAACTTTGATCATCTGTATCTTGAGAAGAAAGGCTCTATTTTTCATGATTCAAGATGTTTTTTGGTTTATCTCGACAAGATCTTCGATTTGAGACCACTTTCACCCGATTTTGAAACTATCAAATTTTTAGCTACAAACACTGTACTGTCTTTCTTGCTTTGACTAAACTTTGACCATTTGTATCTTGATAAGAGAGGCTCCATTTTTCAAAATTTATGATATTTTTTGGTTCATCTTGACGAGATCTTCCATTTGAGACCACTTTTACTAGATTTTGAGACTATCAAATTTTTAGCTATGTACAGAGCACTAACTTCTTTACTTTGACCAAACCTTAACTGTCTGTATATTAAGAAGAGAGGCCTTATTTTTTAAAATTTATAGTATTTTTTGGTTCATCTTTATGAGATCTTCTATTTGAGACCACTTTCATGAGATTTTAAAATGGTTAAATTTTTAGTTACAAACACTGTACTGACTTCCTTGATTAGACCAAACTTTGATCGTCTGTATATTGAGAAGAGATGCTCCATTTTTCAAGATTCAAGATATTTTTTATTTATCTTGACAAGATCTTTGATTTGAGACCGCTTTCACCAGATTTTCAAACTATCAAATTTTTAGCTACAAACACTATATTGACTTCCTTGCTTCGACTAAATTTTTACCATACGTATCTTGAGAAGAGAGTCTCCATTTTTCAAAATTCATACTATTTTTTTATTCATTTTGAAAAGATCTTTGATTTGATACCACTTTCACCAGATTTTGAAACTATCAAATTTTTAGCTACAAACACTATAATGACTTCCTTATTTCGACCAAACTTTTACCATATGCATCTTGAGAAGAGAGGCTCCATTTTCTTTGATTTGATACCACTTTCACCAGATTTTAAAACTATCAAATTTTTAGCTATGAACACTTTACTGACTTCCTTGCTTTCACCAAACTTTGACTATCTGTGTCTTGAGAAGAGAAGCTCCATTTTTCAAGATTGAAGGTGTTTTTTGCTTCATCTTGAAGAGATCTTTGATTCGAGACCACTTTCACCAGATTTTAAAATGATCAAATTATTAGCTAAGAACACTATACTGACTTCCTTGCTTTGAGCAAACTTTGACTGTCTGTATCCTGAGAAGAAAGACTCTATTTTTTAAGATTTAAGGTGTTTTTTGGTTCATCTCGACTAGATCTTTGATTTGAGACCACTTTCACCAAATTTTGAAATAGTTAATTTTTTTAGCTACGAACACTGTATTGACTTCCTTACTTTGACTAAACTTTGACCATCTATATCTTAAATATAGAGGCTCCATTTTTCAAGATTCAAGGTATTTTTTGGTTCATCTTGATGAGATCTTCGATTTGAGACCATTTTCACCAGATTTAAAAATTGTCAAATTTTTAGCTACGAACACTATACTGACTTCCTTGCTTTGACCAAACTTTGATGGTCTGTATCTTAAGAAAAGAGGTTCTATTTTTCATGATTCAAAGTATTTTTTGGTTCATCTCAATGATATCTTCCATTTGAAACCACTTTCACTAGATTTTAAAACGGTCAAATTTTTAGTTACGAACACTGTACTGACTTCTTTATTTGTCCAAACTTTGACCATCCGTATATTAAGAAGAGCGACTCTTTTTTTCAAGTTTCATAGAGTTTATTGGTTCATCTCGACGAGATCTTCAATTTGAGACCACTTTCTTCAAATTTAAAAAATGGTCAAATATCTAGCTAGAAACACTATACTAACATCCTTACTTTCACCAAACTTTGAATGTCCGTATCTTAAAAAGAGACGCTCTATTTTTTAAGATTCAAGGTATTTTTTAGTTCATGTCGACAAGTTCTTTGATTTTAGACCACTTTCACCAGATTTTCAAACTATCAAATTTTTAGCTACGAACTCTATACTACTTCCTCGCTTTGACAAAACTTTGACCATCCGTATCTTGAGAAGAGAGGCTCCATTTTTCAAGTTTCATGATATTTTTTGGTTTATCTTAATGAGATCTTCCATTTGAGACCACTTTCACTAGATTTCAAAACAGTCAAATTTTTAGCTACGAACACGTTTCTGACTTCCTTGCTTTGACCAAAGTTTGACCATCTTTATATTGAAAAGAGACTATTTTTTAAAATTTATGATATTTTTTAGTTCATCTTGACAAGATCTTCCAATTTAGACTACTTTCAAGAGATTTTAAAATGGTCAAATTTTTAGCTATGAACACTATACTCACTTCTTTGCTTTGACCAAATTTTGACCGTTTGTATTTTGAGAAGAGAAGCTCCATTTTTTAAGATTCAAAGTGTTTTTTGGTTTATCTCGACGAGATTTTCAATTTTAGACCACTTTCACCAGATTTAAATATTGTTAAATTTTTAGCTACGAACACTTTACTAACTTCCTTGCTTTGACCAAACTTTGACCATCCGTATCTTGAGAAGAGAGGCTCCATTTTTTAAGATTCATAGTGGTTTTTTGTTCATCTTGATGAGATCTTCCATTTGAGACCATTTTCACGAGATTTCAAAATGGTTAAATTTTTAGCTACGAACACTGTACTGACTTCCGTGCTTTGACCAAAGTTTGACCATTCGTATATTGAGAAGCGAGCCTTTATTTTAAAAATTTATAGTATTTTTTGGTTCATCTCAATGAAATTTTTGATTTGAGACCACTTTCACCAAATTTTAAAATGGTCAAATTTTTAGCTACGAACACTGTACTAACTTCATTCTTTTGACCAAATTTTGACCGTTTGTATCTTGAGAATTGAGGCTCCATTTTTCAAGATTCAACGTATTTTTTAGTTCATCTCGATGAGATCTTCGATTTAAGAACACTTTCACCATATTTTGAAACTATCAATTTTTAAGCTACAAACACTATACTGACTTCCTTGCTTTGACCAAACTTTGACCATCCGTATCTTGAGAAGGGAGGCTCCATTTTTCAAGATAGATGGTGTTTTTCGGTTCATCTTGACAAAGTCTTTCTTTTGAGATCAATTTTACCAGATTTCAAAATGGTCAATTTTTTAGCTACGAACATTGTACTGACTTCTTTGCTTTGACCAAATTTTGACTATCCGTATATTAAGAAGAGAGACTCTTTTTTTCAAGATTCATGGTGTTTTTTGGTTCATTTCAATGAGATCTTCCATTTAAAACTACTTTTACCAGATTTCAAAATGGTCAAATTTTTAATTACAAACACTACACTGACTTCTTTGCTTTGACCAAACTTTGACCATCTGTATCTTGAGAAGGGAGGCTCCATTTTTTAAGATATATGGTATTTTTTGGTTCATTTTAACGAGGTCTTTTTTTGAGACCAATTTCACCAAATTTTAAAACGGTCAATTTTTTAGCTACGAATAATGTATTGACTTCCTTGCTTTGACCAAATTTTGACTGTCTGTATATTAAGAAGAGAGACTCTTTTTTTTAAGATTCATGGTGTTTTTTGAATCATTTCAACGAAATCTTCCATTTGAGACCACTTTCACCAGATTTTAAAATGGTCAAATTTTTAGTTACGAACACTATACTGACTTCCTTGCTTTAACCAAACTTTGATCATTTGTATCTTGAGAAGAGAGGCTCTATTTTTCAAAATTCATGATGTTTTTTGGTTCATCTCAATGAGGTCTTCCATTTGAGACACCATTAGCTAGATTTCAAAACGGTCAAATTTTTAGCTACGAACACTGTATTGACTTCATTGCTTTGACTAAATTTTGACTGTCTGTATATTAAGAAGAGAGGCTCTTTTTTTCAAGATTCATGGTGTTTTTTGGTTCATTTCAATGAAATCTTCCATTTGAGACCACTTTCACCAGATTTTAAATGGTCAAATTTTTAGTTACGAACACTACACTGACTTCCTTGCTTTGACCAAACTTTGATCATTTGTATTTTGAGAAGAGAGGTTCTATTTTTGAAGATTCATGGTGTTTTTTGGTTCATCTCAATGAGGTTTTCCATTTGAGACAACATTGGCTAAATTTTAAAACAGTCAAATTTTTAGCTACGAACACTGTATTGACTTCTTTGATTTGACCAAATCTTGATCGTATGTATATTAAGAAGAGACACTATATTTTTTAAAGATTCAAGGTGGTTTTTGGTTCATTTCGATGAGATCTTTTATTTGAAACCACTTTCATTAAAATTTGAAATTATCAAATATTTAGTTACAAATACTGTACTGATTTTCTTACTTTGACCAAACTTTGACCATCCGTATATTACAAAGAGAGGCTCTATTTTTCAAGATTCATGGTATATTTTGGTTCATCTCAACAAGATCTTCCATTTGAGACAAATTTCACCAGATTTAAAAATGGTCAAATTTTTAGTTATGAACACTATACTAACTTCCTTGCTTTGTCAAAATTTTAACCATCTGTATATTGAGAAGATATGCTCCATTTTTAAGGATTCAAGATATTTTTTGGTTCATCTTGACAAGATCTTTAATTTGAGACCACTCTCAGCAGATTTTAAAATTATCAAATTTTAAGGTACAAACACTATACTGACTTCCTTACTTTGACCAAATTTTCACAATCCTTATTTTGAGAAGAGAAGCTCCATTTTTCAAGATTCATGGTATTTTTTGGTTCATCTTGACGAGATTTTCCATTTGAGACCACTTTCACCAGATTTTAAAATGGTCAAATTTTTAGCTACGAACACTGTACGGACTTTCTTGCTTTGACCATCCGTATATTGAGAAGAGAGGCTCTATTTTTCAAGATTCATGGTAGTTTCTGGTTCATCTCAATGATATCTTCTATTTGAGACCACTTTCACCAAATTTCAAATCGGTCAAATTTTTAGCTATGAACACTTTATTGACTTCCTCGCTTTGACCAAACTTTGACCATCTGTATATTGAGAAGAGAGACTCTATTTTTCCAAATTCATGGTGTTTTTTAGTTCATCTCAATGAGATTTTCCATTTGAGACCACTTTCACCATATTTTGAAACGGTGAAATATTTATCTTAGAACACTGTACTGACTTTCTTACTTTGACCAAACTTTGACTATCTGTATCTTGAGAAAAGAGGCTCTATTTTTCAAAATTCAAAATTTTTTATTGGTTCATCTCGACGAGATCTTTGATTTGAGACCACTTTCAGCAGATTTTAAAACGGTTAAATTTTTAGTTATGAACATTCTACTAACTTCCTTACTTTGACCAAACTTTGACCATCTGTATCTTGAGAAGAGAGGCTCCATTTTTTAAGATTCAATATATTTTTTGGTTCATCAAGATGAGATCTTTAATTTGAGAACACTTTCACCATATTTTGAAATAGTTTAATTTTTAGCTACGAACACTATACTGACATCCTTGCTTTGACCAAACTTTGACCGTCCGTATCTTGAGAAGAGAGACTCTATTTTTTAAAATTTAATATATTTTTTAGTTCATCTTGACAAAGTTTTTTATTTTGAAACTACTTTGACCAGATTTCAAACCAGTCTTATTTTTAGCTACGAACACTTTAGTGACTTCCTTGTTTGTCCAAACTTTGACCATTCATATATTGAGAAGAGAAGCTCTATTTTTCAAGATTCATGATATTTTTTCGTTCATCTCGATGAGATCTTCCATTTGAGACTACTTTCACCAGATTTTAAAATAGTCAAATTTTTAGCTAAGAACAATGTACTGACATTTTTTATTTGAACAAACTTTGACCATCCGTATCTTGAGAAGAGAGGCTCCATTTTTCAAGATTCAAGGTGTTTTTATGTTCATTTCGACAAGATCTTTGATTTGAGCAAACTTTTACCAAAGTTTAAAACTGTCAAATTTTTAGCTACGAACACTGTACTGACTTCCTTGCTTTGACCAAATTTTGACCATCTTTATCCTTAGAAGAGAGGTTCTATTTTTTAAGATTTATGGTGTTTTTTGGTTCATCTTAATGAGATCTTCCATTTGAGACCACTTTCACCAGATTTCAAAATGGTCAAATTTTAAAGTACAAATATTGTACTAACTTCCTTGCTTTGACCAAACTTTCATCATCCATATCTTCAGAAGAAAGGCTCCATTTATTAAAATTCAAAGTATTTTTTGGTTCATCAAGATTAGATCTTGGATTTGAGAACACTTTGACCGGATTTTAAAATAGTCAAATTTTTAGGTACGAACACTATATTGACTTTCTTGCTTTTACCAAACTTTTACCATCCGTATCTTGAGAAGAGAGGCTCCATTTTTCAAGATTCAAGGTGTTTTTTGGTTCATCTCAACAAGATTTTTGATTTGACACTACTTTGATCAAATTTTAAAACGGTCTTATTTTTAGCTACAAACATTATACTGACTTCCTTGTTTGTCCAACCTTTGACCATCTGTATATTGAGAAGAGAGGCTCTATTTTTCAATATTCATGATGTTTTTTGGTTCATCTTGATGAGATCTTCCATTTGAAACCACTTCTACTAGATTTTAAAATGGTCAAATTTTTAGCTACGAACACTGTACTGACATTCTTGGTTTGAATAAATTTTGACCGTCTATATTTTGAGAAGAGAGTTTCTATTTTTTAAAATTTAAGTTATTTTTTTGTTCATCTCGATAAGATCTTCAATTTGATAACACTTTTACCAGATTTTGAAACTGTCAATTTTTTAGCTATGAACACTATATTGACTTCTTTACTTTGACCAAACTTTGACCATTCGTATCTTCAGAAGAAAGACTCCATCTTTCAAGATTTATGGTGTTTTTTGGTTCATCTTAACGAGATGTTCCATTTGAGACCACTTTCACCATATTTCAAAATGATCAAATTTTTAGCTATGAACACTGTACTAACTTCCTTGCTTTGACCAAACTTTGACTATCCATATATTGAGAAGAGAGGCTCTATTTTTCAAAATTCATAGTGTTTTTGGGTTCATCTCAATGAGATCTTCCATTTGAGACCAATTTACCAAGATTTTGAAATTGTCAAATTTTTAGCTACAAACACTAGACTGACTTCTTTGTTTTGACCAAACTTTGGTCGTTCGTATCTTGAGAGGAGAGGCTTCATTTTTTAAGATTCAAGGTATTTTTTGGTTCATCTTGATGAAATCTTTCATTTTAAACTATTTTCATCAGATTTCAAAATGGTCAAATTTTTAGCTACGAACATTGTACTGACTTCCTTACTTTTACCAAACTTTGACCATGCATATCTTGAGAAGAGAGACTCAATTTTTTAAAATTTATTATTTTTTGGTTCATCTTGACGAGATCTTCCATTTGAGACCACTTTCACTATATTTCAAAATGTTTAAATTTTTAGCTATAAACATTGTACTGACTTCCTTGCTTTGACCAAACTTTGACCATCTGTATTTTGAGAAGAGAGACTCCATTTTTTAAGATTCAAAGTATTTTTTAGTTTATCTCGACGAGATCTTCGATTTGAGACCACTTTCACCAGATTTTGAAACTGTCAAATTTTTAGCTATGAACACTATACTGACTTACTTGCTTTAACCAAACTTTGACCATCCATATCTTGAGAAAAGAGGCTTCATTTTTCAAGATTCATGGTGTTTTTTGATTCATCTTAACGAGATCTTCCATTTCAAACCACTTTCATCTTATTTCAAAATAGATAATTTTTTAGCTACGAACACTATACTAACTTCTTTACTTTGACTAAACTTTGACCATGCGTATCTTGAGAAGAGAGGTTCTATTTTTCAAGATTTATGGTATTTTTTATTCATCTTGACAAGATCTTCCATTTGAGACCACTTTCACTAGATTTTAAAATAGTCAAATTTTTAGCTCCGAACACTATAATGACTTCCTTGCTTTGACCAAACTTTGACCATCCATATATTGAGAATACAGGCTCTATTTTTTAAGATTCATGATATTTTTTAGTTCATTTCAATGAGATCTTTCATTTAAGACCACTTTTGCTAGATTTTAAAATGGTCAAATTTTTAGTTACGAATACTCTACTAACTTCTTTGCTTTGACCAAAATTTGACCGTCTGTATCATGAGAAGAGAGGCTCCATTTTTCAAGATTCAAAGTATTTTTTGGCTCATCTTAACAAGATCTTCCATTTGAGACCACTTTCACTAGATTTTAAAATGGTTAAATTTTTAGCTACAAATACTATACTAACTTCCTTACTTTGACCGAACTTTAATCATCTATATCTTGAGAAAATAGGCTCTATTTTTTAAGATTCAATATTTTTTTTGGTTTTTTTTTTAGCTACGAACACTGTACTGACTTCATTGCTTTGACCAAATTTTGACTATCTGTATATTGAGAAGAGAGGCTCTATTGTTCAAGATTCATGGTGTCTTTTGGTTCATCTTAATGAGATCTTCCATTTGAGAGAACTTTCTCCAGATTTCAAAATGGTCAAATTTTTACCTATGAATACTACACTAAATTTTTTGCTTTTGACCAAACTTTGACCGTCTGTATCTTGAGATGAGAGGTTCCATTTTTTAAGATTCAAGGTGTTTTTTGGTTCATCTTGATGAGATCTTCCATTTGACACCAATTTCACTATATTTCAAAAAGGTCAAATTTTTAGCTACGAACACTGTACTGACTTTTTTGTTTTGACCAAATTTTAACCATTTGTATTTTGAAAAGAGACGCTCTATTTTTCAAAACTCAAAGTATTTTTTGGTTCATCTTGATGACATCTTCGATTTGAGACCACTTTCACTAGATTTTGAAACTGTCAAATTTTTAGCTAGGAACGCTATACTGACTTCCTTTCTTTGACAAAACTATGGCCGTCTATATATTAAGAAGAGAGCCTCTATTTTTCAACATTCATAGTATTTTTTGGTTCATCTCAATGAGATCTTCCATTTCAAACCACTTTCACCAGATTTCAAAATGGTCAAATTTTTAGTTACAAACATTGTACTAACTTTCTTGCTTTGACCAAACTTTGACCATACGTATATTGAGAAGAGAGGCTCCATTTTTCAAGAGTCAACTTATTTTTTAGTTAATCTTGACAAGATCTTTGATTTGAGATCACTTTCATGAGATTTTGAAACCGTCAAATTTTTAGCTACGAACACTGTACTGACTTCCTTTCTTTGACAAAACTTTGGTCATTCGTATATTAAGTTGAGAGGCTCTATTTTTTAACATTCATGATATTTTTTATTTCATCGTAATGAGATGTTCCATTTGAGACAACTTTCACCAGATTTTAAAATGGTCAAACTTTTAGCTACGAACAATGTACTGAGTTTCTTGCTTTGACCAAAATTTTACCATCTGTATCTTGAGAAGAGAGGCTCCATTTTTTAAGATTCAAATTTTTTTTGGTTAATCTTGACAAGATCTTTGATTTAAGACCACTTTCACCAGATTTTGAGATTGTCAAATTTTTAGCTATGAATACTGTACTAACTTTTTTGCTTTGACCAAAATTTTGACCATCCGTATATTCAAAAGAGAGGTTCTATTTTTCAAAATTTATGGTGCTTTTTGGTTAATCTCAATGAGATCTTCCATTTGAGACCACTTTCACTAGATTATAAAATGGTCAAATTTTTAGCTATGAACACTGTACTGACTTTCTTGCTTTGACCAAACTTTGACCATCTATATCTTAAGAAAAGAGGCTCTGTTTTTTAAGATTTAATGTGTTTTTTAGTTTATCTTGACAAGATCTTCGATTTGAGACCACTTTCACCAGATTTTAAAACTGTCAAATTTTTAGCTACGAACACTGTACTGACTTCCTTACTTTGACCAAACTTTGACCATCTATATCTTAATAAGAGAGACTCATTTTTTTAAGATTTATGGTATTTTTTGGTTCGTCTTGACGAGATCTTCTATTTGAGACCACTTTCACTAGATTTTGAAACTGTCAAATTTTTAGCTACAAACACTGTATTAACTTTCTTACTTTGACCAAACTTTGACCATTTGTATATTAGGGAGAGAGGTTCTCTTTTTCAAAATTTATGATCTTTTATGGTCATCTCAACGAGATCTTCTATTTGAGACCACTTTCACTACATTTTAAAATGGTCAAATTTTTCGTTATGAACACTATACTGACTTCTTTGCTTTGACCAAACTTTGATTGTTCATATATTGAGAAGAGAGGCTCTATTTTTCAATATTCAAGGTGTTTTTTGGTTTATCTCGACAAGATCTTCGATTTGAGACCACTTTCAACAAATTTTGAAATTATCAAATTTTTATCTACAAATACTATACTGACTTCCTTGCTTTGAACAAACTTTGACCATCCGTATCTTGAGTAAAAGTGCTCTATTTTTTAAAATTCATGGTGTTTCTTGGTTCATCTTGACGAGATCATCCATTTGAGACCACTTTCACCAGATTTCAAAATAGACAAATATTTAGCTACGAACACTGTACTGACTTCCTCGCTTTGACCAAACTTTAACCTTCCATATCTTGAGAAGAAAGACTATTTTTAAAGATTCAAGGTGTTTTTTGGTTTATCTTGACGAGATTTTTGATTTAAGACAATTTTCACCAGATTTTGAAACTGTCAAATTTTTAGCTATGAATACTGTATTGATTTTATTATTTTTACTAAACTTTGACCATCCGTATCTTGAGAAGAGAGGCTCCATTTTTTAAGATTCATGGTATTTTTTGGTTCATCTTGACGACATCTTCCAGTTGAGACCACTTTCACTAGATTTTAAAATGGTCAAATTTTTAGCTACAAACACTGTACTAACTTCCTTGCTCTGACCAAAATTTGATCATTCGTATATTGAGAAGAGACGTTTTATTTTTCAAGATTCATGGTGTTTTTTGTTGCATCTCAATGAGATCTTCCATTTGAGACAACTTTCAACAGATTTTAAAATGATCAAATTTTTAGGTACAAACACTATACTGACTTCCTTTCTTTAACCAAACTTTGACCATCTGTATCTTGAGAAGAAAGGCTCCATTTTTCAAAATTCAAGGTATTTTTTGGTTCATCTCGTTGAGATCTTTGATTTGAGACCACTTTCATGAGATTTTCAAATGGTTAAATTTTTAGCTAGGAACACTATACTGACTTCCTTGCTTTGACCAAACTTTGACCATCCGTATCTTCAGAAGAGAGGCTCCATTTTTCAAAATTTAAGGTTTTTTTTTTGTTCATCTTTACAAGATCTTCGATTTGAGACCACTTTCACTAGATTTGGAAACTGTCAAATTTTTAGCTACGAACACTATACTAACTTCCTTGCTTTGACCAAACTTTGACCGTCCATATCCTGAGAAGAGAGGCTCCATTTTTTAAGATTCAAGGTGTTTTTTAGTTTATCTCAATGATATCTTCCATTTGAAACTACTTTCACTAGATTTTAAAACTGTCAAATTTTTAGCTACGAACACTGTACTAACTTTTTTGTTTGTCCAAAATTTGGCCATTCGTATATTGAGAAGAGAGACTCTATTGTTCAAGATTTATGGTATTTTTTGGTTCATCTCGACGAGATCTTCCATTTGAGATCACTTTCACCAGATTTCAAAATGGTCAAATTTTTAGCTACGAATACTGTACTGACATCCTTGTTTTGATTAAATTTTGACCATCCGTATCTTGAGAAGAGAGGTTCCATTTTTCAAGATTCAATGTGTTTTTTGGTTTATCTTGACAAGATCTTTGATTTGAGACCACTTTCACCAGATTTTGAAAGTGTCAAATTTTTAGCTACGAACACTGTATTGACTTCTTTACTTTGACCAAATTTTGAGAATTTGTATTTTGAGAAGAGAGGCTCTATTTTTCAAGATTCATGGTATTTTTTGGTTCATCTTAACAAGATCTTCCATTTGAGACCACTTTCACCAGATTTTAAAATGGTCAATTTTTTAGCTACGAACACTGTACTGATTTCCTTGCTTTGACCAAACTTTGACCATCTGTATATTAAGAAGAGAGGCTCTATTTTTTAAGATTGATGATATTTTTTGGTTCATCTCAATGAGATCTTCTATTTGAGACCACTTTCACCAGATTTTAAAATGGTTAAATTTTTACCTATGAACACTGTATTGACTTATTTACTTTGACTAAACTTTGACTATCTGTATCTTGAGAAGAGAGGCTCAATTTTTTAAGATTCAAGGTGTTTTTTGGTTCATCTTCACAAGATCTTCCATTTGAGACCAATTTCACCAGATTTCAAAATGGTCAAATTTTTAGCTAGAACACTGTACTGACTTCCTTGCTTTCACCAAACTTTGACCATTTATATTTTGAGAAGAGAAGCTCCATTTTTCAAGATTTCAAAGTATTTTTTGGTTTATCTTGATGAAATCTTCCATTTGAGACCACTTTCACTAGATTTTAAAACGGTCAATTTTTTAGCTACGAACATTGTACTGACTTCTTTACTTTGACCAAACTTTGACCTTCCATATATTGAGAAGAGAGGCTCTATTTTTTAAGATTCATGGTGTTTTTTGGTTCATCTCAACAAGATCTTCCATTTGAGAGAAATTTCACCAGATTTTAAAACGGTCAAATTTTTTGCTACAAACCCTATATTGACTTCGTTGCTTTGACCAAACTTTGACCATCCGTATCTTGAGAAGAGAGGCTCTTTTTTTCAAGATTCAAGATGTTTTTTGGTTTATCTCGATGAGATCTTTAATTTGAGACCACTTTCATAAGATTTTAAAATTGTCAAATTAGTAGCTACAAAAATTATACTAACTTCCTTGCACTAGTACATTTGAGCCCTATTTTCAATGACCTACCATCATAATTACAACAGTTGACCATTGATACAGTGACACCACCCACTATTTCAGTTTTGCAATAAAAAAAATGACAGTTCTGATTTGTGTCATAATTACGATGATGATGGTCATCGCAAAAAGGGGATACCAAGAAGCCCAATCTAGTGTCAGACCTATTTGTGGTCATCCTAATTGTGACGCCTATCTATCGCAAATAATACAAATGATGGTGACCCGTTAGAATCTTCTGACGGGTCACCATAATTTGTAGTTTGTTTGCTGATAGAGATGTTGTTAATGTGATTGATAGACATCAAAATTTTATGATGGATATCTGTCATTTGTAGTTTTAAGCAACAACAATGTTGTACATGTGACGAATACCTGTTGGAAGTTTCTGACAGATATCTATCGTTTATAATTTTTTACCAACAATGATGTTGTACATGTGACATTTGGATGTTAGATTATTTTGATAGATAACCATCGTTATTTTATGGCCATCAGAGTTGTGACGAAAATCAATTTTTAAAAAAAAAAATATATATTTTTTGATCGAGTTGGTATCAATTCAGAATGGTGTTCTTACAGATTTGGCTCCTGCTCATGATTTGGAATGGATCCTACCAAATCAAGATTTTTGACAGCGACTACTCCAACACAATAAGCTAGTGCGGCTATCAGTATGGTGTCCGTGATGACTTGGGACAAGTCTTCTTCTTGGTGAACCGAGCTGAGAGACTTAGATTATAGAAAGTGGGTCATTTGATGTAACTTATAAGACATTGGATGGCTCTTCATAGTGGGTTCGTGGTGCGATTTATGGTATTTATTTGTGACTGGGTTCTTGGCAAAGATTTATTGATTTGGTAGCCATTTAGATGGATCAATATATATTTGTCGTACATGGATTGAGATCTTAAATTATTGAGCTTCTCTTTATTTTGAGAATAGTTTAACATTATCTACTTAACAGGTCCAACCACGTGAAGGTGGAAGCTCATCTAACCCCTCCTAGGAGCCTCTTATGACCCTTTATGACATTTTAAGACCTCTAAGATGTATTCTTAGGAATCATAAAAGGTTGTAAATGGTCATAAGGGGTCTTGGGACACAACAACTAAGAAATATAAATGCAGGCATCATGGTCACAATTTTTTGAAAACACAACATAATTGAGTGGTATACCCAGATGATGTAATGCAACCACTACTCCTCTAGTTCCAAGTCGACACTACTGTAAACAAAACCCATATAATAAAAAATAAATTTAGAGAGTGCAGGAGGAGAGTGATAATGATTGAAATAATATAGGGACCCTATATTATTTTGGTCATTACAGCCCTCCTTCACTCTCTAAATTTATTTTTTATATACGGGTTTTGTTTACCACAGTGTAAACTTGGAACTAGAGAAGTGATATATAGTTGTGTTGCATCGTCTAGGTATACCATTCAATTATGTTGTGTCTCCAAAATATTGTGACCATGATGCTTACATTTATGTTTCTCATTTGATGTGATATCTACATTTATGTTTCTCATTTATCATGTTTATGTGCATGTTCTTTATGTGTATCTACTAGAAATTCTAAAAAAAAAAAAGTATCTACAATAGCCCTCTATCAACCACATTTACGCATAAGGTCCCAAAAAAGTAGTGCACAAACTACACAAAGAAGGCATTATAGAAATATGATTTCTGCTTTCACCATTGAAACAATCTTGGTGGCACTAGCTGCCTCTCAAGCCTTGCACAAGTTGCACTCATTTCCTACATCAGGTATAGATGTAGATGGGGTAGATGTAAATGTGGTTTGATTGACCCATCGAAAGTATTGGCATCCACTATTTCCTTGCAATACCAAATGTACATCAGTTCTTCATAAAATGATTAGTTGTCACATTAATTTTAAACGTAAAATATAACTACATATCCAGACATTTTTCATATTTGGAAAAACCCAAAATTGATGCCAAGGATTACTTGTTGTGCGCAACATCTTCAATATGCATGGGCCAACACCACATTGACACATAGGCACATTGACCAAAGTTATTGACACTATTTTGACAAATATTGCATTGTCATTATTTTGTTCTTTCATACTAATTATAATTACAATAAAAAGAAAAATACTAATATAGACTTGCACATTTTTTGGCTAAGTCGAAATCTTTGGTTTAAATCACTAGACACTCAAAATGAAATGGCAAACCAAAGACAACCATGCAATAAAAAGCAATTACTAAGCAATTCAGAATTAGCTCACTCCATTGTAGGGAATAAAGAGAATCCCCTATGATTTAACATCATTGATATGCAAGGAAATAGAAAATTAGTAGAAGCAACTCTCATAAGATAGTATTTAGATTAAATACATTGATATAAAAAAATACTCAAGAAAATTATAAAAAAAAGGTAATTTTCTTAATCACGTCACTAATTTGTGCATGTCTAAATACTAGTGTCTTTCAAATGATTTGATTCTTGTCATGTCCACTACAAATGAGAATAGTCTTAACTAGTGAGATTTTTTTAAGCATATAGAGATTAAATACACTATTTTAGAATGAAATTTCTCTTAACAAAAGATCAAAGATATATAAGTAGAACATATAAAATAAGGTGAATAAGAGTAGTACATATAAAACAATCATTAGAAGATGTCAAACATTTAGCATAATTGTACATTTCATTCATGTCATCGATATTTTTCTTCATCCATCTCATCATCAAGATCTTCGTCGGTGACGACATCATCACCACCACTATCATCATCGTCATCATCCTGATCACCACCACCACCATCATCATCATCATCATCATCATCATCATCATCATCATCATCATCATCATCATCATCGTCGTCGTCATCATCATTAGTAGAAACATCATCATCATCAGTAGCAGCATCATCATCATCTTCTTCTTCTTCATATTCTTCTTCAACTAGCTCTCGATCGTGATCATCATGTACATCATCTTCCACTTCTTCATCTTCCTCAGTATCTTCTTCCATCACATTATATTTTATTGGCCTTCTTTTTGGATCATGTCTAACAACAAATGACCAACCCGGTTTATGTTGAACCTTTGAGTAAAATACCTAGTCATATTAGCTTGGAAGAACATAGGGCTCTTCTCCAACTGGCTCAAATAACCTTGTATTAATTATTAGAAATCTATTATCATGTTCAATAACAGTTTTATCAAGATTATTTTTATTGAGTTGTAGTCTGTACCATTTCACAACGAAAAGAAATAATGTGAAAGAATTAAAGTCGCAGTCAAGTATATGAACCGAAATACCATAGTATCAATTTTGTGACTCTCGAAGATGTAAGTCATTTCTAGATGAGATAGTCACCTGGAACACTACACTTGTCCCAAAATCATAAGTTCTCTTCATGTCATCCAATTTTTTGACGTGAAATTTATAATCATTATAAAACATAGCCTTGTGGTGTTTCACCTGTAATAATGTCAAACATGTATAAATTATTACATAACGAGTTGAAAAATATACGATTGATTAATTAACAAATTTATAAGTACCTAGTGATCTCTTAAACCATATGCTAAATTTATTTTCTTTTGTGTAACATTGGGATCTCCATTACGATGAGCTTGTATAACCAATGAAGATATAGATTCTCATGTTAATCTATGACCATCATGCTGACATCATTTAATCCATACTGTCATTCAATCTTGATTATTTGTAATAAACAAATGTATTGCATCCCACTCTTTAGCAACTGTACAAAAGTAAATAGATGAATTACAAAAAAATTATTTTGAAGATTAAGAATTAATTAACTAAAATAACATCTCATAATTTATTACTTTTTAGTTTCCTAAATCTACCATTTCCCACCAAGTACTCCCCTTTAAAATTTTTAATTGAGTCAAGATCCCAAATGCAATCTATATGGGTCTTTGCTGCAAGATTAGGAAGATATTGAGTAACGTACCCCATCATCTGGTATACCATAGAACCCTCAAGATGTGCTCTTTGTCATACCAAACCCTTCAAAATTTTCAAGTCTCTCTCAACCATCCACATTTACCTAGCATGTACAAATCCACACAATTCAATCTCCTCAACTTGGTGTATGAGGTAGTGTTCTTGTGTATTGAAAAAAATTAGAGGTAAACACTTTTGCATTTCGCACATTAATCGATAAATTTTTTTCTTCCAATATTTTATATCTTCTTTATGGATTTATTTAGATAAACAACTACTTACAAGGGATTCAAGACATAAATATATAAATACGATACTTTACAATATATTACTTATTTTATATTATTGTTTGATATATTGAAAAAATATCACTGCTTACCTCATGTATTTTCTAAAATCATATATCACTTATTTGATATTATTGTCAAAGTTCTCTAGGAGAGATAGGGGAAGCAAATACTGCAACAATTGTCAACTAATCATTTCATACAATGAAAATTGAATGCAATTACACAAATATATTATAAATACAAAAAACTGACTTACCTTGATGAAGATATGTCAATCATGCGTTTTCATCCCTAACCCAAAATTATTTTTCTTTGATATGAGATTTGCTTATATTTGCAGCAAATCCTATAAGAAATTAAATTTTTTAGATCACTTCTTTTATAGCATTACTTTGTTGCTTTGTTAATAACCAAAGAAGAGAACTTGCATTAATCCGGTCTCCATTTCTATTTGATTCAATGATATTTTTCATTGCATGATTAGAATCATGAATGTCACTACAAATTTTTTTATATTTTTTTTTGTCACGCCTTCTGTCCAATATTTTCTATAGTGTCTTTGTTACATTTTTTCCAATATGCATAGTATCAAATAAATGCACAATTTGTAGATGCTCATAGTAGGGCAGCCTACTAAATTCTCTGAGATAACATTTTAGTCTCTTTAGAAGCTAGTCGGTGATGCCTTCACGACCTTCAAGATCATCAACTACATAATTAGCCAACAAAACAAAATCAAAATATATAATTTTCAAATATCAACCATTACGTGGAATGATATTACCTTGAATTCTATTATATTTTAACTGCCATATGTGACGTGTCATTCTTCGGAGCTTTGATGTAGTCTCTTCTTTCCCATTGAAAAGATGTCTTTTCGCACTTCAGTACTATGATTTCTGGGGAGGAACTACCTATACTCATCAAACACCTACTTTCTTAAACTTTTGGAATGACGAAATTTTATATTTGGACCACACATTGGACATGCAAATTTTCCCTTTGTTTGAAGACCTACAAGATAACGATACAATCAAATTAAATATATATATTTTTAAAATTTGAATTATCACGTACAACTAGAATTCACCATAACATACCACAAAAATGTGTCAACCATGGAGCATCATAAATTGTCCACACAAGTATTGCATAGAATTGAAATTTTCTTTGTCCAATTGGTCGGGAGATGTCATACATAGTGAAACCATTCCATAACACCAACAACTCATCGATAAGAGATGCAATATATACATTCATATCTTTCACTTAGTACTTACCTAATTGAATTAACAACAACATCAAATAATTATTGTGGTCATTTCACTCCAAGACTTATAATTACATGTAGATAACTATAACATAATAAGATACCTAGAACAATCATTGGCAACATAATGTGCTCCCTTTTTATTGACATCCATGGAGGAAGGTTATTATTTATAACAAAAATAGGCCACACCAAGCAAATGGATCTCATCTCTTCATGTGGACTAACATCATTTGCTGTCAGAGAAAGCCTAAAATTTTGAGGTTCCTCTTTAAAGTGTGGCCACTTTTCCTCTATGTCCATAAATGATGAACCATCCGCAGGCATTCAAATAATGTCATCTCAACTCTTACCATGTGCATGGTAATTCATAAATTATGTCAAACTATTGCACCTAAATAATCATTTCAGACGTGGAATAATGGGGATGTGATGAAGAACCTCGCGAGACACTTTTTTTATCATTTGATCATCTTGATATCTACTCATGGCATTCAGGGCATTCTGTTGCATTTTCATGTTATTTATAATAAATAATATGATCTTTGGGATAAGCATCTATTATTTGATACTCCATTATAATATGTTTCATAGTGACACATAATTCTCAGTACGAGTGAGGGAGAATATTTGATGGTGGTAACAGAAAGTCACCTATCAATCTGCAATAAATAATATAAGTCATTACTATAAAAAATCTTAATTGTACATGTTTCACCTTTTATAGACTCTAATGACATATATGACAAACCTTAGCATACATGACATTGCTATGTTGGACAAACCAATCATAACCTTCAAATTAACCAAAAATAATACAACAGAGAGGAGTAAATTGGGAGCCTTTGTAAAGGGTCGTGTCCGCCTTCTCAAGTAAAGGTATATCATAGATGTCGTCAATTTCATCCTCATCATAATCATCATCATCATCAGCAGCAACACCAGTAGCACCAGTACCAAATGTGTCAACAATCAATTCATTCATATCATCATCTTTAAATGTGTTTTTTGGCACATGATCGTCATCTTCCATGGGATCATGATCTTCAACTTCAATACTCACACCTCCATGTTCCTCTATATTCACACTAAGGAGATTGACCTATATAAAAATGATGATAATCAAACCCCCCTTCAATGTGATAATCAAACCTCCTTCCATGGTTCATATGTTTTGCAAAGAATTTAAAAGCTCTAAGGAAGTGTTGAAAAACACTCCTTAAAACACGCCAAGAAGTATTCATTTCTAAATTGAACCTAGTTTAGACTAAATGTTTGCTATCCTATAACATCAAACACTCATTTGCTTAACATGCAAGGTTATTTTTGAAAATTAAATGACAATGCTTGAAAGTGGAAATCTCTTTGCAAAAATAAGAAAATTGTTTACTCCCTTTAGCATTCAAGACTTTGTTTTCTTATTTTTAAGCACCAAAAGGAGATGTATTTGATTGTTCATTTTAGCCTTTGTTTGTTTTAAAACCCAAATCAAAAATAACTTTCAAAAGAAAATGAAAGAGTACAAGCATACATAAGAGGATGAGCATAAATAATAAGGGTGTCAAACATTGCCTTAAGTGATGAATTTTTGACCTGGGTATGAATCTAGTGTGCCCCTATGTGATCCAAAACTTGAAAAGAAAAGAGAGATGGGGCTTAGATTAAAAATATCTAAGAAATGAATGACATCCTATTATTGATCCTCATCTACAATTATGCATGTGCATAGTCAAGCCATACACATCTGAAAGAAAAACCAAGCTCACAGTTTCAATAAAGTAAATAGTGTATAAAATAATATATGGTGCACAACATCAGCAAGCATGTAATGACAATAATAACATTATATGATGCTCGAGCTCAAATTCAAAATAGTAAGTGTATTAATGTATGGTCTAATAGAAGAAGCTTTATTGATCATTACCTTTCACTCCTCCATCATTATAGAAGAGATAACTACCTACAACTATATTTCATAATTCCTCCTTTGAAGTATATATATATCAAGTATAATTATGCGTTTACATCATAGATTTAGTCTTAATAAAATCTTATAAAACTAACCCAAAATAATTTTTCTTAATAAAATATTAAAAAATAATATATTTAATCTTAATAAAATTATACACTTATTATTTTGAATTTGAGTTCAGGCATCATGCATTGTTTATGAGCTCGTTGTTTGATTACTAGCCAATCAAATAAGGACATGAGGTGCTCAAACAATGATCTCATAAATAATGCATGATGCCCTAGCTTGTAGCCCGCAAGCCATCAAGACATTTTCTCATGAAATTATCATAAATAGGAAGTACCACATAGTGAATATCAACAACCAAACAAATAAAGAGAGATCAAATACTTCACACAATGCCTTGAAGATAATAGAAACAATGCCCTAGCTCTCAAAGTTGTGGGTCATCAAGCATTACAAATGAAAAGATGTAAACAATGTCAGTATTAAATAATGAGCTAATGAACAATATATGATACCCTAGCTTGCAGCCCATGAGCCATCAAGATATTTTCTTATGAAATGATCATAAACGGGGAGTACCACATAGTGAATATCAACACCAAAACAAATAAAGAGATATCAAACACTTCACACAATATATGTTATTTTATAAGATTTTATTAAGACTAAATATATTGTTTTATGAGCTCAGTGTTTGAGCACCTCATGTCCCTATTTGATTGGTCGGTGCTATGTTTTTTATATTGATGCTATTAGATCAAATAGTGATATAAATAATAAAATAATACACTTACTATTTTGAATTTGATCTCATAAAAATTAAGATATCTCTATTTTATTACTGATGTCCCTATTTACATATTTTCATCAAATGATCCAAAAAAATCAAGAATGGTCCTATATGGTCACTAATAGCCAACTTGCAGAAGAATATGAATAATACAAACATACATAAGTGGATGAACATAAATAATGAAGGTACCAAACATTGCTTAAAGTAATGAAGTGTTGACCTAGGGTTCAATCCAGTATGCTCTTGTATGATCTAAAACCTGCAAGGAAGGAAAAGATGGAGTTAGATCTAAAGGATCTAAGCAATGCTTGGCACCCTATTAATAATTCTCATATATAATTATGCATGTGCATAGTCAAGCCATACACTTCTAAAATAAACTATGATACAGAACATTTGCACTCAGGAAACATATACATGCAGTGAGTAAATCAAGACCAAAATGGAATAAAATGTATGATGTCAAATGTGTTATCAAGCAACACCTCATGGGTTGTGAGTCAACATAATATATATGTTGTTTATACAAGATTAGTAAAAGAACATCTACAACCTCAACAACATGGAAATATTAATCCAATAATAGAAAATACATTACAAATGCCAAGTTCACGGTCTCAATGAAATAAATAGTGTATAAAAAAATATATGATGCCCGAGCTCAAACTCAAAACAATGTGTATTAATATATGTATGATCTAATAACAACAACTTCATTGATCATTACCTTTGACTTCTCCATCATTATACAAAAGATAACCACCTACAATAATAACATGAGGAGTGATATATTTCAAGCTTTAGCAAGACTTCATACCATGCAGTGTTCGTAGATTATGTTCAATGTGTTATTTACACTTGTATTGATGGGAAAACTCTTGAAAACGTGCAAAAGAGATTGTATTCAACCATGTTGTTTACATGACACATGTAGTTTACATCCAGCCTAACTTAGCGTTGCGTACAAATCTACGGACGGTACGTGTTATGAAGCCTCGCTCAAGCTTGAAAATGATAAGCATTATAATGTTGAGGTATGGTGTGGTAAGCACAAGTATACTTATATCTTGAATTGTCAAATTACCATTGAAATATAATTTCAAAAGTGTATCATAATTAAAGGCATGTGAATTCATATTGTACTTAATCTAAATGCCACTATATAATGTTTTTACTTACAATATTTCGAGACCCCTCTCCATTTTAAACTAACCTATGACTTCAAAGGAGGAAATATGAAATATAGTTGTAGGTATTTATCTCTTCTATAATGATGGAGGAGTCAAAGGTAATGATCAATGAGGTTGCTTCTATTAGATCATACATTATTACACTTATTATTTTGACAGCAATAACATTGCTTGATGTCAAAGCTCAAATTCAAAATAGTAAGTGTATTATTTTATTACTAATGTCCCTATTTGATCTAATAGCATCAGTATAACAAACAAATTACTGACCAATCAAAATGGGACATGAGGTGCTCAAACAGTGAGTTCATAAACAATGCATGATGCTCTATCTTGCAGCCTGCGAGCCATCAAGATATTTCCTCATGAAATGATCATAAACGGGGAGTACCACATAGTGAATATCAACAACAAAATAAATAAAAAGAGATCAAACACTTCACACAATGCCTTGAAGGTAATAGAAACGATGCCCTAGCTCTTAAAGCTTGCAGGTCATCAAGCATTCCAAATGCAAAGATGTAAACAATGCCAATATTAACATTCATATTTTGCCATTAAATCAACAAATGCTATCAAAATAAAATTGAGTTAATGAGAAGACAAAGCTAGAATGCCTACCTCAAGTCATGGCTGCCATATAAAGATCAAATGCTAAGGAACTATGTTATAAAATTTCATGCCAAATTTCAAGGAATAAAATTTTATAACTGTAAATATATTTTCTTCGACTCTCCCACATTGTGAGCTTAATGCTAAGGAGAAAAAAGTATGATGTCGAAAAGTATAAAATTTCATGCCTTTAAATTTTATAACATAGTTCTTTAGTAGCTGCCATATGAAGACCAGTGCAAGGTGGCAACTTTCCCATTTTACCATAGTTAGGGTCCTCTTTTACCATGCTTTATGAGCTTTATATTTTTACCACGCTTTATGAGCTTTATGTTTTTTTTAAGTGAAGAGAAAGATTATTTTAATTTGTTATCTTTAAATTTTATTCATTTTATGATTTCAAAAATTGAAATAAAAAATATAAACTTTTAAGAAACTTTTACATATTTTCATCAAATGACCCAAAAACATCAAGAATCGTTATATATGGTCGCTAATAGCTAATTTTTAGAAGAATATGAATGAATGAAAACATACATAAGTGGATGAATATAAATAATGAAGGTACTAGACATTGTCTGAAGTAATGAAGTGTTGACCCGAAGTTCAATCTAGTATGCTCTTGTATGATCCAAAACTTGCAAGGAAGGAAAAGATGGGGTTAGATCCAAAGGATCTAAGAAATGTCTGACACCCTATTATTGATCCTCATCTACAATTAGGCATGTGCATAGTCAAGCCATACAAAGACTCAACAACATGGTAGCATTGATCCAATAACATAAAATACATTACAAATGTCAAGCTCACGGTCTTAATAAAATAAATAGTGTATAAAACAATATATAGTACACAACAACGACAAGCATGCAATAAAAATAATAACATTGCATGATGTCCGAGTTCAAATTTAAAACAATAAGTGTATTAATGTATGATCTAATAACAACAACCTCATTGATCATTACTTTTGACTCCTCCATCATTATAGAAGAGATAACTACCTACAACTATATTTCATAATTCCTCATTTGAAGTCATAGGTTAGTTTAACTATTGGACAATGAGTTGATAGGAGTTTCAAATAGATTTGAATAAAAATTAAGAGTATTGAAATTTATTTGTTCCTATTGTGATTTCAGGAGAGAAGAAGGCTAAGACATTTTCAGTGGATCAAGGTGGTGTATATAGCTTGTAAGTTTACACGTTTGCACTTTTTTTGTTTGAGGCTTAATTATGCTTGTTTTTAAATAGAAATATTTTTCTTTCTTATTTCAAATTCATTCCTTCATATGTCATACTTGATGCATAGTTAATTCATAGGAGTTTCAAATAGATTTGAAGAAAAACTAAGAGTATTCAATTTTAACTATTCTAATTATGAATATAGGGGAGAAGAAGGCTAAGATCTTTACAGCTGATCTTGTGTGGGCAAGGTATGAAATTTGTATGGGCTAACCTCCTTGTTCTGTCAGCATCCTCTATGATTTCAGATGTTATATTTTCCTAAGTCTGGTTGGTACCTTATTTTCCCCTCTTTGGTTTCATGCTTTCTTACATTAAGAGTTCATTTTGTCTTTGATTAGGGCACTCTTTCTCCTTGACTTTATTTTTTTGGGGTCTGATTTATTGTAGTTGTTTTTTTTTTCTTTGAATCATTGTTTACAATTACTTTTGATGCAATATTAGTGTGAAGAACAAGAATAAAATGGTGAATGAGTGTATTTGACAAAGATAAACATGACACATTTTGTTGGGTTGATTGGGTTGGCCCGGTACCATTTACATGGCCTGGCCAAATATTAAACAGTGACCTCATGAACAATGTTAGCATTATACAGTGAGCTCATGAATAATGTATGATGCCCTAGCTTGCAGCCTGCAAATCATCAAGATATTTCCTCATGAAATGATCATAAATGGGGAGTACCACATAGTGAATATCAACAGAAAAACAAATAAAAAGAGATCAAACACTTCACACAATGCCTTGAAGGTAATAGAAACGATGCCCTAGCTCTCAAGGCTTGTAGGTCATCAAGTATTCTAAATGAAAAGATGTAAACAATGCCAATATTAAATAGTGAGCTCATGAACAATGTATGATGCCCTAGCTTGTAGCTCGTAAGCCATCAAGACATTTCCTTGTGAAATGATCATAAACAGGGAGTACCACATAGTGAATATCAATAGCAAAACAAATGAAGAGAGATCAAACACTTCACACAATGCCTTGAAGGTAATAAAAATGATGTCCTAGCTCTCAAACCTTGCGGGGCATCAAGCATTCCAAATGAAAAGATGTAAACAATGTCAATATTCAATAGTGACCTCATAAACAATGTATGATGCCCTAGCTTGCAGCCCGCGAGCCATCAAGCCATTTCCACATGAAATGATCATAAATAAGGAGTACCACATAGTGAATATCAACAACAAAATAAATAAATAGAGATCAAACACTTCACACAATGCTTTGAAAGTAATAGCAACAATGCCCTAGCTCTCAAATCTCACGGGTCATCGGGCATTCCAAATGCTAAGATGTAAACAATGTCACTATTAACATTCATATTATGTCATTAAATAAACAAATGTCATCAAAATGAAATTGAGTTAATGAGAAGATAAAACTCGAATGCCTACCTCAAGTGCCAGTGTACTCTTCCCACACGGTGTCAGCCTCTTAGCACACATCAAATTCGAATGCCCTCTTCATGCTACGCAAGAGTGTAGTACCATCTTTATGGCAGCTCTTTGAATTCACAAATTACAAATAACACTTTTCTTTTCGTTTTTTTAATTTATAAACAAAGGGGTGTCGCAATTATGATGTCATCAT
This sequence comes from Chamaecyparis obtusa, assembly GCA_027943335.1. NCBI lineage: Eukaryota > Viridiplantae > Streptophyta > Pinopsida > Cupressales > Cupressaceae > Chamaecyparis > Chamaecyparis obtusa. The sequence continues at coordinate 7,116,651 of BSBK01000370.1, read as the reverse complement.
CACTATTACGACACCATAGCAGGCACTTGCAAAAAAACACAAAAAATAAATACAAATTGTAGTGGCGTCACAAATTGGCGTTAAAATTCGACCCCAAATGTTGTAGTGTTGCTTTGACAAAACTTTGACCATCTGTATCTTGAGAAGAGAGGTTTTATTTTTCAAAATTCAAAGTGTTTTTTAGTTCATCTTTACAAAATCTTCGATTTGAGACCACTTTCACTAGATTTGGAAACTGTCAAATTTTTAGCTACGAACACTGTACTGACTTCCTTACTTTGACCAAACTATCACCGTCCGTATCTTGAGAAGAAAGACTCCATTTTTCAAGATTTAAGGTGTTTTTTGGTTCATCTCGATGAGATCATCAATTTGACAACACTTTCACCAGATTTCAAAACATTCAATTTTTTAGCTACAAACACTGAGCTAACTTCCTCGCTTTGACAAAACTTTGACCATCCATATATTGAAAAAAGAGGCTCTATTTTTCAAGATTCATGGTGTTTTTTGGTTCATCTGGATATGATCTTCCATTTGAGACCACTTTCACCAATTTTCAAAACAGTCAAATTTTTAAATACAAATACTATACTGACTTCCTTTCTTTAACCAAACTTTGCCTGCCTGTATCTTGAGAAGAGAGGCTCCATTTTTCAAGATTCAAGATATTTTTTAGTTCATCTCGATGAGATCTTCGATTTGAGACCACTTTCACCAGATTTTCAAACTATACAATTTTTAGCTACAAACATTGTATTGACTTTTTTGCTTTGACCAAACTTTGACCATCTGTATATTGAGAAGAGAGGCTCCATTTTTCAAGATTCATGATGTTTTTTAGTTTATCTTGACGAGATCTTTCATTTGAGACCACTTTCACTAGATTTCAAAATGGTCAAATATCTAGCTACGAACACTATACTGACTTCCTTACTTTGACCAAACTTTAACCATCCGTATATTGAGAAAAGAGGCTCTGTTTTTTAAGATTCATGATATTTTTTGGTTTATCTCAACAAGATCTTCCATTTGAGACCACTTTCACTAGAATTTCAAAATGGTCAAATTTTTAGCTATGAACACTGTACTGACTTCCTTGCTTTAACCAAAATTTGACTATCTGTATCTTGAGAAAAGAGGCTCTATTTTTCAAGATTCAAAGTATTTTTTGGTTCATCTCGACGAGATCTTCGATTTGAGACCACTTTCACTAAATTTTGAAACTGTCAAATTTTTATCTACGAATACTGTACTGACTTCCTTACTTTGACCAAACTTTAACAATCCGTATCTTGAGAAGAAAGGCTCCATTTTTTTAAGATTAATGGTATTTTTTGGTTCATCTTGACGAGATCTTCTATTTGAGACCACTTTCACTAGATTTCAAAAAGGTCAAATTTTTAGCTACAAATAGTGTACTGACTTCCTTGCTTTGACCAGACTTTGACCAGCTGTATATCGAGAAGAGGCTCCATTTTTCAAGATTCATGGTGTTTTTTGGTTCATCTCAGCGAAATCTTCCATTTGAAACCACTTTCACCAGATTTCAAAATGGTCAAATTTTTAGCTACAAACACTGTACTGACTTCCTTATTTTAAGCAAACTTTGACAGTTCGTATCTTGAGAAAAGAGGCTCTATTTTCAAGATTCATGGTGTTTTTTGGTTCATCTTGACGAGATCTTTCATTTGAGACCACTTTCACCAAATTTGGAAACTGTCAAATTTTTAGCTACGAACACTATACTAACTTCCTTGTTTTGACCAAATTTTGACCATTTGTATCTTGAGAAAGATACTTCATTTTTCAAGATTCATGGTGTTTATTAGTTCAAATTGAGAAGATCTTCCATTTGACACCACTTTCACCAGATTTTAAAATAATCTAAATTTTAGATACGAACACTATACTAACTTCCTTCTTTTGACCAAACTTTGATTGTCCATATATTGAGAAAAGAGGCTCCATTTTTCAAAATTTATAGTATTTTTTAGTTCATCTCAACGAGATCTTCCATTTGAGACAACTTTCACCAGATTTCAAAACAGTCAAAGTTTTAGCTATGAACATTGTATTGACTTGCTTATTTTGACCAAACTTTGACTGTTTGTATCTTGAGAAGAGAGGCTCCATTGTTCAAGATTCAAAATATTTTTTAGTTAATCTCGACGAGATCTTTCAATTTGAGACTACTTTCACCAGATTTTGAAACTGTCAAATTTTTAGCTACAAACACTGTATTGACTTCCTTACGTTGACCAAACTTTGACCATCTGTATCTTGAGAAGAGAGGCTTCATTTTTCAAGATTCATGGTGTTTTTTGGTTCATTTCGATGAGATCTTCCATTTGAGACAACGTTCACTAAATTTCAAAATGGTCAAATTTTTTGCTACGAACACTATACTGAATTTGTTACTTTCACCAAACTTTGACCATCCATATATTGAGAAAAGAGGCTCTGTTTTAAAAAATTCATGATGTTTTTTGGTTCATATCAACGATATATTCTATTTACGACCATTTTCACCAAATTTTAAAACGGTCAAATTTTTAGCTATGAACATTATACTGACTTCCTTGCTTTAACTAAACTTTGACCGTCTGTATCTTGAGAAAAGAGACTTTATTTTTAAAGATTTAAAGTATTTTTTGGTGCATCTCGATGAGATCTTCGATTTGAGACCACTTTCACTAGATTTTGAAATGGTCAAAATATTAGCTATGAATATTGTACTGACTTCTTTGCTTTGACCAAACTTTGATAATCTATATTTTGAGAAGAGAGGCTCTATTTTTCAAGATTCATAGTGTTTTTCGATTCATCTTGACGAGATCTTTGATTTGAGACCACTTTCACCAGATTTTGAAACTCTTAAACTTTTAGCTATGAACACTGTACGAACTTCCTTGCTTTGACCAAATTTTGACCATCTATTTCTTGAGAAGAGAGGCTGCATTTTTCAAGATTCATGATATTTTTTGGTTCATCTTGACGAGATCTCTCATTTATGACCACTTTCACCAGATTTCAAAATGGTCAAATTTTTAGCTATGAACACTCTACTGACTTCCTTGCTTTAATCAAACTCTGACCATCTATATATTGAGAAGAGAGAGTCTATTTTTCAAAATTCATCGTGTTTTTAGGTTCATCTCAACTAGATCTTCCATTTGAGACCAATTTCACCACATTTCAAAAAGGTCAAATTTTTAACTACGAACACTATACTGACTTCTTTGCTTTAACCAAACTTTGACAGTCCATATCTTGAGAGGAGAGGCTCCATTTTTCAAGATTCAAATTATTTTCTAGTTCATTTCGATGAGATCTTCGATTTTAGATCACTTTCACCAGATTTTTAAACTGTCAAATTTTTAGCTACGAACACTGTACTAACTTCCTTGCTTTGACTAAACTTTGACAATTCGTATCTTGAGAAGAGAGGCTCTATTTTTCAAGATTCATGGTCTTTTTTGGTTCATCTTGACCAGATCTTCTATTTGAGACCAATTTGACTAGATTTCAAAATGGTTAAATTTTTAGCTATGAACATTGTAATGACTTTCTTACTTTAACCAAACTTTGACCATCCGTGTATTGAGAATAGAGGCTCTATTTTTAAAGATTCGTGGTATTTTTAGGTTCATCTCAATGATATCTTGCATTTGAGACCACTTTCACAAGATTTCAAAATGGTCAAATTTTTAGTTATAAACACTCTACTGACTTCTTTGCTTTAACCAAACTTTGACTGTCCATCTCTTGAGAAGAAAGGCTTCATTTTTAAAGATTCAAAGTGTTTTTTGGTTCATCTCGACTAGATCTTCGATTTGAGACCACTTTCACTAAATTTTAAAACTGTCAAATTTTAAGCTATAAACACTGTACAAACTTCTTTGCTTTTACCAAACTTTGATCATCTGTATCTTGAAAAGAAAGGCTCCATTTTTTAAAATTCATAGTATTTTTTGCTTCATCTTGACGAGATCTTCTATTTGAGACCACTTTCACTAGATTTCAAAATGGTTAATTTTTTAGCTACGAACACTGTACTGAATTTTTTGCTTTGACCAAACTTTAACCGTTCATATATTTAGAAGACAGACTCTATTTTTTTAGAGTTATGGTGTTTTTTGGTTCATCTCAATGAGATCTTCCATTTGAAACCATTTTCACCAGATTTTAAAACGATCAAATTTTTAGCTAAAAATATTGTACTGACTTTTTTGCTTTAACCAAATTTTTACCATCCGTATCTTGAGAATAGAGGCTCCATTTTTCAAGATTCAAAGTGTTTTTTGGTTCATGTTGATAAGATCTTCAATTTGAAACCACTTTCACCAGATTTCAAAAGGGTCAAATTTTTAGCTACGAACACTGTACTGACTTCTTTACTTTGACAAAACTTTGACCATCCATATCTTGAGAAGGGAGACTCCATTTTTCAAGATTCTAAGTATTTTTTGGTTTATCTCGATGAAATCTTCGACTTGAGACTACTTTGATGAGATTTTGAAACTGTCAAATTTTTAGCTACGAACACTGTATTGACTTCATTGCTTTGACCAAACTTTGACCATATGTATCTTGAGAAGAGAGGCTCCATTTTTTAAGGTTCATGATGTTTTTTAGTTTTATCTTGAGAAGATCTTTCATTTGAGACCCCTATCACCAAATTTTAAAATAGTCAAATTTATAGCTACGAACACTATACTGACTTCTTTACTTTGACCAAACTTTGACCATCTGTGTATTGAGAAGAGAGACTCTATTTTTCAACATTCATGGTGTTTTTTGGTTCATCTAGATGAGATCTTCTATTTGAGACCACTTTCTTCTATTTGAGATCTTGCATTGTACTAACTTCCTTGCTCTGACCAAAGTTTGAACATTTATATCTTGAGAAGAGAGGCTCCAATGTTTAAAATTTATAGTGTTTTTTAGTTTATCTTGATGAGATCTTCCATTTGAGACCACTTTTACCATATTTTATAATAGTAAAATTTTTAGTTACGTACTTTGTACTGACTTCATTACTTTAACCAAACTTTGACTATCCGTATTTTGAGAAAAGAGACTCAATTTTTCAAGATTTAAGGTGTTTTTTCGTGCATCTCGATAATATCTTTGATTTTAGACCACTTTCGCCAAAATTTAAAATGGTCAAAATTTTAGCTACGAACACTGTACTGACTTCTTTACTTTGACTAAACTTTTACCGTCTGTATCTTGAGAAGAGAGACTCTATTTTTAAAAATTCATAGAATTTTTTAGTTCATCTTAACGAGATCTTTAATTTGAGACCACTTTCACCAGATTTTGAAACTGTCAAATTTTTAGCTACGAACACTCTACTGACTTCCTAAATTTGACCAAACTTTGACCATCTGTATCTTGAAAAGTGGTTGCATTTTTCAACATTCATGGTGTTTTTTGGTTCATCTTGAGGAGATCTTCCATTTGTCACCACTTTCAGCATATTTCAAAATGGTCAAATTTTTAGCTACAAACACTCTACTGACTTCCTTGCTTTGACCAAATATTGACCATCCGTTTATTGCGAAGAGACTCTATTTTTCAAGATTTATCATATTTTTAAGTTCATCTCAACCAGATCTTCCATTTGAGACCACTTTCACTAGATTTTAAAATGTCAAATTTTTAGCTACGAACACTGTAATGACTTCCTTATTTTGACCAAACTTTGATGGTTTGTATTTTGAGAAGAGAGACTCCATTTTTTAAGATTCAAAGTGTTTTTTGGTTTATCTCGATGAGATCTTTGATTTCAGACCACTTTCACCAAATTTTAAAATTGTCAAAATTTTAGTTACAAACATTGTACAGACTTCTTTGGTTTGACCAATGTTTGACCATTCGTATCTTAATAAGAGAGGCTACATTTTTCAAGATTCAAAGTATTTTTTGGTTCATCTTGACGAGATCTTCGATTTGAAGCTACTTTCACTAGATTTTGAAATTGTCATATTTTTAGCTACGAACACTATACTAATTTTCTTGCTTTAACCAAACTTTGACCATCTATATCTTGAGAAGAGAGGCTCCATTTTTTAAGATTCATGGTATTTCTTAGTTCATCTTGATGAGATATTTCATTTAAGACCACTTTTACTAGATTTGAAAATGGTCTAATTTTTAGCTATGAATACTGAATTGACTTCCTTGCTTTGACAAAACTTTGACCATCCGTATATTGAGAAAAGAAGCTCTATTTTTTAAGATTCATAGTATTTTTTGGTTCATCTCAATGAGATCTTCCATTTCAAACAGCTTTCACCATATTTCAAAATGGTCAAATTTTTAGCGACGAACACTATACTGACTTCTTATCTTTGACTAAACTTTGATCATCCGTATATTGAAAAGAGATGCTTTATTTTTCAAGATGCATTGTGTTTTTTGATTTATCTCACCGAGATCTTCGATTTGAGACCACTTTCACAAAGTTTTAAAATGGTCAAATTTTTAGCTACGAACACTGTACTGACTTCCTTGCTTTGACCAAACTTTGACTGTTAGTCTCTTGAGAACAAAGGCTCTATTTTTCAAGATTCATGGTGTTTTTTGATTCATCTAAATGAGATCTTCCATTTGAGACCACTTTCATCAAATTTCAAAATGGTAAAATTTTTAGCTACAAACACTGTACTGACTTCATTAGTTTGACCAAACTTTGACAGTCTGTATCTTGAGGAGAGAGGTTTTATTTTTTAAGATTCAATATATTTTTTGGTTCATCTCGATGAGATCTTTGATTTGAGACCACTTTCACCAGATTTTAAAATAATGATATTTTTAACTACAAACACTGTACTGACTTCCTTACTTTGACCTAACATTGACCATCCGTATCTTGATAAGATACGGTCAATTTTTTAAGATTCATAGTGTTTTTATATTCATCTTGGCCATATCTTCCATTTAAGACCACTTTCACCAGATTTTAAAATAGTCAAATTTTTAGCTACGAACACCGTATTGACTTCTTTTGTTTGACCAAACTTTGACCATCTATATATTGAGCAGAGACGCCCTATTTTTCAAGATTCATGGTGTTTTTTGGTTCATCTCAAGGACATCTTCCATTTGAGACCAGTTTAACCAGATTTCAAAAATGTCAAATTTTTATCTACAAACACTGTAATGACTTCCCTTCTTTGACCAAACTTTGAGCGTCCGTATCTTGGGAAGATAGGCTCTATTTTTTAAGATTCAAAGTATTTTTTGGCTCATCTCGACGAGATCTTTGGTTTGAGACTACTTTCACCAGATTTTGAAATAGTCAAATTTTTAGCTATGAACACTGTATAGACTTCCTCGCTTTGACCAAACTTTGACCATAAGTATCTTGAGAAGAGAGACTCCATTTTTCATGATTCAAGGTGTTTTTTGGTTCATCTTAATGAGTTCTTCGATTTGAGACAACTTTCACCAAATTTAGAAACTATCAAATTTTTAGTTACAAACACTGTACTGACTTCCTTGCTTTGAACAAACTTTAACCATCTGTATCTTGAGAAAAAAGGCTCCAATTTTTAAAATTCAAGGTGTTTTTTTGTTCATCTCGACGATATCTTCAATTTGAGACCACTTTCACCAAATTTTGTAACTGTCAAATTATTAACTACAAATATTGTACTGACTTCTTTTCTTTGACCAAACTTTGATCGTTTGTATCTTAAGAAAAAAGACTTCATTTTTTAAGATTCATGGTATTTTTTGGTTCATCTTGATGAGATCTTCTATTTGAGACTACTTTCACCAGATTTCAAAACGGTCAAATTTTTAACTACGAACACTAGACTAACTTCCTTGCTTTGACCAAACTTTGACCATTTGTAACTTGAGAAGAAAGACTCTATTTTTTAAGATTCATGATTTTTCTTATTCATCTCAATTAGATCTTCTGTTTGAGACCATTTTCACCAAATTTTGAAACGGTCAAATTTTTAACTACAAACACTGTACTAACTTCCTTTCTTTGACCAAACTTTGACCGTCTGTATCTTGAGAAGAGAGGCTCCATTTTTTAAGATTCATGGTATTTTTTGGTTCATCTTGATGAGATCTTCGATTTGAGACCACTTTCACCAGATTTTAAAACGGTCAAATTTTTAGCTAAGAACATTGTACTGAATTTTTTATTTTTACCAAACTTTAACCATCCATGTATTGACAAGAGAGGCTTTATTTTTCAAAATTCATGGTTTTTTTTGTTCATCTCAACAAGATCATCCATTTGAGACCAGTTTCACCAAATTTCAACATGGTCAAATTTTGAGCTACGAACACTGTATTGAGTTCCTTACTTTGACAAAACTTTGACTATCCGTATCTTTAGAAGATAGCTTCTATTTTTTAAAATTCAAAGTATTTTTTGGTTCATCTCAATCAGATCTTTGATTTCAGACCACTTTCACCAAATTTTGAAACGGTCAAATTTTTAGCTACAAACACTATACTGACTTCCTTGCTTGAACAAAACTTTGACCATTCGTATCTTGAGAAAAGTTGCTCCATTTTTCAAGATTTATGGTATTTTTTGGTTCATCTTAACGAGATCTTCCATTTGAGACCACTTGCATCAGATTTTAAAATGGTCAATTTTTTATGTATGAACACTATACTGACTTCTTTACTTTTACCAAACTTTGACCGTCCGTATATTGAGAAGAGAGACTCTATTTTTTAAGATTCATGGTATTTTTTGGTTTATCTCAATGAGATCTTCCATTTGAGACCACTTTCACCAGATTTTAAAATAGTCAAATTTTTAGCTATGAAAACTGTACTGACTTCCTTGCTTTAAGCAAACTTTGACCATCCGTATCTTGATAAGCGAGACTTCATTTTTCAAGATTCAAGGTATTTTTTGGTTCATCTTGATGAGATCTTTGATTTGAGACTACTTTCACCAGATTTTAAAATAGTCAAATGTTTAGCTACGAATATTATACTGACTTCATTGATTTGACCAAACTTTGACCATCTGTATCTTTAGAAGAGAGGCTCCATTTTTCAAGATTTAAGATATTTTTTGAATCATCTTGACGAGATCTTCAATTTGAGACCACATTCACTAAATTTGGAAACTGTCAAATTTTTAGCTACGAACACTGTACTGACTTCTTTGCTTTGACCAAAATTTGATCGTCCTTATCTTCAGAACGTAGGCTGCATTTTTCAAGACTCAAGGTATTTTTTGGTTCATTTTGATGAGATCTTCGATTTGAGATAATTTTTATCAGATTTCAAATTGGTCAAATTTTTAGCTATGAACACTGTACTAACTTCCTTACTTTAACCAAACTTTGACCATCCGTATATTCTTAAAAGAAGATATGTTTTTCAAAATTTATGTTGTTTTTTGGTTCATCTCGATGAGATCTTCAATTCGAGACCACTTTCACCATATTTCAGAATGGTCAAATTTTTAACTACAAATATTGGATTGACTTCTTTTCTTTAACAAAATTTGATTGTCCGTATCTTGAGAAGAGAGTTTCCATTTTTCAAGATTCAAAGTGTTTTTTGGTTCATTTCGATGAGATCTTCGATTTGAGACCATTTTCACCAGATTTTGAAACTATAAAATTTTTAGCTATAAACACTGTACTGACTTTTTTATTTTGACCAAACTTTGATCGTCCGTATATTGAGAAGAGATGCTCTATTTTTTAAGATTCATAGTATTTTTTGGTTCATCTCGACGAGATCTACCATATGAGACCACTTTCACTAGATTTTAAAATGAATAAATTTTTAGCTACGAATACTATACTGACTTCATTGCTTTGACCAACCTTTGACCATTTGTATCTTGAGAAGAGACACTCCATTTTTCAAGATACAAGATATTTTTTGGTTCATCTCGATGACATCTTCGATTTGAGACAACTTTCATAAAATTTTGAAACTGTCAAATTTTTAGCTACGAACACTGTACTGACTGACTTTTTTTTACCAAACTTTGACCATCCGTATCTTGAGAAGAGAGACTATTTTTAAAGATTCATGGTATTTTTTATTCATCTTAATGAGATCTTCAATTTGAGACCACTTTCAAAATATTTTAAAATGGTCAAATTTTTAGCTACGAACACTATACTAACTTCCTTGCTTTGACCAAACTTTGACCGTCTGTATATTGAGACGAGAGGCTCTATTTTTCAAGAGTCATGATGCTTTTTGGTTCATTTCAACAAGATTTTCCATTTGATACCACTTTCACCAAATTTTAAAACTGTTAAATTGTTAGATACAAATATTGTACTGACTTCTTTGCTTTGAACAAACTTTGACCATGCTTATCTTGAGATGAGAGTTTCCAGTTTTCAAGATTTAAGGTATTTTTTAGTTCATATCGACAAGATCTTCGATTTGAGAGCATTTTCACCAGATTTTTAAACTATCAAATTTTTAGCTACGAATACTGTACTGACTTACTTGCTTTGACCAAGCTTTGATCATCTGTATATTGAGAAGAGATGCTTTATTTTTTAAAATTCATGATATTTTTTGGTTCATCTTGATAAGATTTTCTATTTGAGACCACTTTCACCAGATTTCAAAATGGTTAAATTTTTAGCTATGAATATTTTACTGACTTCTTTCCTTTGACCAAACTTTCACTATCTGTATTTTGAGAAGAGAGGCTCCATTTTTCAAGATTTAAAGTGTTTTTTAGTTTATCTCGATGAGATCTTTGATTTTAGAACACTGTACTGAATTCTTTGCTTTGACCAAATTTTTACCAACCGTATTTTGAAAAGAGATGCTCCATTTTAAAAGATTCAAGGAGTTTTTGGTTCATCTTGACGAGATCTTTCATTTGAGAGCACTTTCATCAGATTTAAAAACTGTCAAATTTTTAGCTACGAATACTGTATTGACTTCCTTACTTTGACCAAACTTTGACCATCCGTATGATGAGTAGAGAGGCTCCTTTTTTTAATATTCAAGATGTTTTTTGGTTCATCTTGATGAGATCTTTAATTTTAGACCACTTTCACCAGATTTGGAAACTTTCTAATTTTTAGCTATAACCATTATACTGACTTCTTTGCTTTGACCAAATTTTGACTGTCTCTATTTTAAGAAGAGAGGCTTCATTTTTAAAGATTCAAAGTGTTTTTTGGATCATCTCGACGGGATCTTTCATTTGAGAACACTTTCACTAGATTTCAAAATGGTGAAATTTTTAGCTACAAACATTATACAGACTTTTTTGTTTTGACCAAACTTTGACCATTTATATATTGAGAAGAGAGGCTCTATTTTCTAAAAATCATGTTATTTTTTGGTTCATCTCAACAAGATCTTCCATTTGAGAAAACTTTCACAAGATTTCAAAATGGTCAAATTTTTAGCTACAAATATTGTATTGACTTCTTTGCTTAGTTCAGACTTTGACCATTTGTATCTTGAGAAAAGAGGCTCTATTTTTCAAGATTTTAGGTGTGTTTTGGTTCATCTTGACATGATGTTTGATTTGAGACCACTTTTACCAGATTTTGAAACAATCAATTTTTTTGCTACGAACATTGTATTGACTTCTTTGCTTTAACCAAATTTTGACCTTCCATATTTTGTGAAGAGTGACTCTATTTTTCAAGATTCAAGGTAGGTTTTGGTTCATCTTGACGAGATCTTCAATTTGAGACCACTTTTACCAAATTTGAAAACTGTCAAATTTTTAGCTACGAACACTCTACTGACTTACTTACTTTGACAAAACTTTTCCATCTGTATCTTGAGAAGAGAGGCTCTATTTTTCAAGATTCAATATATTTTTTGGTTCATCTCGATGAGATCTTCCATTTGATACCACTTTCACCAAATTTTAAAATCGTTAAATTTTTAGCTACAAACATTATACTGACTTCTTTGCTTTGTTCAAACTTTGACCATCCACATATTGAGAAAAGAGGCTCTATTTTTCAAGATTCATAGTGTTTTTTGGTTCATCTCGATGAGATCTTTCATTTGAGACCACTTTCACTAAATTTTTAAAACGGTCAAATTTTTAGCTACAAATACTATACTAACTTCCTTGTGCTTCATTTTTCAAGATTCAAGATATTTTTTGGTTTATATCAACGAGATCTTTGATTTGAGGCCACTTTCACCAGATTTTGAAACTGTCAAATTTTTAGTTATGAACACTGTACTGACTTCTTTATTTTGACCAAACTTTGACCATTTGTATTTTGAGAAGAGACGCTCTATTTTTTAAGATTCATAGTATTTTTTGGTTCATCTTGACAAAATCTTCTATTTGAGACCACTTTCACCAGATTTCAAAACTGTCAACTTCTTAGCTACAACCACTATACTAACTTTCTTGCTTTGTTCAAATTTTGACCGTCAGTATCTTGAGAAGAGAGGCTCCTTTTTTCAAGATTGAAGGTGTTTTTTGGTTCATCTTGATGAGATCTTTGATTTGAGACTACTTTCACCAGATTTTAAAACTGTCAAATTTTTAACTACAAACACTATACTGACTTCTTTGCTTTGACCAAATTTTGACCATCCGTATCTTGAAAAAAGATGCTCCATTTTTCAAAATTTATGATATTTTTTGCTTCATGTTGACAAGATCTTCCATTTGTGACCACTTTCACCAGATTTTAAAATGGTCAAATTTTTAGCTACGAACACTATACTCATTTATTTGCTTTGACCAAAATTTGACTGCCTGTATCTTGAGAAGAGAGGCTCCATTTTTCAAGATTCAAGGTGTTTTTTGGTTCATCTTGAAGAGATCTTCGATTTGAGACAAATTTCACGAGATTTTAAAATTATCAAATTTTTAGCTAGAGAAGAGACGCTTCATTTTTTAAAATTTAAGGTATTTTTTAGTTCATCTTGACAAGATCTTTTTGATTTTTAGCTACGAACACCATACTGACTTCCTTGCTTTGACCAAACTTTGACAGTTCATATCTTGAGAAGAGAGGCTCCATATTTAGAGATTCAAGATGTTTTTTGGTTCATCTTGACGAGATCTTCCATTTGAGACCACTTTCACTAGATTTCAAAATGGTCAAATTTTTAGCTATGAACACTGTATTGACTTTCTTGCATTGACCAAACTTTGACCGTCTATATATTGAGAAGGGAGACTTTATTTTTCAAGATTCAAAGTGTTTTTTGGTTCATCTCGATAAGATCTTCCATTTGAGAACACTTTCACCAGATTTAAAAATGGTTAAATATTTAGCTACGAATACTATACTGACTTCGTTACTTTGACCAAATTTTGACCATCTATATCTTGAGAAGAGATGCTCCATTTTTTAAAATTTAAAGTGTTTTTTGGTTCATCTCGACAAGATCTTCGATTTGAGACCACTTTCACTAGATTTTAAAATTGTTAAACTTTTAGCTAGGAACACTGTACTGACTTCTTTGCTTTGACCAAATTTTGACCATCTGTATCTTGAGAAGAGAGGATCCATTTTTCAATATTCATGATATTTTTTGGTTTATTTTAATGAGATATTCCATTTGAGAACACTTTCACCAGATTTCAAAATGGTCAAATTTTTCGCTTCGAATACTGTACTAAGTTCCTTGCTTTAAGAAAACTTTGACCACCCGTATATTGAGAAGAGAGGCTCTATTTTTTAAGATTTATGATATTTTTTGGTTCATCTTGATGAGATATTTAATTTGAGACCACTTTCACTCGACATCAAAACTATCAATTTTTTTGCTACGAACATTGTACTGACTTCTTTGCTTTGACCATACTTTGACCGTCCATATATTGAGAAGAAAGGCTCTATTTTTTAAGATTCATGGTGTTTTTTAGTTCATCTCAATGAGATCTTTGATTTTAGACAACTTTCACTAAATTTTAAAATGGTCAAATTTTTAACTACGAACACTGTACTGACTTCATTGCTTTGACCAAAGTTTGATTGTCCGTATCTTCAGAAGAGAGGCTTCATTTTTCAAAATTTAAAGTGTTTTTTGATTCATCTCGACGAGATCTTCAATTTCAGACCATTTTCATCAGATTTTGAAATAATTAAATTTTTAGATACGAACAGTGTACTGACTTCTTTCTTTTCACAAAACTTTGACCATCTGTATCTTGAGAAGAGAGGCTCTATTTTTCAAGATTCAAAGTATTTTTTTGTTTATCTTGACGACATGTTTAATTTTAATCCACTTTCACCAGATTTGGAAACTGTCTAATTGTTAGGTACAAACATTGTACTGACTTTCTTGCTTTGACCAAACTTTTGCTGTCTGTATCTTGAGAAGAGAGGCTCCATTTTTTAAGATTCATAGTTTTTTTTGGATCATCTCGATGAAATTTTTCATTTAAAACCACTTTCACTAAATTTTAAAACGGTCAAATTTTTAGCTACAAACATTGTACTAACTTCCTTGCTTTGACCAAACTTTAACCGTCCGTATATTGAGAAGAGAGGCTCTAGTTTTCAAGATTTATATTATTTTTTGGTTCATCTCAACGAGATCTTCCATTTGAGACAACTTTTACCAAATTTTAAAACGGTCAAATTTTTAACGACGAACACTGTACTAACTTCCTTGCTTTGTTCAAACTTTGACCATCTGTATTTTGAGAAGAGAGGCTCCATTTTTCAAGATTCAAGGTGTTTTTTGGTTAGTCTCAACGAGATCTCCGATTTGAGATGACCTTCACCAGATTTTGAAATTGTCAAATTTTTAGCTACGATCACTGTACTGATTTCCTTGCTTTGACCAAACTTTGACTATCTATATCTTAAGAAGAGAGGCTCTATTTTTTAAGATTCAAAATAGTTTTTAGATCATTTTGATGAGATCTTCGATTTGAGACCACTTTCACCAAATTTAGAAACTGTCAAATTTTTAGCTACAAACACTGTACTGACTAGCTTACTTTGACAAAATTTTGACGATCCGTATCTTGAAAAGAGAGGCTCCATTTTTCAAGATGCAAAGAGTTTTTTGGTTCATCTTGATGTGATCTTCGATTTGAAACATCTTACACCAGATATTGAAATAGTCAAATTTTTAACTACGAACACTGTACTAACTTCCTTGCTTTGACAAAACTTTGGCCATTCATATCTTCAGAAGACAGGCTTCATTTTTCAAGATTCAAGATATTTTTTTGTTCATCTTGATAAGATCTTCCATTTGAGACCACTTTCACCAGATTTGAAAACTGTCAAATTTTTAGCTACAAACACTGTATTGACTTGCTTGCTTTGACCAAACTTTGACTATCCATATGTTTAGAAGAGAGGCCCAATTTTTAAAGATTCAAAGTGTTTTTTGTTTCATCTCGATGAGATTTTTGATTTGACACCACTTTCACCAAATTTTAAAATGATCAAATTTTTAGCTACGAACACTGTACTAACTTCCTTACTTTGACTAAACTTTGACGGTCCGTATCTTGAGAAGAGGCTCCATTTTTTAATATTCAAGGTATTTTTTGGTTTATCCCGACTAAATCTTCAATTTGTGACCATTTTCACTAGATTTTGAAACTCTCAAATTTTTAGCTATGAACACTTTACTAACTTCTTTGATTTGACCAAACTTTGACCATTTGTTTCTTGAGAAGAGAGGCTCTATTTTTCAACATTCATGGTGGTTTTTGGTTCATCTTGACAAGATCTTCAATTTGAGACCACTTTCACTAAATTTCAAAACGGTCAAATTTTTAGCTACGAACATTGTATTAACTTCTTTTGACCAAACTTTGACAATCCGTATCTTGAGAAGAGAAGCTCCATTTTTCAAGATTCAAGGTGTTTTTCATTCATCTTGATGAGATCTTCGATTTGAGACCACTTTCACCAGATTTGAAAACTGTCAAATTTTTAGCCACGAACATTGTACTGACTTCCTTGCTTTGACTAAACTTTGACCATCCATATCTTTAGAAAAGATGCTCCATTTTTTAAGATTCAAGGTGTTTTTTTATTCATCTTGATCAGATCTTCGATTTGAGACCACTTTCATAAAATTTCAAAATGGTCAAAGTTTTAGCTAAGAACACTGTATTGACTTCTTTGCTTTCAACAAATTTTGATCGTCTGTATATGGAGAAGAGAGGCTCTTTTTTTTAAGATTCATGATATTTTTTGGTTCATCTCAATAAGATCTTCCATTGGAGACCAATTTCACCAGATTTTAAAATAGTCAAATTTTTAGCTACGAATACTATACTAACTTCTTTGCTTTACCAAACTTTGATCGTCCGTATCTTAAGAAAAGAGGCTCTATTTTTTAAGAGTCAAGGTATTTTTTGGTTCATATCGATGAGATTTTCTATTTGAGACCACTTTCACCAGATTTTGAAACTGTCAAATTTTTAGCTACGAACACTGTACTGACTTTTTTGCTTTGACCAAACTTTGACCATCTATATCTTGAGAAGAGAGGCTCAATTTTTCAATATTCATGGTGTTTTTTGGTTCATCTTGATGAGATCTTCCATTTTAGACCACTTTCACCAGATTTCAGAACGGTCAAATTTTTAGCTACGAATACTGTACTGACTTCTTTGCTTTGACCAAACTTTGACCATCTGTATCTTGAAAAGATAGAGTCTATTTTTCAAGATTCAAGGTGTATTTTGGGGTATCTCGATGATATTTTTGATTTGAGACCATTTACACCAGATTTTGAAACTGTCAAATTTTTAGCTACGAACACTGTACTGACTTCATTACTTTGACGAAACTTTCACCTTCCGTATCTTGAGAAAAGAGGCTCTATTTTTTAAGATTGAAGGTGTTTTTTGGTTCATCTCGATGAGATCTGCGATTTGAGACCACTTTCACAGATTTTGAAACTGTCAAAATTTTATCTACGAACACTATACTGACTTCCATGCTTTGACCAAACTTTCACTGTTTGTATATTTAGAAGAGAGGCTCTATTTTTAAAAATTCATGGTGTTTTTTGGTTTATGTCGATGAGATCTTCCATTTGAGACTAGTTTCACCACATTTCAAAATGGTCAAATTTTTAGCTATGAATATTATACTGACTTCTTTGCGTTGACCAAACTTTTACCGTCCATGTCTTGAGAAGAGAGGCTCTATTTTTTAAGATTCAAGGTATTTTTTAGTTCATCTCAACAAGATCTTCGATTTGAGATCACTTTTACTAGATTTTGAAACTTTTAAATTATTAGCTACGAACAGTGTACTGACTTCCTTGCTTTGACCAAAATTTAACCATTCATATCTTGAGAAGAAGCTCCATTTTTTAAGATTCATGGTGTTTTTGGATTCATCTTGATGAGATCTTCTATTCGAGACCACTTTCACTAGATTTCAAAACTGTCAAATTTTTAGTTATGAACACTGTACTGACTTCTTTGCTTTGACCAAACTTAGACCGTCTGTATATTGAGAAGAGAGGCTCTATTTTGCAAGATTCATGGTGTTTTTTAGTTCATCTCACCGAGATCTTCCATTTGAGACCGCTTTCACTAGATTTCAAAATGGTCAAATTTTTAGCTACGAACATTGTACTAACTTCTTTAATTTGACCAAACTTTAACCATCTGTATCTTGAGAAGAGAGACTCTATTTTTCAAGACTCAAAGTGTTTTATGGTTCATCTTGATAAGATCTTTGATTTGAGACCACTCTCACCAAATTTTAAAATGGTCAAATTTTAGCTATGAATATTGTACTGACTTTCTTGCTTTGACCAAACTTTGACCCTCTTTATCTTGTGAAGAAAGGCTCCATTTTTCAAGATTCAAAATATTTTTTCGTTCATCGCGATGAGATTTTCAATTTGAGACCAGTTTCACGAAATTTTAAAATGGGCAAATTTTAGCTACGAATATTGAATTGACTTCCATGGTTTGACCAAACTTTGAGCCTCTGTATGTTGTGAAGAGTCTCCATTTTTCAATATTCAAGGTGTTTTTTCATTCATCTCGATGAGATCTTCGATTTGAGACCACTTTCACCAAATTTTAAAACTATCAAATTTTCAGCTACAAACAATGTACTAAATTCCTTGTTGTGACCAAATTTTGACCATTTGTATCTTGAGAATAGAGGCTCAATTTTTAAAGATTCATGGTGTTTTTTAGTTGATTTTGACAAGATCTTCCATTTGAGATCACTTTCACCATATTTCAAAATGGTCAAATTTTTTGCTAAGAACATAGTACTGACTTCTTTGCTTTGAGTAAACTTTGACTATCCGTATATTGAGAATAAATGTTCTATTTTTCAAGATTCATGGTGTTTTTTGGTTAATCACAATGAGATCTTCCATTTGAGACAACTTTCACTAGATTTTAAAATGATCAAATTTTTAGCTACGAATGTCATACTGATTTGTTTGCTTTGACCAAACTTTGACCATCTATATGTTAAGAAAAGAGCCTCTATTTTTTAAGATTGAATATTTTTTTTGGTTCATCTCAATGAGATCTTCGATTTGAGACTACTTTCACCACATTTTTAAACTATCAAATTTTTACCTACAAGCATTATACTGACTTCCTTAATTTGACCAAACTTTGACCATCTGTATCTTGAGAAGAGAGGCTCTATTTTTTAAAATTCAAGGTGTTTTCTAGTTTATCTCGATGAGATCTTCGATTTGAAATCACTTTCACCATATTTTAAAATGGTCAAATTTTTAGCTACAAAGACTGCACTGACTTCCTTGATTTGACCAAAGTTTGACCATCTACATCTTGAGAAAAAAGACTCTATTTTTAAAGATTCAAGGTGTTTTTTGGTTCATCTTGACGAGATCATCGATTTGAGACCACTTTCACAAGATTTTGAAACGATCAAATTTTTAGCTATAAACACGGTACTGTCTTCCTTGTTTTGACTACACTTTTACCATCTGTATCTTGATAAGAGAGGCTCCATTTTTCAAAATTCAATGTATTTTTTGGTTCATCTTCACGAGATCTTCGATTTGAGACCAGTTTCACTAGATCTCAAAATGGTCAAACTTTTAGCTATGAAGACTGTACTGACTTCCTTGATTTGACCAAACTTTGACCATCTATATATTGAGAAGAGAAGCTCTGTCTTTCAAGATTCATGGTGTTTTTTTATTCATGTCGATGAGATCTTCCATTTCAGACTACTTTCACCAGATTTTAAAATAGTCAAATTTTTTAGCTACTAATACTGTACTGACTTCTTTGCTTTGGCCAAGATTTGATCATCCATATCTTGAGAAGAGAGGCTCCATTTTTTAAGATTCAAGGTGTTTTTTGGTTCATCTCGAAAAGATATTCGATTTGAAACCACTTTCACCAGATTTTGAAACTGTCAAATTTTTAGTTACAAAAATTATACTGACTTTCTTGCTTTGATCAAACTTTGACCATCCGTATCTTGAGAAGAGTCTCCATTTTTCATATTTTAAAGTGTTTTTTGATTCATCTTGATGAGATTTTTTATTTTAAACCACTTTTAGCATAGTTGGAAACTATCAAATTTTAAGCTACAAACACTATACTGACTTCCTTGCTTTAACCAAACTTTGACCATCCGTATCTTGAGAAGAGAGTATCTATATTTTAAGATTCAAAGTGTTTTTTGGTTCATCTCAATAAGATCTTCGATTTGAGACTACTTGCAGCATATTTTAAAATGGTCAAATATTTAGCTACGAACACTGTACTGACTCCCTTGCTTTGACCAAACTTTGATAATTCGTATATTGAAAAGAGAGGCTCTATTTTTCAAAATTCTTGGTATTTTTTGGTTCATCTTGATGAGATCTTCTATTTGAGACCTTTTTCACCAGATTTCAAAATGGTTAAATTTTTTGCTACGAATACTGTACTGACTTCCTTACTTTGACCAAACTTTGACTGTCCATATCTTGAGAAGAGAGGCTCCATTTTTCAAGATTCAAAGTGTTTTTTGGTTCATCTCGACAAGATCTTCGATTTGAGACCACTTTGACCAGATTTTGAAACTGTCAAATTTTTAGCTACGAACACTGTACTGACTTCTTTGCTTTGACCAAACTTTGATCGTCGATATCTTGAGAAAAGAGGCTCTATGTTTAAAGATTCAAAGTGTTTTTTGGTTCATCTAGACAAGATCTTTGATTTGAAATCACTTTCACCAGATTTTAAAAAGTTCAAACTTTTAGCTACAATCATTGTATTGACTTCGTTACTTTGACCAAACTTTGACCATCTGTATCTTGAGAAGAGTTGGTCCATTTTTAAAGATTCAACTTATTTTTTGGTTCATTTTGATTTGGTCTTCGATTTGACACAACTTTCACTAGATTTGGAAACTATCAAATTTTAAGCTACAGACACTATACTGGCTTCCTTGCCTTGACACAACTTTGACGATCTGTAACTTGAGAAGAGAGGCTCTATTTTTCAAGATTCATGGTGTTTTTTGGTTCATCTCAACGAGATCTTCCATATGAGACCACTTTTACCAAATTTCAAAATAGTAAAATTTTTACTTACGAACACTGTATTGACTTCGTTGCTTTGACCAAATTTTGATTGTTCGTATCTTAAGAAGAGAGGCTGCATTTTTAAAGATTCAACGTATTTTTTGATTCATCTCGATGAGATCTTTGATTTGAGACCAATTTCACCAGATTTTGAAATGGTCAAATTTTTGGCAACAAACACTGTACTGATTTCCTTGCTTTGACAAAACTTTGACCATCGGTATCTTGAGAAGAGAGGCTCCATTTTTTATAATTCAAGGTGTTTTTTTATTCATCTTGACGAAATCTTTGATTTCAGATGACTTTCACTATATTTGTAAACTGACAACTTTTTAGCTATGAACACTGTACTGACTTCCTTTCTTTGACCAAACTTTGACCATATTTCAAAAGGGTCAAAATTTAAGTTACGAACACTATACTAACTTCCTTGCTTTGACCAAACTTTAACCATCCGTATTTTGACAAGAGAGGCTTCATGTTTAAATATTTAAAGTATTTTTTGGTTCATCTCGTTGAGATCTTTGATTTGACACCACTTTCACTAAATTTTCAAATGGTCAAATTTTCAACTACGAACACTGTACTGATTTTTTTGCTTTGACCCAACTTTGACCATTTGTATCTTGAAAAGAGAAGCTTTATTTTTCAAGATTCAAGGTGTTTTTGGTTCATCTCAACAAGATTTTTAATTTCAGACCACTTTCACCAGATTTTGAAATTGTCAAATTTTTAGCTATGAACACTGTATGGACTTGTTTGCTTTGACCAAACTTTGACCGTCCATATATTGAGAAGAGAGACTCTATTTTTTAAGATTCTTAGTGTTTTAAGGTTCATCTCAACAAGATCTTCCATTTGAGCCAACTTTCACTAGATTTCAAAATGGTTAAATTTTTAGGTAGGAATATTGTACTGACTTCCGTGCTTTGACCAAAATTTGATCATTTGTATCTTGATAAGAGAAGCTCCATTTTTCAAGATTCAAAGTATTTTTTTGTTAATCTTGACGAGATCTTCGATTTGAGACCCACTTTAACCAGATTTTAAAATGGTCAAATTTTTAGCTACGAACACTATATTGACTTCCTTGCTTTAACCAAACTTTGACCATCTGTATCTTGAGAAAAGAGGCTCATTTTTTTAAGATTTAAAGTATTTTTTGGTTTATCTAGATGAGATCTTCAATTTGAGACCACTTTCACCAGATTTTGAAACTATCAAATTTTTAGCTACGAACACTGTACTGACTTCTTTGCTTTGACCAAACTTTGACCATCTGTATTTTGAGAAGAGAGGTTCCATTTTTCAAGATTCATGGTATTTTTTTGTTCAACCTGACAAGAGCTTTTATTTGAGACCACTTTCACTATATTTCAAAACAGTTAAATTTTTAGCTACGAACATTGTACTAACTTTCTTACTTTGATGAAATTTTGACCGTCTGTATTTTAAAAATAGAGGCTCTATTTTTCAAGATTCGTGTTGTTTTTTGGTTCATCTCAACGAGATCTTCCATTTGAGACCATTTTCACCAGATTTTAAAATGGTCAAATTTTTAGCTACAAACATTGTACTAACTTCTTTGCTCTGACCAAATATTGATCGTCCGTATCTTGAGAAGAGAGACTCCATTTTTTAAGATTCAAGGTGTTTTTTAGTTCAACTTGATGAAATCTTCGATTTGAGAGCACTTTCGCTAGTTTTTAAAACTATCAAATTTTTAGCTACGAACACTATACTGACTTCATTACTTTGACCAAACATTGACCATTTGTATCTTGAGAAGAGAGACTCCATTTTTAAAAATTCATAATATTTTTTAGTTCATCTTGACAAGATCTTCCATTTGAAACCACTTTCACCATATTTCAAAACAGTCAAATTTTTAGCTACGAATACTGTACGAACTTTTTTATTTTGACCAAATTTTGAGCATTCGTATATTGAGAGGAGAGGCTCTATTTTTAATGATTCTTGGTGTTTTAAGGTTCATCTCAATGAGATCTTCCATTTTAGCTAAATTTTATCAGATTTAAAATTGGTCAAATTTTTAGCTACCAACACTGTACTGACTTCCTTACTTTAACCAAACTTTCACCATTCGTATCTTGAGAAGAGAGGCTCCATTTTTTAAAATTCAAGATATTTTTTGATTTATCTTGACAAAATTTTTGATTTGAGATCACTTTCACCAGATTTTAAAATAGTCAAATTTTTAGCTACAAATACTGTACTGACTTCCTTGCTTTGACCAAATTTTGACCGTTCGGATATTGAGAAGAGAGGTTTTATTTTTTAAAATTCATGGTGTTTTTTGGTTCATCTTGACGAGATCTTCCATTTAAGTCCACTTTTACTACATTTACAAACGGTCAAATTTTTAGCAGATAACATTGTGCTGACTTCCTTGCTTTGACCAAACTTTGACCGTCCATATATTGAGAAGAGAGACTTTATTTTTCAAAATTCATTGTATTTTTTTGTTCATCTAGAAGAGATCTTCCATTTGAGACCACTTTTACAAGATTTTAAAATGGTCAAATTTT
This sequence comes from Chamaecyparis obtusa, assembly GCA_027943335.1. Lineage (NCBI taxonomy): Eukaryota > Viridiplantae > Streptophyta > Pinopsida > Cupressales > Cupressaceae > Chamaecyparis > Chamaecyparis obtusa. The sequence goes on along the minus strand of BSBK01000370.1, from coordinate 7,093,615 downwards.
TAGCTACGAATACTGTACTCACTTCCTTGCTTTGACCAAATTTTGACCATCTGTATCTTGAGAAGAGAGACTCTATTTTTCAAGATTCAAAGTGTTTTTTAGTTCATGTAGATGAAATCTTTTATTTGAGACCACTTTCACTAGTTTTTGAAACTGTTAAATTTTTAGCCATGAACATTGTGCTGACTTCCTTGCTTTGACTAAACTTTGACCATTTATATCTTGAGAAGAGAGGCTCCATTTTTAAACATTCATGATATTTTTTGGTTCATTTCAATGAGATCTTCAATTTGAGACTATTTTTACCTGATTTAGAAACTGTCAAATTTTTAGCTACGAACACTGTACTAACTTCTTTGCTTTGACCAAAGTTTGACCATCTGTATATTGAGAAGAGACTTTATTTTTTAAGATTCATGGTGTTTTTTGGTTCATCTCGACGAGATCTTCTATTTGAGCCCACTTTCATCAGATTTCAAAATCGTCAAATTTTTAGCTACGAATACTGTACTGACTTCCTTGCTTTGACCAAACTTTGACCATTTATATCTTGAGAAGAGAGGCTCCATTTTCAAATTCAAGGTGTTTTTTCTATTCATCTCGATGAGATCTTTGATTTGAGACCACTTTCACCAGATTTGGAAACTGCCAAATTTTTAGCTATGAACACTATACTGACTTTCTTGCTTTGACCAAAATTAGACCATCCGTATCTTGAGAAGAGAGACTCCATTTTTGAAGATTCATGGTGTTTTTAAGTTCATCTTAACGAGATCTTCCATTTGAGACCAGTTTGACCAGATTTTCAAAATAGTTAAATTTTTAGCTACGAACACTGTACCGACTTCGTTACTTTGACCAAACTTTCACCATTTGTATCTTGAGAAGAGAGGCTCCATTTTTTAAGATTCAAAGTGTTTTTTGGTCCATCACGATGAGATCTTCAATTTGAGACCACTTTCACCAGATTTTGAATTGTCAAACTTTTAGCTATGAACACTATATTGACTTCCTTGCTTCGACCAAACTTCGATCATCTGTATCTTGAAAAGAGAGACTCCTTTTTTCAAGATTCATGGTGTTTTTTGGTTCATCTTTATGAGATATTTCATTTGTGACCGCTTTGAGTAGATTTTAAAATGGTCAAATTTTTAGCTACGAACATTGTACTGACTTTTTTGCTTTGACCAAACTTTCACCATCTGTATCTTGGAATGAGAGACTCTATTTTTAAAGATTTAAAATATTTTTTATCTCATCTCGACGAGATCTTTGATTTGAGACCACTTTCACCAATTTTTGAAACTGTCAAAATTTTAGCGACGAACACTATACTGACTTCTTTTTTTTTACCAAACTTTGACCATTCGTATCTTGAGAAGAGAGGCTCTATTTTTCAAGATGCATAATGTTTTTTAGTTCATCTTGACGAGATCTTCCATTTGAGACCACTTTCACCAAATTTTAAAATAGTTAAATTTTTAGCTAGGAACACTGCATTGACTTCTTTTTTTTTACCAAACTTTGACCGTCCTTATATTGAGTAGAAAGACACTATTTTTAAAGATTCAATATGTTTTTAGGTTCATCTCAATGAGATGTTTGATTTGGGACAACATTCACCAGATTTTAAAATAGTCAAATTTTTAGCTACGAATAATATAATGACTTCCCTACTTTGACCAAACTTGACCATCCGTATCTTGAGAAGAGAGGCTTTATTTTTCAAGATTCAAGGTATTTTTTGGTTCATCTTGATGAAATCTTTGATTTCATACCACTTTCACCAAATTTGAAAACTATCAAATTTTTAGATACGAACACTGTACTGACTTCCTTGCGTTAACGAAACTTTGTCCGTCCGCATCTTGAAATAGTCAAATTTTTAGCTATGAACACTGTACTGACATCCTTACTTTGATCAAACTTTAACCATCTGTACTTTGAGAAAAAAAACTCTATTTTTTAAAATTCAAGGTGCTTTTTGGTTCATCTTAACAAGATCTTCAATTTGAGACCACTTTCACTAGATTTTGAAATAGTTAAATTTTTAGCTACGAACACTGTACTGAATTTTTTGATTTGACCAAATTTTGACTATCCGTATCTTGAGAAGAGAGGCTTCAATTTTCAAGATTCATGATATTTTTTTGTTCATCTCATTGAGATCTTCGATTTGAGAGCACTTTCACAAGATTTAGAAACTGTCAAATTTTTCAGCTACAAACACTTTACTGACTTCCTTGCTTTGACCAAAATTTGACCATCCGTATATTGAGAAAAGAGGCTCTATTTTTTAAGATTCGTGGTGTTTTTTGGTTCATCTCGAGGAGATCTTGCATTTGAGACCAATTTCAGTAGATTTTCAAATGGTCAAATTTTTAGCTACAAACACTGTACTAACTTCCTTGCTTTCACCAAACTTTGGCCATACTTATCTTGAGAAGAGAGATTCAATTTTTTAATATTCAAGGTATTTTTCAATTCATCTTGATGAGATCTTTGATTTGAGACCACTTTCAATACATTTTGAAATTGTAAAACTTTTAGCTACGAAAATTGTATTGACTTCCTTTGTTTGACAAAACTTTGACCATCCTTATTTTGAGAAGGGACGTTCCATTTTTTAAGATTCATTATGTTTTTTAGTTCATCTTGACGAGATCTTTCATTTGAGACCACTTTCACTAGATTTTGAAATGGTCAAATTTTTAGCTAAGAACACTGTACTAACTTCCTTACTTTGACCAAACTTTGACCATTCGTATATTGGGAAAAAAGGCTCTATTTTTCAAGATTCATAGTATTTTTTAGTTCATCTCAAATTTTTAACTACGAACATTGTAGTAACTTCCTTGCTTTGACCAAACTTTCACCATCTGTATCTTGAAAAGAGGCTCTATTTTTTAAGATTCATGGTGTTTTTTGGTTCATCTCAACAAAACTTTCTATTTGAAACCACTGTCACCATATTTCAAAATGGTCAAATTTTTAGCTATGAACACTGTACCAACTTCTTTCATTTGACCAAACTTTAACAATCCGAATATTGAGAAGAGAGGCTCTATTTTTTAAGATTTATAGTGTTTTTTGGTTCATCTCAACGAGATCTTCCATTTGAGACCACTTTTACCAGATTTGAAAATGGTCAATTTTTTAAGTACGAACACTGTACTGACTTCCTTGCTTTGATCAAACTTTGACTACCTATATCTTGAAAAGAGAGGCTCTATTTTTTAAGATTCAAGGTGTTTCTTGGTTCATCTTGACGAGATCTTCAATTTGAGACCACTTTCACTAGATTTTTAAATGGCCAAATTTTTAGCTACGAACACTGTACTAACTTCCTTGCTTTGACAAAATTTTAACTTCCTTGTAGAGAGACTCTATTTTTCAAGGTTCAAGGTGTTTTTTTGTTTATCTTTTCGAAATCTTCAATTTGAGACCACTTTCACCAGATTCAGAAACTATCAAATTTTTAGCTACGAACACTATACTAACTTCTTTGCTTTGACTAAACTTTGACTATCTATATCATGAGAAGAGAGACTCAATTTTTCAAGATTCATAATATTTTTTGGTTCATCTTAACGAAATATTTTATTTTAGACTACTTTCACTAAATTTCAAAACGATCAAATTTTTAGCTAGTAACACTGTACTGACTTCCTTGATTTGACCATACTTTGACCGTACATATATTGAGAAGAGAGGCTCTATTTTTGAAGTTTCATGGTGTATTTTTGTTCTTCTCAATGAGATCTTCCACTTGAGACCACTTTTACCATATTTGAAAACTGTCAAATTCTTAGTTAGAGACACTGTACTGACTTCTTTGGTTTGACCAAACTTTCATCGTCTGTATCTTGAGAAGAGAGACTCCATTTTTTAAGATTCAAGATATTTTTTGGTTTATCTCAAGAAAATCTTTGATTTAAGACCACTTTCACCAGTTTTTGAAACTTTCAAAATTTTAACTATGAATACTGTACTAACTTCCTTTCTTTGACCAAACTTTGACCATTCGTATCTTGAGAAGAGAGGCTCCATTTTTCAAAATTTATGTTATTTTTTGGTTCATGTCAATGAGATCTTCGATTTGAGACCACTTTCACCAGATTTAAAAACTATCAAATTTTTAGCTACGAACATTGTACTGACTTCCTTGCTTAACCAAACTTTGACCGTTCGTATATTGAGAAGAGAGGTTCTATTTTTTAAGATTCATGATGTTTTTTGGATCATCACGACGAGATCTTCTATTTGAGACCACTTTCACTAGATTTTAAAATGGTGAAAGTTTTAGCTAAGAACACTGTACTAACTTTCTTTCTTTAACCAAACTTTGACCATCCGTATATTGAGAAGAGAGGCTCTATTTTTCAAGATTCATGGTGTTTTTTCATTCAACTCAACTAGATCTTTCGTTTGAGACCACTTTCACTAGATTTAAAAATAGTCAAATTTTTAGCTACGAACACTGTACTGACCTTTTTGCTTTGACCAAACTTTGATTGTTCGTATCTTGAGAAGAGAAACTCTATTTTTCAAGATTCAAGGTATTTTTTGGTTCATCTTGACGAGATCTTTGATTTGAGACCACTTTCACCATATTTCAAAATAATCAAATTTTTAGCTATGAATACTATACTGATTTTCTTACTTTGACCAAATTTTGACCATCCTTATCTTGAGAAGAGAGGATTTATTTTTCAAGATTCAAAATAATTTTTAGTTCATCTCAATGTGATCTTCAATTTGAGACCACTTTCACCAGTTTTTGAAACTGTTAAATTTTTAGCTACGAACAATGTACTCACTTCTTTGCTTTGACGAAACTTTGACCGTTCGTAGTTTGAGAAGAGAGGCTCCATTTTTCAAGATCCAAGATATTTTTTGGTTCATCTCAACGAGATCTTTGATTTGAGACCACTTTCACTAGATTTCAAAATGGTCAAATTTTTAGCTACGAATACTGTACTGACTTCCTTGCTTTGACGAAACTTTGACCATCAGTATATTGAGAAGAGAGGCTCTATTTTTTAAGATTCATGATATTTTTTGGTTCATCTCGACGAGATTTTTCATTTGAGACCACTTTCACCAGATTTCAAATTGGTCAAATTTTTACCAACAAACACTATACTAACTTCTTTGCTTTGTCCAAATTTTGACCATTCATATCTTGAGAAGAGAGACTCCATTTTTAAAGATTCAATGTGTTTTTTGTTTCATCTCGACGAGATCTTCCATTTGAGACTAGTTTCACTAGATTCAAAACTATCAAATTTTTAGCTACTAACACTGTACTGACTTCCTTGCTTTAACCAATTTTTGACTGTGCGTATATTCAAAAAAGGGGCTCTATATTTCAAGATTCATGGTATTTTTTGGTTCATCTCAATGAGATTTTTCATTTGAGACCACTTTTAACAGATTTTAAAATTGTCAAATTTTTAGCTATGAACACTATAATGACTTCTTTGTTTTAACCAAACTTTGATCATCTGTATCTTGAGAAGAGAGGCTCCATTTTTCAAGATTCAAGGTGTTTTTTGGTTCATGTCGATGAGATGTTTGATTTGAGACCACTTTCACAAATTTTTGAAACAGTTAAATTTTTAGCTACAAACACTGTACTGACTTGTTTGCTTTGACCAAATTTTGACCATTCATATCTTGAGAAGAGAGGCTCTATTTTTCAAGATTAATGATATTTTTTGGTTCATCTTAATGAGGTCTTTGATTTGAGACCAATTTCACCAGATTTGGAAACCATCAAATTTTTAGCTACGAACACTATATTGACTTCCTCACTTTGACCAAACTTTGACCATCCGTATTTTGAGAAGAGAGGCTCTATTTTTCAAAATTTATGATATTTTTTGGTTCATCTCAATGATATCTTCCATTTGAGACCACTTTCACTAGATTTGAAAATGGTCAAATTTTTAGCTACGACCACTATACTGACTTCTTTGCTTTGACCAAATTTTGACCGTCTATATCTTGAGAAGAGAGGCTCTATTTTTTATGATTCAAGCTATTTTTTGGTTCATATTGATGAGACCTTCAATTTGAGACAACTTTCACCAAATTTTAAAATGGTCAAATTTTTAACTACGAATACTGTACTAACTTCCTTTGTTAGACCAAACTTTGACCGTCTATATCTTGAAAAAAGAGGCTCCATTTTTCAAGATTCAAGGTGTTTTTTCATTCATCTTGACAAGATCTTTGATTCGAAACCACTTTCACCAAATTTTGAAACGGTCAAATTTTTAACTACACACATTATACTGACTTCCTTGCTTTGACTAAATTTTGACCATCTATATCTTGAGAAGAGAGGCTCTATTTTTTAAAATTTAAGGTGTTTTTAGCTACAAACACTATACTGATTTCTTTGCTTTAACCAAACTTTGACTATCTATATATTAAGAAGAGAGACTATATTTTTTAAGATTCATGATGTTTTTTGGTTTATTTTAACGAGATCTTCGATTTAAGAACACTTTCACTAGATTTTGAAATGGTCAAATTTTTAGCTACGAACACTGTGCTAACTTCTTTGCTTTGACCAAATTTTTACCATTTGTATCTTGAGAAGATAGGCTCCATTTTGCAAGATTTATGGTGTTTTTTGATTCATCTCAACCAGATCTTCGATTTGTGACCACTTTCATCAGATTTTAAAATATTCAAATTTTTAGCTACGAACAATGTACTGACATCTTTATTTTGACTAAATTTTGACCATCTGTATCTTGAGAAAAGAGGTTTCATTTTTTAAAATTTAAAGTGTTTTTTGGTTCATCTCGACAAGATCTTCTATTTGAGACCCCTTTCACTAGATTTTAAAATGGTTAAATTTTTAGCTACGAACACTGTACTGACTTTTTTGATTTGACCAAACTTTGACCATCCGTATCTTGAGAAGAGAGTCTAATTTTCAAGATTCATGGTATTTTTTGATTCATCTCAACAACATCTTCGATTTGAGAGCACTTTCACAAGATTTGGAAATTATCAAATTTTTCAGCTACGAATAGTTTACTGACTTCCTTGCTTTGGCCAAACTTTGGCCATCTGTATATTGAGAAGAGAGGCTCTAATTTTTAAGATTCATGATATTTTTTGGTTTATCTCGAAGAGATCTTCCATTTGAGACCATTTTTAGTAGATTTCAAAATGGTCAAATTTTAGCTACAAACATTGTACTGACTTCTTTGCTTTGACCAAATTTTGACAGTACCTATCTTGAGAAGAGAGGCTCAATTTTTCAAGATTCAAAATATTTTTTAGTTCATCTTGATGAGATCTTTAATTTGAGACAACTTTCAATAGATTTTGAAATTGTAAAACTTTTAGCTATGAAAATTGTATTGACTTCCTTTGTTTGACCAAACTTTGACCATCCTTATCTTGAGAAGGGAGGCTCCATTTTTTAAGATTCATTATATATTTTAGTTCATCTTAACGAGATCTTTCATTTGAGACCACTTTAACTATATTTTGAAATAGTCAAATTTTTAGCTATGAAACTTGTACTGACTCTTTACTTTGACCAAACTTTGACCATCCGTATATTGAGAAGAGAGGCTCTATTTTTCAAGATTCATGATGTTTTTTTAGTTTATCTCTATGAGATCTTTTATTTGAGACAACTTTCTCTGGATTTTAAAACGGTGAAATATTTAGCTACGAACACTACTAAATTCTTTGATTTTACCCAACTTTGACTGACCAAATCTTGAAAAAAGAGGCTCCAATTTTAAAAATTTAAAGAGTTTTTTGGTTCATCTCAACGAGATCTTTGATTTGAGACCACTTTCACCAGATTTGGAAACGGTCAAATTTTTAGCTACGAACACTGTACTGACTTCCTTGCTTTGACCAAACTTTGACCATCTTTATTTTGAGAAAAAAGGCTCTATTTTTCAAGATTCTAGATTTTTTTGGTTCATCTTGAGGAGATCTTAGATTTGAGACCACTTTCACCATATTTAGAAACTGACTTCCTTGTTTTGACCAAACTTTCACTATCTGTATCTTGAGAAGAGAGACTCCATTTTTTAAGATTCATGGTATTTTTTGGTTCATTTCAACGAGATCTTCAATTTCAGACCACTTTCACCAAATTTGAAAACTGTCAAATTTTTAACTACGAACACTGTACTGACTTCATTGCTTTGACCAAACTTTGACCATTTGTATATTAAGAAGAGAGGCTCTATTTTTCAAGATTCATTATTTTTTTGGTTCATCTCGATGAGATTTTCCATTTGAGATAACTTTCACCAAATTTTAAAATGGTCAAATTTTTAGGTACGAACACTGTACTAACTTCTTTGCTTTGACCAAACTTTGACCATTCGTATCTTGAGAAGAGAGGCTCCATTTTTTAAGATTTAAAATATTTTTTGGAGATCTTCAATTTGAGATCAATTTTACCAGATTTTAAAATGTTTAAATTTTTAGTTACGAACACTGTACTGACTTCCTTGCTTTGACCAATCTTTGACAATCTGTATATTGGTAAGAGAGGCTCCATTTTTTAAAATTCAGGGTATTTTTTGGTTCATCTTGACAACATCTTCGATTTGAGACCACTTTCACTAGATTTAAAAACTGTCAAATTTTTAGCTACGAACACTATATTGTCTTCATTACTTTGAGCAAACTTTGACCATCTGTATTTTGAAAAGAGAGTCTCCATTTTTCAAAATTCAATATATTTTTTGGTTCATCTCGATGAGATATTAGATTTGAGGCCACTTTCACCTTATTTCAAAATTGTCAAATTTTTAGCTACGAACACTATAGTGACTTCCTTTCTTTGTCCAAACTTTGACCGTCTGTATCTTGAGAAGAGACTCCATTTTTCAAAATTAAAGGTGTTTTTTTATTCATCTCAATGAGATCTTCGATTTAAGACCAATTTTACCAGATTTGTAAACTGTAAAATTTTTAGCTCTGAACACTGTACTGAGTTCCTTGCATTGACCAAACTTTGACCATTTGTATCTTGCGAAAAAAGGCTCCATTTTTCAAGATTCAAGGGGTTTTTTGGTTCACCTCATTGACATCATTGATTTGAGACCAGTTTCACCAGATTTTAAAATGGTCAAATTTTTAGCTACAAACACTGTCTGTATCTTGAGAAGAGGCTCAATTTTTCAAGAATCAAGATATTTTTTAATTCATCTTGTGGAGATGTTTGATTTAAGACCACTTTCACCAGATTTTGAAACTGTCAAATTTTTAGCTACGAACACTATACTGACTTACTTGCTTTGACCAAACTTGGATCATCTGTATTTTGAGAAGAGAGGCTCCATTTTTTAAGATTCATGGTGTTTTTTTGTTCATCTTGTTGACATCTTCCATTTGAGACCATTTTCACCAGATTTTAAAATGGTTAAATTTTTAGCTACGAACACTATATTGACTTCCTTGCTTTGATCAAATTTTGACTGTCCGTATCTTGAGAAGAGACTCAATTTTTTAAGATTCATGATGTTTTTTAGTTTATCTTAACGAGATCTTCCATTTGAGACCACTTTCACTAGATTTCAAGATAGTAAAATTTTTAACTATGAGCACTGTACTGACTTCCTTGGTTTGACCAAACTTTGACTGTCCGTATATTGAGAAGAGAGGCTCTATTTTTTAAGATTCATGATATTTTCTTGTTCATCTCATTGAAATCTTCTATTTGAGATAACTTTCACTAGATTTCAAAATAGTGAAATTTCTAGCTACGAACACTCTACTGACTTTCTTGTTTAGACCAAACTTTGACCGTCTGTATTTTAAGAAGAGGCACCATTTTTCAAAATTCAAGGTGTTTTTTGGTTCATCTCGACGAAATCTTTGATTTGAGACCACTTTCACCAGATTTGGAAACTGTCAAATTTTTAGCTACCAACACTGTACTAACTTCTTTGCTTTGACCAAACTTTGACCATCTGTATCTTGAGAAGAGAGGCTCCATTTTTCAAGATTCAAGGTGTTTTTTGGTTCATCTCGACGAGATATTCGATTTAAGATCACATTCACCAGATTTTAAAATAGTCAAATTTTTAGCTACGAACACTGCACTGACTTCCTTACTTTGACCAAACTTTAACCGTTCGTATATTGAGAAGCGAAACTTTATTTTTTAAGATTCATGGTGTTTTTTGGTTCATATTGATGAGTTCTTCCATTTGATATCACTTTCACCAGATTTCAAAATGGTCAAATTTTTAGCTACAAATATTGAACTGACTTCCTTGCTTTGACCAGACTTTGACCATCCGTATCTTGAGAAGAGAGGCTCCATTTTTTAAGATTCATGGTGTTTTTTTATTTATTTTGATAACATCTATTTGAGACCACTTTCACCATATTTCAAAATGGTTAAATTTTTAGCTACGAACACTATATTGACTTCTTTACTTTGACCAAATTTTGACGGTCCGTATATTGAGAAGAGAGGCTATATTTTTCAAGATTCATGGTGCTTTTTGGTTCATCTCGACGAGATCTTTGATTTGAGACCGCTTTCACCAGATTCAGAAACTATCAAATTTTTAGTTACGAAGACTGTACTGACTTCCTTGCTTTGACCAAACTTTGATCATCTATATCTTGAGAAGAGAGACTCTATTTTTTAATACTAAAGATGTTTTTTGGTTCATATCGACGAGATCTTTGATTTGAGACCACTTTCACTAGATTTGAAAACTGTCAAATTTTTAGCTACCAACACTGTACTGACTTCCTTACTTTGACCAGACTTTGACCATCTGTATCTTGAGAAAAGAGGCTCCATTTTTCAAGATTCAAGGTATTTTTTGGTTCATCTTGACGAGATGTTCGATTTGAGACCACTTTCACCAGATTTCAAAATAGTTAAATTTTTAGCTACGAACACTGCACTGACTTCCTTACTTTGACCAAACTTTAACCGTCCGTATATTGAGAAGCGAGACTCTATTTTTTAAGATTCATGGTGTTTTTTGGTTCATCTTGATGAGTTCTTCCATTTGAGATCACTTTCACCAGATTTCAAAATGGTCAAATTTTTATCTACAAATATTGTACTGACTTCCTTGCTTTGACCAAATGTTGACCATCTGTATCTTGAGAAGAGAGACTCTATTTTTCAAGATTCATGATATTTTTTTATTTATCTTGATGACATCTTCCATTTGAGACCACTTTCACCAGATTTCAAAATAGTTAAATTTTTAACTACGAACACTATATTGATTTCCTTGCTTTGACCAAACTTTAACGGTCTGTATATTGAGAAGAGAGGGTATGTTTTTTAAGATTCATGGTGTTTTTTTTGTTCAACTCAATGAAATCTTTGATTTGAGACCACTTTCACTAGATTTTGAAATGGTAAAATTTTTAGCTACGAACACTATATTGAATTCTTTACTTTGACCAAACTTTGACCATCCGTATCTTGAGAAAAGAGACTTCATTTTTTAAGATTCAAGGTGTTTTTTTAATTTATCTTGACGAGATCTTTTATTTGAGACCACTTTCACTAGTTTTTGAAACTGTTAAATTTTTAGGTATGAACACTGTACTGACTTCTTTGCTTTGACTAAACTTTGACTATCTATATTTTGAGAAGAGAGGCTCCATTTTTAAAGATTCATAGTATTTTTTGGTTCATCTCGATGAGATCTTGTATTTGAGCCTATTTTCACCATATTTTAAAATCATCAAATTTTTAGCTACGAACACTGTACTGACTTCCTTGCTTTGATCAAAATTTTACCATTCATATTTTGAGAAGAGAGGCTCCATTTTTTAAGATTCAAGGTGTTTTTTGGTTCATCGTGATGAGATGTTCGATTTGAGACCACTTTCACCAGATTTTAAATTATCAAATTTTTAGCTACGAATATTGTACTGACTTCATTACTTTGACCAAACTTTGACCATCTGTATCTTGAGAAGAGAGGCTCCATTTTTCAAGATTCATGGTGTTTTTTGGTTCATCTTGACAAGAGCTTCCATTTGAGACCATTTTCACCAGATTTTAAATTGTCAAACTTTTAGCTACGAATATTGTATTGACTTTCTTACTTTGACCAAACTTTGACCATCTGTATCTTTAGAAGAGAGGCTCCATTTTTTAAGATTCATGGTGTTTTTTTATTTATCTTAATGAGATATTCTATTTGTGACCACTTTGAGTAGATTTCAAAATGTTCAAATTTTTAGCTACGAACACTATACTGACTTTTTTGATTTGACTAAACTTTCACCATTCGTATCTTGAAATAAGACACTCAATTTTTAAAGATTCAAAGTGTTTTTTGGTTCATCTCGATGAGATCTTTGATTTGAGAGCATTTTCATCAATTTTTAAAACTGTCAAATTTTTAGCGACGAACACTGTACTGACTTCCTTACTTTGACCAAACTTTGACCATCCGTATCTTAAGAAGAGAAGTTCCATTTTTCAAAATTCATGATGTTTTTTGGTTCATCTTGACGAGAGCTTCCATTTGAGAACACTTTCACCAAATTTAGAAATGGTCAAATTTTTAGCTATGAACACTATAATGACTTCCCTCCTTTGACCAAACTTTGACCATCCGTATCTTAAGAAGGGTGGCTCCATTTTTTAAAATTCAAAATATTTTTTGGTTCATTTTGACGAGATCTTCGATTTGAGACCACTTTCACTTGATTTGGAAACTGTCAAATTTTTAGCTACAAACACTGTAATGACTTATTTGCTTTAACCAAATGTTGTCCGTCCGCATCTTGAGAAGAGAGGCTCCATTTTTCAAGAGTAGACGGGTTTTTTGGTTTTCTCGATGACATATTTGATTTGAGACCACTTTGACCAAATTTCAAATGGTCAAATTTTTAGCTACAAACATTGTACTGACTTCTTTGCTCTGACAAAACTTTGACCATCAATATCCTTAGAAGAGAGGCTCCATTTTTTAAAATTCAAGGTGTTTTTTGATTCATCTCTGTAATACCCCAAAAATAGGCTATAAGTTCATTAATCTCCTATATCGACAAATCGAACGAAATCGACATCAAAGTCCTAACCTAAGGCACATCTAAACATCATTAAATCATAATTGATTATTTTAAATTCTGCATCGAAAAATATTCCTATCAATATTCTTAATTATCTTAATTATCTTTAATTTAATGATTATTTGGCAATAAATCACATTTATCCTAAGTTTGATTAATTAAATATTTTCATATTTAATTAATTAGATTTAATATCTTGCCACTTAATTATTTAATTAAATTTAATTCTATTTATTATTAATTATATTATTTAATTTTGACAATAGATCAAAATTTCTATCTTTAATTGATTAAATTCTTATTTAATTAATTAAAGCATGTTGTCATTATTTAATAATATAATTTTTAATAAAAGTTTGAATAAATAGTTAATTAACCCATAAATTAATTAATTATTTTCAAAAATTAGTTGAGTTGAGGATAAATCACTTTATTTATTTATTTAATTCTTAATTATTATGCATATTCAAAAGAAACAGTTAAACTCCAAATCAGAAAATCAATGCAAGTTATTGACTTTTTGGAACTCAACATCTTTTTGGAGTTCAAAAAGCTGATCTAAACTCTAATTTGAGTTAAAAAGTTATTTTTGCATATTTTTGCATGATTTTGAGAATTAACTATCTTTCATGATCAGATAACTCAAAAATCAAGATGAGTTAATTTGAGTGATTTATGACTTTTATCCATGCACTTCAAAAGCCCTAGATTTTTATAAATTAAAAGCTTCAGCTCTTCACATCTCATCTCATATTTTGCACAATCATGCTGGAGAATTAGAATTGAAGAATCAAAGCTCTTGCGAATCGACATCTTTGTGAGATCAATCTTATTTTTACATTTATTTAGATTCATATTGCATATCAATTTCCATATTAGTATAGATTTCATATCAGTTTTCACAATTATTATTGCATAGAAAATATCAAAAATATAGCTTAATTGCATTCAAATCCTTCATTTAGGTGTCGTCTAGGTCACTGATCTCGATTACAATCTAAGAACATTAATCTCGCACCTATTAGAAGGCAGTAAATCGCTTGGTTAGATTAGATTTCAATTTCGCACAATTTTGATTATAGCTAACCTCTAATATTTTACTAAGTGTTGTGTCTACAGATCAGGTATAATTTTTACACATATTTCTGGCGCCCCACGGTAGGTGCCAAAAATGTGTGTGTGAAAATTGTACCTAATCTATAGACACAACACTCAGTAAAATATTAGAGGTTAGCTATAATTAAAATTGTGCGAAATTGAAATCTAATCTAACCAAGCGATTTAATGCCTTCTAATAGGTGCGAGATTAATGTTCTCATATTATTATCAAGATCAGTGACCTAGACGACACCTAAATGAAGGATTTGAATGCAAAAGATGGATATGAAATATGAATGCAATTAAGCTATTTTTTTTTAAATTTTCTATGCAATAAGAATGATAAACTGATATGCTATGAATGCTATTGATCTAACAATAAAGATTCTAACAATGATATGAAAACTATAAAATTCTATGCTAAGATATAAAAACTATGCAATTGAAATTGATCTCACAAAGTTTTGAATTCGCAAGTTGATTCCTCAGCCTCCAATTCTCCAGCGTGATTGTGCAAAATATGAGATGATTTGTGAAGAGCTGAGCCTTGGTTTTATAAAAATCTAGGACTTTGGAGGTGCATGAAAAAAAGCCATAAATCACTCAAATAACTCAGGTTGATTTTTGAGTTATTTTTAAATAAAGATAATTAACTCACAAAAATATGCAAAAGCTAAGCTTTAACTCAAAATAGAGTTTAGCTTTAATTGATAATTGATAGTTGTTTACTTTTATGATTGTGCATATTTTATTTATGAATTAATTTAATAATAAAGTGATTTATGCTCAACTTAACTGCTTTTAAAAATAAAATAATTAATTTATGGGTTAATCAATTATTTAATCAAACTTTTATTAAAAATTATATTATTAAATAATGACAACTTGCTTTAATTAATTAAATAAGAATTTAATCAATTATTCATATGATATTAGATTTATTGTCAAAATTAAATAATACAATTAATAATAGATAAAATTAAATTTAATTAAACAATTAAGTGGCAAATATTAAATCTAATTAATTAAATATGAAAAATATTCAATTAATCAAACTTTAGGATAAATGTGATTTATTGCCAAATAATTATAAAATTAAATTTAATTAAGATAATTAAGAATATTGCTAGGAATATTTCCCGATGCAGAATTTAAGATAATCAATTATGATTCGATGATGTTTAGATGTGCCTTAGGTTAGGACTTTGATGTCGATTTTGTATGATTTGATGATGTAGGAAATTAATGAACTTATAGCCTATTTTTGGGGTATTACATTTTGCCCCTTTTTGAATTACTGTGTGAAGCGCAGTGGTTCAAAGATAGTCTGTGTTTGATAAAAATATGAAACTGATTCAAAAGATAAACCGATCTTAAGATAGAAACTGATTGAAAGATATTGAGATAGGAGTTGATTGATATTGATTTGATATGGAGATAATAGGTCTTGAATGACCAAAGATAATGTTCACTGTAGCAGTGATGAACTTATGATTGCGAAAAAGTGTCAAAATACCTGATTCTGAACCTTAGGATTGATAAGAAGTGAGTGACCCGTTCTAGACTCGATTGTCTTAGCAGAACTAGCAGGTATCACATCCAAATCCTTTAGTTGCCAAAGAACCAAGGGAAGAACACTGATGAACTGATGGGTGCAAAAACTGATATAGTTTGCAAGATTAGGAGAATACCAGATTGATATGGATCTTGATGAATCTGATATGCCCCAAGTGATGGTAGATTTGCCCCGAGCGATGAGGTCTTTTTGATGAATCTGTAACTAGACGTGATTATTGTCTTGATTACTGATGAAAGATATTGATTTCCAATTTGATTACAGAATTTGAATGATATGCAATACCATGCCCCCTTCAGGATTAAAATTGAAATCTGACAAGAAAAGTCAGTGTTGAGAGTTTAGAAGCATGTTAATTGATTTAAGAAGTGGTTAAACACGTCCGGTGAATGCATTTTGCATCGTTTAGAGGTCCTGGAGACCAAGGTTGACTAGGTTTGATCATGAGTTGACCATAGTTGACCAAGTTGAAATTTTGATAGTTTGATGTAAGATAATCAGTTAAGTTGAAAAATGGATTTCTACTATGATTGAAGGTTGATTATGCAAGTAGTGAAGAAGATAAATGATCTCAAATTTTGATTTTGATCCCGAAAAAGGATTCTACTTGCTGTTTCATTGGAGGAACCTTCGTGTGAGATTTGACTCTTATTAGATTTGAAGATGCGAGTGGAGAATTGTGTAAGCATTGAAGTTCGTTTAGTCATTGTGAGATCATGCAAAGATGAAAAATGCAAAGAAGCATGCAATATGAAATGCAACCTAAGACCTAGGACCTAGTCACTGATCATGTGTCGATTTGTTATCATCATTGAACTTTTAGGTAACCAGATAAATCAATACAATGCCCACTAGCCATGAAACCATAGACATATGAATATCGATTTGTATGCGCAAGAATTAATACAACACCCACTGGTCAACAACCATGGATATATGAATATTGATTTTGTTTTCGAAATGTCAGATTAGATATAAGCACCAAGGCACAAGCGCCAGGATGACCTGAATATCATGTCCATTTTGATATAACAATTTGTACAAGCATCAAAACATAAATGTTGTGATGACCTGAATACGCCTTGCATTGCAAACACATCAAACAGTCAAGAGATCACTCTAAATCTAATGTGAATTACCCGTAGTAACCCTTTATCATTCACATCCTTAGGCAAGATTGCGTTCCATAGTAAGAGAAAGAATTCACTTCAAAAAGATAATAGTTAGATCAAACTTCTTTGAATTTTCCAGGTATCAATGGTCGAGGTACGCATGGCCATCCAATTCGAGATAGAGGCTCTTACAGTCGGACACCATTTCAATCTAGAATTTTTAAAGTTGTTAGATTTTCACATACAAGTAGAAGACAAAGAAAAGATTATGCCCCCAGTCATCACTCTCTAAATCTTGTAAAGGACATCATCGAAGAGCTCGAAGGGACACAATATGCAAAAATCTCAATGCGAATCAGCAAGCATACAAGGAGATAAAAGCATAAAAAGCACAAATTATTTTCAGTTGAGTTTTGATGTTTGATTGTTGTAGATGCAAAATCTTTTCTGGAGACGAGACAGACATACTGACTCAACTGGAAGCTTCAAAGGACTCTGACTGGATAGGAAATATCTAAGATACATAGGAGACTATAGGATATGACATTGATTGCCCCCAAATTTGAACATTGATAGGATATAGATGCTTGAGCTGATTGGTGTACAGATCGACTTATTGAAACTAGGATATGCAGAAACAAACCGGGAGATATGTACAAACTAAAGCAAGACTGAAAGCTGGGAAAGACCAAGATTGTGCTGATAGATGGAGCATTTTGGAACAAGTGGCACCCGTTTACCGAGTTTTCACCATCTTGGTAGAGATTCTATTTTTGCTACCAAGGTGCTTGATGCCACATATGCATCTGTCACACCTGCATCAACCACCTGTGGAAGGTAGTTCCAATCCCTACCGATAATCTGGCTATACTCCTCAGCACATACAGTATAACTCAGCCGTGGTGCCCATCCAAGCCCTATCTCACACACAATGTGGGCATAAGCAGTATAATCCTGTGGGACATCCTGAATGCGTCCATACTGACGCCAGACTCTGGTAATCAAAAATCTCTCCAAGACGGTGGAGGTCTGTCCTATCAATATCTTGCTCTGGAAAAAGAATGAAACCTGCTCTCTCGCAGTAGGCCAGGCCTCTATCTGCAAATATGGCCTCCATATGACAAATGTCATGTCATCCAAGCATCAGCGAAAATACTCGGTGTGACCCATGTGAACCTGAGTAACTTAACCAGCATAGGTATATATGATTGGCTCCTGTGGCTGTCGCTGACTCTGAAAAACTGGTCTCAAAACTGGGATATGCTCCCAAGCCCATATCTGTAGTACCAAAGCTCCTGAAGCAAATGTCTTGCAGTCTTGATACACAACCTCGTGCATCTCAGAATACAAGTGCGCCAACAGACACTGACCCCAGGCAAGCTCGGTAGGCGTAGCCATCAACAATGCTACCATCGGTGACCATCCCATCAAAAAGTCATTTTGCTGACGGCCAGGCATAATCAACTCTCCGATCATCCCCGCAATGATACACTCTAGACGATGTGTCTGACCATATCTCTGCACAAGTGTCTCCCAGGATATAGACCCAGTCAGCTAGGTATCATCACCGAACAGTCATCTGAACGCATGCAATCCTCTTGAACCTCCACTAACATACTCGGGACGCCGCGAAGCATGAACAGGAATGCGAAGAATCCTATACACGTCCTCAGGGGTCACAGTGATCTCCCTAGTCGGAAGGTGGAAAGTCTGGGTCTCAGAATGAAACCTCTCAATCAGGGCAGTCAATAAACCATGATTTAACCTAATATCGGGTAAATGAATCAGGTGCTCAAATCCACAGGCAGCGAGATGAACCCTCATCGGGTCTGGTAAGGTGACACACAATCTCTGGGTGGCCGGATAAGAATGGCGAACATGTACGTCAGGATATGTGACCTAAATCATAAAGAAACAGGGTGTTTTGTCAGAAATTCAGTTCAAAATTAGGCCAAGAGTATCAGAATACACAATTTTGAAGTTTCAGAAGGTGGGGCAAAGTATCCGCAATCAGGCAAAAGGATCAAAAAAGTTAGATTTTTGACCTAAAAATGAGTTTTTCACACTCTATTTTTCAAACGACATTCCAGACTAGCATGAAATGTCGTACGACATTCCACAACATACCAAACAACAATGCATAGTCGTATGACACTTCACCCGGATTCATACGAGTTTCAAGGGACCCGATGAAATGTCGTATGACACAAAGGTCCCTATCATACGACACTTGGGCATGGACAAAATGATATTCTAAATTGAAATGAAATGTCGTACGAGTCTGGACTGGGACTCGTACGAGTTTCTACAGATGCGAAAATCTAAAACTAAAAACGTGTATGGAAAAAATTAAAAATGCTATAAATCATCAAAAACATGCATTTTCAGGGGGGAACAGAGGTCCACCTACCGGATGTCCATACTGTCGAGGTCTATCATGTCTCTGGCTGCGCTCAAAATGGTGTGAACTCACAGGTACCTTCAGTTCTCACTGGTCTACCATTTTTCTCGCTCAGAGGGCTCCACAGAATCTCTAAAGTCAAAGGGTTGAAATGAATTGAAAATGACCCTTCCGACCTTTATATAGCTTTTGACCTAATTTTTAAAAGTGCTCCATTTTCCATGAAAATTGCACCCCTGGCTAATTTCAACGTTCTGAATCTATTTTCAGGATCAAAATTGAAATCTAAGATCGTTTATTATGTCAAAATCACGATTAAAATTTTTTGAAACCAGGACGGTCTACTACTTGCATAATCGACCTTCAATCATCAAAGAAATCCAGTATTCAACTCAACTGATTATCTTTCATCAAACTATCAAAATTTCAACTTGGTCAACCATGGTCAACTCATGGTCAAACCTAGTCAAATTCGATCTCCAAGACTTCCAAACGATGCAAAATGCATTCTCGGACGTATATAACCACTTCTCAAATCAATTAACATGCTTCTAAACTATCAACGCTGACTTTTTCTTGTCAGATTTCAATTTTCATCCTGAAGGGGGCATGGTATTGCACATCATTCAAAGTCTGTAAATCAAATTCTATCAATCAAGTCTATCAATATCTTTCATCAGTGATCAAGACAAACAATCACGTCTAGTCGCTGATTCATCAAAAGTCCTCATCGCTTGGGGCAAATCTATCATCACTTGGGACATATCAGATTCATCGATCCATATCAATCTGGTATTCTCCTAATCTTGTAAACTGTATCAGTTTTTGCAACCATCAGATCATAGTTTTCTTTCCTTGGTTCTTCGGCAACTGAAGGGTTCGAATGTGATACCTGCTAGTTCTGCTAAGACAATCGAGTCTAGAACAGGTCACTCACTTCTTATCAATCCTAAGGTTTGGAATCAGGCATTTTGACACTTTTTCGCAATCATCGGTTCATCACTGCTACAGTGAACATTATCTCTGGTCATTCAGGACCTCCTATCTCAATATCTTTCAATCGGTTTCTATCTTGAGATCGGTTTATCTTTTGAATCAATTTCATATCTTTATCAAACACAGACTTTCTTTGAACCACTGCGCTTCACACAGTAATTCAAAGAGGGGCAAAATGTAATACCCCAAAAATGGGCTATAAGTTCATTAATCTCCTATATCGACAAATCGAACAAAATCGACATCAAAGTCCTAACCTAAAGCATATCTAAACATCATTAAATCATAATTGATTATCTTAAATTCTGCATCGGGGAATATTCTTAACAATATTTTTAATTATCTTAATTATCTTTAATTTAATAATTATTTGGCAATAAATCACATTTATCCTAAGTTTGATTAATTGAATATTTTCATATTTAATTAATTAGATTTAATATCTTGCCACTTAATTGTTTAATTAAATTTAATTCTATCTATTATTAATTGTATTATTTAATTTTGACAATAGATCAAAATTCCTATCTTTAATTGATTAAATTCTTATTTAATTAATTAAAGCATGTTGTCATTATTTAATAATATAATTTTTAATAAAAGTTTGAATAAATAGTTAATTAACCCATAAATTAATTATTTATTTTCAAAAATCAGTTGAGTTGAGGATAAATCACTTTATTTATTTATTTAATTCTTAATTATTATGCATATTCAAAAGAAACAGTTAAACTCCAAATCAGAAAATCAATGCAAGTTATTGACTTTTTAGAACTCAACATCCTTTTGGAGTTCAAAAAGCTGATCTAAACTCTAATTTGAGTTAAAAAGTTATTTTTGCATGATTTTGAGAATTAACTATCTTTCATGATCAGATAACTCAAAAATCAAGATGAGTTAATTTGAGTGATTTATAGCTTTTATCCATGCACCTCCAAAGCCCTGAATTTCTATAAATTAAAAGCTTTAGCTCTTCACATCTCATCTCATATTTTGCACAATCACACTAGAGAATTGAAATTGAAGAATCAAAGCTCTTGCGAATCGACATCTTTGTGAGATCAATCTTATTTTTGCATTTATTTAGATTCATATTGCATATCAATTTCCATATTAGTATAGATTTCATATCAGTTTTCACAATTATTATTGCATAGAAAATATAAAAAATATAGCTTAATTGCATTCAAATCCTTCATTTAGGTGTCTTCTAGGTCACTGATCTCGATTACAATCTGAGAACATTAATCTCGCACCTATTAGAAGGCAGTAAATCGCTTGGTTAGATTAGATTTCAATTTCGCACAATTTTGATTATAGCTAACCGCTAATGTTTTACTGAGTGTTGTGTCTATAGATCAGGTACAATTTTCACACACACAATCTCAACCAGATCTTCGATTTGTGACCACTTTCATCAAATTTTGAAATATTCAAATTTTTAGCTACGAACAATGTATTGACATCCTTGCTTTGACTAAATTTTGATCATCTGTATCTTGAGAAAAGAGGTTCCATTTTTTAAAATTCAAGGTGTTTTTTGGTTCATCTCAACAAGATCTTCTATTTGAGACAACTTTCACTAGATTTTGAAACGGTTAAATTTTTAGCTACGAACACTGTACTGACTTTCTTGATTTGACCAAACTTTGACCATCCGTATCTTGAGAAGAGAGTCTCTAATTTTCAAGATTCATGGTGTTTTTTTATTCATCTCAACGACATCTTCGATTTGAGAGTACTTTCACAAGATTTAGAAACTGTCAAATTTTTCAACTACGAATAGTTTACTGACTTCCTTGCTTTGACCAAACTTTGGCCATCCATGTATTGAGAAGAGAGGCTCTGATTTTTAAGATTCATAATATTTTTTGGTTTATCTCGAAGAGATCTTCAAATTGAGATCACTTTCAGTAGATTTCAAAATGGTTAAATTTTAGCTACAAACATTGTACTAACTTCCTTGCTTTGACCAAACTTTGACCATACCTATCTTGAGAAGAGAGGCTCAATTTTTTAAGATTCAAGGTATTTTTTAGTTCATCTTGATGAGATCTTTAATTTGAGACAACTTTCAATAGATTTTAAAATTGTAAAATTTTTAGCTACGAAAATTATATTAACTTCCTTTGTTTGACCAAACTTTGACCATCCTTATCTTGAGAAAGGAGGCTCCATTTTTCAAAATTCATTATGTTTTTAGTTCATATTAACGAGATCTTCCATTTGAGACCACTTTAACTAGATTTTGAAACAGTCAAATTTTTAGCTACAAAACTTGTACTGACTCCTTACTTTGACCAAACTTTGACCATCCGTATATTGAGAAGAGAGGCTCTATTTTTCAAGATTCATGGTGTTTTTTTAGTTTATCTCAATGAGATCTTTTATTTGAGACAACTTTCTCTAGATTTTAAAACGGTGAAATATTTAGCTACGAACACTACTAACTTCTTTGATTTGACCCAACTTTGACTGACCAAATCTTAAAAAAAGAGGCTCCAATTTTAAAAATTTAAAGAGTTTTTTGGTTCATCTTGACGAGATCTTTGATTTGAAACCACTTTCACCAGATTTGGAAATAGTCAAATTTTTAGCTACGAACACTGTACTGACTTCCTTGCTTTGACCAAACTTTGACCATCTGTATCTTGAGAAAAGAGGCTCCATTTTTTAAGATTCTAGATTTTTTTGGTTCATCTTGAGGAGATCTTAGATTTGAGACCACTTTCACCATATTTGGAAACTGTCAAATTTTTAGCTATGAACACCGTACTAACTTCCTTGCTTTGACCAAACTTTGACCATCCGTATCTTGAGAAGAGAGGCTCCATTTTTAAAGATTCAATGTATTTTTTGGTTTATCTCGATGAGATCTTTTATTTGAGAACACTTTCACCAGATTTCAAAATGGTTAAATTTTTAGCTACGAACATTGTACTGACTTCTTAGCTTTTACCAAACTTTGACCATCTATATATTGAGAAGAGAGGCTCTATTTTTCAAGATTCATGGTATTTTTTGGTTCATGTCAACAAGATCTTCAATTTGAGACCACTTTTACAAGATTTTGAAATGGTCAAATTTTTAGCTACGAACACTGTACTGACTTCCTTGCTTTGACCAAACTTTCACCATCCGTATTTTGAGAAGAGAGGCTCCGTTCTTTTAAATTTATGATATTTTTTAGTTCATCTCAACGAGACCTTCCATTTGAGACCACTTTCACCATATTTTAAAATGGTCAAATTTTTAGCTACGAACACTGTACCAACTTCTTTCGTTTGACCAAATTTTGACAGTTCAAATATTGAGAAAAGAGACTCTATTTTTTAAGATTCATGGTGTTCTTTGGTTCATCTCAACGAGATCTTTCATTTGAGACCACTTTCACCAGATTTCAAAATGGTCAAATTTTTAGGTATGGACACTGTAATGACTTCCTTGCTTTGACCAAACTTTGACTACATATATCTTGAGAAGAGAAGCTCTATTTTTCAAAATTCAAAATGTTTCTTGGTTCATCTTGAAGAGATATTCAATTTGAGACTAACTAACTTCCTTGCTTTGACCAAACTTTGACCATTCATATCTTGAGAAGAGAGACTCCATTTTCAAAGATTTAAGGTGTTTTTTGGTTCATCTCGACAAGATTTTTGATTTGAGACTACTTTCACTAGGTTTTGAAAATTTAAAACTTTTAGCTATGAACAATGTACTGACTTCCTTGCTTTGACCAAACTTTCACCATCTGTATCTTGAAAAGAGAGACTCCATTTTTCAAGATTCATGGTATTTTTTGTTTCATCTCAATGAGATCGTTAATTTCAAACCACTTTCACCAGTTTGGAAACTATCAAATTTTTAGCTACGAACATTGTACTGACTTCCTTGCTTTGACAAAACTTTGACCATCCGTATAATAAGAAGAGAGGCTCTATTTTTCAAGATTCATTGTATTTTTTGGTTCATCTCGACGAGATCTTCCATTTGAGACAATTTTCACTAAATTTTAACACGGTCAAATTTTTAGGTACGATCACTGTACTAACTTCTTTGCTTTGACCAAACTTTGACCGTTTGTATCTTGAGAAGAGAGGCTTCATTTTTCAAGATTCAAGGTGTTTTTTGGTTCATCTCGAGGAGATCTTCAATTTGAGAACAATTTCACCAAATTTTGAAATGGTTAAATTTTTAGCTACGAACACTGTATTGACTTCCTTCTTTTGACCAAAGTTAGACAATCTGTATCTTGATAAGAGAGGCTCCATTTTTTAAGATTCAGGGTGTTTTTTGGTTCATCTTGACAAGATCTTCGATTTGAGACCACTTTTACTATATTTAAAAACTGTCAAATTATTAGCTACAAACACTGTATATTGACTTCCTTGCTTTGACCAAACTTTGACCGTCCATATCTTGAGAAGAGAGGCTCCATTTTGCAAGATTGAAGGAGTTTTTTGGTTCATCTCGATGAGATATTCGATTTGAGACAACTTTCACCTGATTTCAAAATTGTCAAATTTTTAGCTACAAGCACTATAGTGACTTCCTTGCTTTGACCAAATTTTGACTATCTATATCTTGAGAAGAGGGGCAATTTTTCAAGAATCAACGTCTTTTTTGATTCATCTCAATGAGATCTTTGATTTGAGACCAATTTCACCAGATTTGGAAGCTGTCAAATTTTTTGCCCTAAACACTGTACTGACTTCCTTGTATTGACCAAACTTTGACCATCCGTATCTTGTGAAGAGAGGCTCCATTTTTCAAGGTTCAAGGGGTTTTTTGGTTCACCTTGATGAAATCTTCGATTTGAGATGAGTTTCACCACATTTTAAAATGGTCAAATTTTTAGTTACAAATATTGTACTGACTTCCTTTTCTTGACCAAACTTTGACCGTCTGTATCTTGAGAAGACAGGCTTGATTTTTCAAGATTTATGGTGTTTTTTTGTTCATCTTGATGACATCTTCCATTTGAGACCACTTTCACCATATTTTAGAATGGTTAAATTTTTAGCTACGAACACTACATTGACTTCCTTACTTTGACCAAACTTTAACCGTCCGTATCTTGAGAAGAGAAGCTTGATTTTTAAAGATTTATGGTATTTTTTAGTTCATCTTAACGAGATTTTCTATTTGAGACCACTTTCACCAAATTTCAATATGCTCAAATTTTAAACTACGAACACTGTACTAACTTCCTTACTTTGACCAAAGTTTGACCATCCGTATATTGAGAAGAGAGGCTCTATTTTTTAAGATTCATAGTATTTTTTTGTTCATCTCAATGAAATCTTTCATTTGAGACAACTTTTACCTGATTTCAAAATGGTCAAATTTTTAGCTACAAACACTCTACTGACTTCCTTGCTTTCACCAAACTTTGACCTGTCTATATATTGAGAAGAGAGGCTCCATTTTTCAAGATTTAAGATATTTTTTGGTTCATCTCAATCAAATCTTCAATTTGAGTCCACTTTCACAAGATTTTGAAATGGTCAAAGTTTTAGCTATGAACACTGTAATGACTTCCTTGCTTTGACCAAACTTTGACCATCTGTATATTGAGAAGAGAGACTCTATTTTTCAAGATTCATGGTATTTTTTGGTTTATCTCGACAAGATCTTCGATTTGAGACCACTTTTACAAGATTTGGAAACTATCAAATGTTTGGCTACGAACACTGTACTCACTTCCTTGCTTTAAACAAACTTTAATCATCCGTATCTTGAGATGAAAGGCTTTATTTTTTCAGATTGAAAGTGTTTTTTGGTTCACCTCAATGAGATCTTTGATTTGAGACCACTTTCACTAGATTTGTAAATTGTCAAATTTTTAGCTACCAACACTGTACTGACTTCCTTGCTCTGACCAAACTTTGACCATCTGTATCTTGAGAAAAGAGGCTCCATTTTTCAAGATTCAAAGTATTTTTTGGCTCATCTTGACGACATGTTTGATTTGAGACCACTTTCAATAGATTTTAAAACAGTTAAATTTTTAACTATGAACATTGCACTGACTTCCTTACTTTGACCAAAGTTCGATAATCGGTATATTGAGAAGAGAGGCTCTATTTTTCAAGATTCATGGTATTTTTTGGTTCAACTCAATGAGATCTTCCATTTGAGACCACTTTCACTAGATTTGAAAATGTTTAAATTTTTAGCTACAAACATTGTACTAACTTCCTTGCTTTAACCAAACTTCTACTCTCTATATCTTGAGAAGAGAGGCTCCATTTTTCAAGATTCAATATGTTTTTTGGTTCATCTTGACGAGATCTTTGATCTGAGACCACTTTCACCAGATTTCATAACGGTCAAATTTTTAGCTATGAACACTATACTAAATTCCTTGTTTTGACCAAACTTTCACCATCCGTATCTTGAGAAGAGAGGCTCCATTTTTCACAATTCATGGTTGTTTGTTCATCTCAAAGAGATCTTCAATTTGAGACCACTTTCACCAGATTTTGAAACTTTTAAATTTTTAACTACGAACACTATACTGACTTCCTTGCTTTGACCAAATTTTGACTGTCCGTATATTGAGAAGAGAGGCTCTGGTTTTCAAAATTGATTATTTTTTTGGTTTATCTAGATGAGATCTTCTATTTTAGACCACTTTCTCTAGATTTCAAAACAATCAAATTTTTAGCTATAAATACTGTACTGACTTCTTTGCTTTGATTAAACTTTGACCATTCTTATCTTGATAAGAGATGCTCTATTTTTTAAGATTCAAGGTGTTTTTTGGTTTATCTTGACAAGATCTTTGATTTGAGACAACTTTCTTTAGATTTTGAAACTGATCAAATTTTTATCTACGAACATTGTACTAACTTGCTTGCTTTGACCAAACTTTGACCATCTGTATGTTATGAAGAGGTTCCATTTTTCAAGATTCATGGTGTTTTTTGGTTCATCTTAGGGAGATCTTCCATTTGAGACCACTTTCACCAGATTTCAAAATGGTCAAATTTTTAGCTATGAAAACTGTACTAACTTCCTTGCTTTGACCAAACTTTGACTGTCCCTGTATTGAGAAGAGACGCTCTATTTTTCAAGATTCATGGTATTTTTTGGTTCATCTCAACGAGATCTTCCATTTGAGGCCACATTCACCAGATTTCAAACTAGTCAAATTTTTAGGTACGAACACTGTACTGACTTCCTTGCTTTGACCAAACTTGGACCGTCTGTATCTTGAGAAGAGAGGCTCTACTTTTCAAGATTCAAGGTGTTTTTTGGTTCATCTTGACAAGATCTTTGATTTGAGACCACTTTCACCAGATTTTGAAACAGTCAAATATTTAGTGACGGACACTGTACTGACTTCCTTGCTTTGACTAAACCTTCACCATCTGTATCCTGAGAAGAGATGCTCCATTTTTTAAGATTCAAGGTGTTTTTTGGTTCATCTTGACGAGATCTTCGATTTGAGACCACTTTCACAAGATTTGGAAACTGTTAAATTTTTAGCTATGAATATTGTACTGGCTTCCTTACTTTGACAAAACTTTGACCATTAGTATCTTGAGAAGAGGCTCCATTTTTCAAGATTCAAGGTATTTTTTGGTTTATCTCAATGAGATCTTTGATTTGAGACCAGTTTCACTAAATTTTGAAATGGTCAAATTTTTAGCTACGAACACTGTACTGACTTCCTTGCTTTGACCAAACTTTTACCATCCGTATCTTGAGAAGAGAGGCTCCATTTTTTAAGATTCTACTTATTTTTTGTTTCATCTTGATGAGATCTTCAATTTGAGACCGCTTTCACTAGATTTTGAAATATTCAATTTTTTAACTATGAATATTGTACTGACTTCTTTGCTTTGACCAAACTTTGACCATCCCTATCTTGAGAAGAGAGGCTTTATTTTTCAAGATTCAAGGTATTTTTTTGTTCATCTCAACAAAATCTTTGATTTGAGACCACTTTCACAAGATTTTTAAACTAACAAATTTTTAGCTATGAACACTATACAAACTTCCTTGCTTTGACCAAACTTTGACCATTCGTATCTTGAGAAGAGAGGCTCCATTTTTCAAGATTCATGGTGTTTTTTAGTTCATCTTGACAAGATCTTCCATTTGAGACCACTTTCACCTAATTTCAAAATGGTCAAATTTTTAGCTATGAACACTGTACTGACTTCCTTGCTTTGACCAAATTTTGACCATCTGTATATTGAGAAGAGAGGCTCTATTTTTCAATATTCATGTTGGTTTTTGGTTCATCTCAATGAGATCTTCCATTTGAGACCACTTTCACCAGATTTCAAAATGGTCAAATTTTTAGCTACGAACATTGTACTGACTTTCTTTTTTTGACCAAACTTAGACCATCCGTAGCTTGAGAAGACTTGCTTCATTTTTCAAGATTCAAGGTATTTTTTGGTTCATCTTGACAAGATCTTCGATTTGAGACCAGTTTCACCATATTTTGAAACTATCAAAATTTTAGCTACGAACACTATACTTACTTTCTTGCTTTCACCAAACTTTGACCATCTGTATCTTGAGAAGAGAGTCTCCATTTTTCAAGACTCAAGGTGTTTTTTGGTTCATCTTGACGAGATCTTTAATTTGAGACCACTTTCACCAGAGTTTGAAACTATCAAAATTTTAGCTAGGAACACTATACTGACTTTCTTACTTTGACCAAACTTTGACCATCTGTATCTTGAGAAGAAAGGCTCTATTTTTCAAAATTCTTGGTGTTTTTTTGTTCATCTCAATGAGATCATCAGATCATGAAGCCACCACAGATGTGTGGACATGTGAGACAAGTTAATCTTCAAGGACCAAAAGAATAATCTTCTCAAAAATTCATCACAATGAAGCAATGTAATACCAGCAAACACTGAACTAATAATCGCATATTTGAAATCATCAAACAATAAATTACCTCTTTAAAATAAATGAATGAGCAATAAACACATTCACAAATTTTGCATAGATAGTAGAAATATCACACCATGATTAAAGCACCAACTGTATGTGTGTGTGTATGCTATTCACCTTCATAAAATTAGGACTATTAACTAACAAATCAAAGCAAATACAATATAAATTTAAACTAAGAAATGCGTTTAATATCTATGACATCTAATGGTTCTCTAATTAGATGTGGTAAGTAGAGCTCTTAGCTTAATCTCCACTAGTGATACTTCTCAAATGAGAAAATATGATGCTACAATGCTTAATCTAGTTTACAATTCTCCATTATGCGAAGATAAATTGAAATGCTAATGCTAAATGCTCTCAATTGCTCAAGAAATTGACTATAGTAATGATGCTTTGCAAATAAATTCTAAGATGATTATTGCTCTCAAAATGCCTCTCATTTATAGTAAATTTCCAAGGGTATGGGGTAGAGTGAATTAACCATGCTTTACCTTTGGTTGAGTCAAAAACTTTGCAATGTTCAATTGTTTGTCTCAAAGCTTTGGACAAAAGAACAAAATTGAGTGGGTGAGATTCAAAGTTTGAAATGTGTGATCAAGATATAACCATTTTGAGTGATTTATGTCTCTTTGTCTCTCAATTCTCATTGGTTCCTCAATTTTTTGTTGAAAGATATTAGGATTAATTAAATTCTATCAATTAATTAAATTAGCCATGTAGGGAATAGGTTCATTTTGATTTTTGATTTAACAACTATACAATTAATTGATTAAAATCAATTATATAGTTTTTTTTGGTCCCTTTAAGGTTTTATTTATTTATTTAATGTCATTATTTGATTTTTCCTTTGATTTGATTAATTTTGTCCAATTTGATTTAATAAATGTCTATTTAATGTGATTTGATCATTTTTATGAGAATTAGTTCATATTGATGATTTTGAGCCATTTTATTGATTTTAAAGCACTTGTCCATTTTTTAGTGTCTACAAATGCCCCTCTTTGAATTGATGTGCAAAGAACATTGATTGAAATTTTTTTTTAAGTCCTGGTCACTTTTAGGTCCTGGTTTACTTTGATTAATTGATATGCCACTGATATGATATGATTTGATATGATATGCCCTATTGATAATAGTTCAAAAAATTTGATGCCCCAAATTTCATACTCTGATCCCCCCCTTAGAAATAAAACATATTAATTGCTTGATTTGAAATTTCATGTTATTTGATTGATTGATCCAATATGTTTTCATTTCTAAAAAATATTTGATGATATGCCATGATTTAGCAATTTGCCCCAATTGAATTGATAGCGTGACATTAGGTAATATAGGTCAAAGTCAAATTTTCACCTCTAAATTAGGTCAAAATTAGCTTAAATAAGTTGAAAAACCTAGATTTACTATTCATTTTCACTTTTGACTATTGAGATTTTGCTCTGATCCTATTTCAATTTTCATGATGGTTGTGCCTATCAGAGAGCATCGGTTCGAGAGGGGTCATCGCTATTAGAGTCCTTTGGACTATGGACCTCCTGTGAGTCATTTCAAACCTTCTTTTGTGCATTTATTGCTCTTTTTCTGCATTTATTGAAACATTTTCTTGCTCTTGTATTTTAGTTTTTTGCAAAATGATGCTTAGGATAGTTTAAATGCCATGTAACCCTTTTAAGTGATGTATTCCCGCATTTTACTCATGCCTCCGCATAGTAAAGTGTCACCTAGGAACTTTTATGCCTCACCTGATATTGATATGTTTCCACATAGCAGTAGGGTTTTTATGCCATTTTAGATATGTTTTCATGCCTATAAAACCCTAGCTTTAAAATGCCACCTAGGCTCCTTAAAATACCGCCTAACATTATGATTAAATGTCACGTGAAATGTTAAGTTACGTGTGCTAATGATAAAGTGACGCGTAATACTTTTTTTGCACCGCGTAAGGTAAAATGTCCTGTGGTAATAGGCAAATGATGCCTGTAGGATTTTGAATTTTGTTTTTTCAACTTGATTTGATTTTTTGATAAGAATTTGATAAGTCTGACTAATTGATTGATTTCCCAGATAGTGAGGTCTATTGTAGTTTAACAAAACAATTGATTAGGATATCAGGATAATGGTACCAATGAATGTGATTTGTCAATCTGATAGGATAGAAAAAATGATAGGTAGGATACTAATAGGTAGGATTGATAATTCATTCTCAAGACATAGAGATATGAACAAATGGTACTAGGTTTGATTGCTTGATACTTTGATTCTAATAGAACTAATTGACTTAAACTGATTCACTGATATAGAAAATTGATATGATTCTCTTGATTTTGCCAAATATGCACATTTCTATAAGTTGTATATACGGATCATCGCTTCATGGGTCATTGAATTAGGCCAGACTCTGACTCCGGCTGAGTTTCAAGTTATTGAGTTGTGCATTCTTAGCTTCCTTCTTGATATTCTATGGTTTTAGCTAAACCGTGGCCTTCTTACCGCAGTGGCAGAGAGATGGCACTCTGACCACAATACCTTCCATCTACCATTTGGAGAGATGACAATCACGCTAGAGGACGTGTATCAATTGTTGCATATTCCTTGTCATGGAGAGATGGTATATTACAACTCTGTGTATGATAATATAATCTATAGATGAGTGTTTGGAAACAACACTTTTGATGATGATACTATCACATGGGCACAGTTTGCTTCATTTCCCACATTGCCAATAGTATTGGGTGCTCTTATCGGTGGATTACTACTTCCTGACCGATGAGGTCATGGCTTCTTAGTTGGATGGGGTAGGATACTTGAGGACTTGCTTGCATAGCCTCGATGGTTTGATTGGGGTTCTTGTGTCCTTGCTCAGCTTTATCATGACTTGCATGAGGTTGTGTACAGAGAGAGTGCTTCTTTTTCGGCAGGCACTATGATCTTGCAGTTATGGGTATGGGAGCATCTTCCCATCACTAGGCCAGTGTCAGACAGGATTCGACAGTGTGGTTTCCCTTATGCTTTTCTGTATGGTGGCATGGTTTTCTAGCATCATCTAGGAAAACTTGAGTATTGGCGCTGTTAGATTGATGATCTTGATCAGGTTCAGTGGCGTTCATATATAGGTTGCAAGTGATGGAGAGAGGATGATGATGAGCTCCCATATATGTTTTCTCCTTGATGGATGATCGATAGAGCTACTACAGTGATTGAGCATTTATGCTTCAGCCGAGTTTCTAGGTAGTATGGAAGGGTACAAGATATGCCACAGGGTACAACACTATATGCTAGAGTCCAGGCAGAGAGATCCTTGTGGGGTGCTCAGATAGATTTTTAGTTTTCCTGTGATTAGATTGCTTGTTTGGCATACTACAGATGGTCTTTGTTTGGGGGTGTTGCAGATGCTAGAATGTCGCATGAGTATCGAGACTGGTGGGCTCAGAATAGATTCCTTAGATTTATAGATCAAGCAGAGCCTATCCTAGGACATGATGAGAGATTTGAGGATGACGGAGGTGATGATGATGGGGATGGTGGTGGTGGCAGGAGGAGACATAGGAGATGATGAGGTCAGCAAGGACAAAGAGCTCCTCAAGTCATGGGTCAAGGATGAGATGGGCCATGAGTGAGAGGTGGACATGCTAGGGATAGGGCTAGGGATGATCACGGGGCTAAGGTTTTACATCCTAGAGAAGCTACCGGTGATAGACATCAGAGATGGTAGAGATAGAAGAGGGCTCAGAGATAGGCTCATGTAGATATTTCTCGATAGATTCCTGGTGGCTTGGATCCTTTGGTTTAGTTACAGTGAGTTGCCTTAGCACAACAGGATCAGGATCAGGTACAACAAGATGAGATTCTAGTAGAGCAGGTGCCTCCACAGGTTCCTAGATCACAGGATATGGGTTAGTCCTCTCAGGAAGTTCCTAGTATTGACACTCTTTTATGAGATGTTTAGTCATTGAGGAAAGATGTATCTACTATTGTTGGCAGACTAGACTAGGTGGCTATGCTGATGCAGTAGTTTATGACCTATGTGATGCAGAGGCCCAGTATGGCTAGCACTTCTCAGGCTCCTCCTTCATAGGATAGATAGGATGATAGGGGTCCAGATGGGTTAGGTGTTGGGGATGGATCAGGTGCTGCTATGGGATCTTGATGATTTGATGACTATTGTATCATGTTATTGATGTTTTATTGATCAAAACATTTGATGTATCACTTTTTTGACATTGTATCTTGATGTACTGGATCACTGATGTTTATGAACACTTTATATGATGATATACTTTCCTTGATTCTTGATGTGTTTATTATGAGATTATCTTTATATGCAGTTATATGATGTTTATGATGCATTTACTTTTGATTATGCTATGGATGCAATGTACCTTATTTATGGCATAAATAGATGGATACAATGATGTATGAATTTTGATGTGTTTTTCTATTTTTCAATGTATGGATGCAAAGTGTTTTATTGAAATATGTATATGGATGCCCCTATGTTTTTTATTTTTGAATGTATGCAATTCTATCCTTAATTACATGTATGCAAATGATGTATGAGTAACGAATCTTTTTCTTTTCTTTTTTTGATATATGAGTAATGAGTAATGAGTAATGAGTAATGAGTAATGATTAATGCTATGCATGAATGCAAAAGATAATCTCACATTATTGATTGAAATAAAGTATAAGACATTTTATTGAACCCATCATTTCTTTAACGTTTTGACCAACCAAGATTTATTAATATACCCCCTTGTCCTTGGGAAAATAACTACAAACAAATGCACTTAATCTAACATGATAATGCAATGTAATGCAACTAAGTGCCACTAGCTTTTAGCAAAGAAATGCCATCGAGATAAATTTTCATCATTGAGCATTTTAGGAACGGAAAGATAGGACAACCATCATTGACCACATCATGATGATATGAATATCATTTTTTATCGCTTTTGGTAACCTCTTTAGAAACTAGTACAACCCTCACTAGTTGGATGACCAAACTATGGGAGTATGAATACCAGTTTCAATGGATTCAATGTTGCAAGTGGATTTTGGTATTAAGTTATGGAAGATCTAAATAGCCAAGGTATCCATTTGCGTAAACAAGCAAAGGTCAATCCTTCATCTTATGTGATAGTCCTCAATGGTTCTTTGATGACCATGTCATTAGATGAATTTTCCTAAAAATAGTCACTCAAAGGCAAGAAAATATCATGTCTCTATCATGGCCAATCTAGTCAAAACATCATCAATTAACTAAAGAGATGTGATAAAATTCATTTCAATAAAGATCATCAAAAGAAAGCTTTAAGTGTTTTGCAATGTATTAAGATTTTCAAGTAGAATTTCCAAACATTCTGATCTTTAAAGTGATGTCAATTTTTATTCCCGAATAATAAAGTCAATGAAGGCTCAAGGATCATGTTGTGGGATTGGAATACTTGGTTGTGAACAATGATATCCATCAAAGGTTCAACGAAAATATCTCTCTTCTGAAGCTCTAATAATTCTCTCTCCGATGTGACCGAACGTAGCACTATTGAATCCGTTTGTTCCAAATTTCCAATCTTCTTCTACCCCCAAGTGATAAATGTGATCGTGCAACAAACTTAGAGCAAAAAGACAATGCAATGATGCAACTGAAAGGCTTTATTATGACTATGCACAAATGACAGATGTAATGAAGGTTTACAAGTGAGATGTTGGGAATGCAATATGTACATATGCTACTAGGAATGACTTAAGGGAACAAAAGGTGCTTGATTACCAAGTTTTCACCTTTTGCGTCTTTTTCTCTTTTTTTGCTACCAAGGCACCTATTGCTAGGTTTTCACCAAGGCACTTTTTCTTTTTTCAATTTTTATTTATTTATTTATTTTCAATTTTTTTGTATTTTCAAGATCTCTTTTGACTATGTACAATAAATATGATGCTCCTCATCTCATACTCTTTATACTCTTTCATCTACCTCATGTATAGAACCTCTTTAGATGAATGCTATTTATAGGTTCTTGTAGCTCTTCTCCATCACAATCTGCTAACTTATAAGTTCCCGTTCCAAATGAAGAAACAATGATGAATGGACCAAGCCAATTAGCCTCCCATTTTCCTTTCTTTTCTCTTTCAACTTGATTTTTAGGGTTTTCTCTTAGTACCAAGTCTCCTACTTGAAAGACTCTCAGTTTGATATGATTATTGTAGTTTCTTGAGATCCTATTCTGATAGACTTTCAAGTGTTCATAGGCTTGTGTTTGGTGTTCTTCTAATAACTCTAATTGTTGAAGTATAGCAACCCTATAGTCTTCATCAGTTATCAACCCTTGCAATGATACTTGTAGAGATGGGATTTCAAACTCCAATGGTAGAACAGCTTCAACTCCATAAACTAATGAAAATGGTGTAGCTCCTGTAGGTGTCTGAATTATGCTAGTTCTATAGGCCCATAATGTTGGGTTAATTTTCACATGCCAATCTCTTCCTGAATTATTTACCGATCTCTTCAAGATTTTTAGAATGTTCTTATTTGTAGCTTCAGCTTGTCCATTTCCTTGAGGATAATAAATGGATGAAGAGTGATGTGTAATATGAAATGTGCCAAAAAGTTCATCCACATCTTTGTTTTTGAATTGCTTTCCATTGTCTTTGATTATGTCATGAGGGATACCATATATGCAAATGATGTGATTGAGTATGAACATGGAAATCTGTTTACCCATAGTGATGATCAAAGGAACCACTTCTACCCACTTAGTGAAATACTCCATAGCGGTGATGATATACTTGTGCCATTGGAAGATGGTGGATAGATTACACCAATCAAGTCAAATCCCCATTGATATAATGGCCATGGTGTAACAAATGGATGTAATTCTTGTGCTGGCACATGTATCATGTCACCATGGTATTGACATTTGCTGCATATTTTGACAAAGTGACAAGCATCTTTCTCTAAGGTTTTCCATAAATATCCCATATGAAGGATCTTCTTGGCTAGGTTTAATTTGCTTGAATGTGACCCACAAACGCCCTCATGAACCTCACTTAAAGCTAACTTAGACTCCTCTTCCTCTAGACATCTAAGTAACATCCCGTCAAGACCCTTACAATACAATGTTTCAAAAAGGATTATGTAACGAGCTGATTATCAGATAAAACTTCATTTTTGGGCTCAAGATTGGTCTAAAGGTAACACGTGGTCTTTGAGATAAGTATAGATAGGGCCATACCAAGGTGATTCATGTCCATTGAGTAATGCAATGATTTGGGTTTCGGGAAGGTCAAATGCTGGTTTTATCAACTCTTCCACCAAGAATTCATACTTCTCATTCTAATCTGGTTTTTGTAATAAGGAAGCTAAGGTTTCCATGGCATCAACTACTCTATTCTTCTCTCTTGGAATTTTCTCAAAAGTGATCAAATTAAAGTACTTTTTCCAAGCATCTATCATAGTCTTGTATGGCATGAGTTTCTCATCTTTGGTATTGTATTCATCATTGATCTGATTTATTATTAACTGAGAGTCTCCATACACTTTTAATTTGGTGATGTTCCATTCTAAAGCCATCTTAATGCCGATGACTAAAGCTTCATATTCTGCTATGTTGTTTGTACATGGGAACAAAAGCTTGTAGGACTTTGGAATGGTGTACCCTTTAGGGGTAATCAATAGTATGCCGGCTCAAAAACCTCCTTGGGTATATGATCCGTCCAAATATAACTTCCATGTCTTAGTCTCTATGTTGACAATTGTTGAATTTGAAAACTCCACTTGAATGGTTTGCATATAAATCAATGAGTTTTATACTAAGTGATCTTCTATCACTTTTTCTTTTATGGCTTTTCTATCCACATAGTCAATGTTGAACTCACTTAATATCATGACCCATTTTTCTATTCTACCTATTAAGGCAGTTTTGCTTAGCAAGTATTTGAGAGGATCAATTTTTGCAATAAGTTTCACCTTGTGCATCAACATGTAATGCCTCAATTTTTGGGATGAAAAGACAACCTCTAAACAAGCTCTCTCCATGAATGTGTAGTTAAGTTCGTATTTGATCAATGTTCTACTCAAATAGTAGATTTCTCTTTCTTTCCCTTGGCCATCTTCTTGTGCCAAAAGAACTCCTAGAGACCTCTAAGTGGTAGATATGTACAGCAGCAATAGTTTTCCCTTGATTAGTGGCATTAGGATTGGTGGATTTATCAAATAAGTCTTCAATAAAGTGAAGGCTTTGTCACATTCCTCATCCCACATGAAAATAGTGTCTTTGTGTAGTAGCCTTGTGAATGAATGACATTTTTCCGCTAGTTGAGAGATAAATCTCCTTATTGATTGAATCTTTCCTTGAAGGGACCTCATTTGGCTTATGTTCTTTAGAATATCCATATCCATTATTGCTTGGACTTTTTTCAAATCTACTTCAATGCCTTTAGCAGAAATTATGTAGCCTAACAACTTGCCAGATTGGACCCCAAAGGCACATTTTTTTGGGTTAAGTCTCACTTTGAATTGTTCCAATCTTGTGAATATCTTTTCCAGAATTTTTAGGTGATCTTCTCTTTTGTGTGGCTTTTCCAATATGTCATCCACATAATCTTCTAGAAAGTTGTGCATCATATCATGGAAGATAGTAGTCATTGCCCTTTGGTATGTGGCTCTAGCATTTTTGAGGCCAAAGGGCATGACATTCCAATAAAAGGTACCCCAAGGGCATGTAAAGGCTATCTTCTCTTGGCCTTTGGGTGCAATTTTTATCTAATTGTAGCCACTAAAACCATCCATTAATGAGTACATGGAGTGACCCGCTATCAAGTTGACTATTGCATCAATGCTAGGAAGTGGGAAGTCATCCTTAGGAAATGCAAGATTCAAGTCTCTAAAATCTGTGCATACATGAATGGATTTATCATGCTTGGTGACTGGTACAATATTAGATATCCATTCAGCATATGCTATTGTTCTTATAAATCCCACTTTCAATAATTTTTCCAATTTGACTTTTACTAAGATAGCTACATGTGGGTGCATCTTTCTCAACTTCTTCTTAACTGGCTTAAACCCTAGTTTAACATTCAAATGGTGCATAATGAAGGTGGGATCCAATCCTATCATGTCAACATAGGACCATGCAAAGTTCACTTGTTTTTATTGAAAAAATTTGATAAAATCCTTTCTTTCTAAAAGTGTAAGTGATGCTGCTAGGTGTATAAATTTCAGATCCAATTTTGTCCCAATGTTGACCTTTTTTGTCAGCTTTATGAGAATTGGTGACCTTTCTTCTTCATGCTTGGGTAGGGTATCCAACCTCTCTTCCTTTGGTGCCACAGTTGGGTTTTCACCATAGGAAACATCCTTTATCTTTACTTTTTTTGGTTCTAGTGCTGCCACATAGTGGTTTTCATCACTAGAAATTTTCTTTTTTTTATGTTTTTTCATTTTTTTCTTTGGATTAAGAGATTGGACCCCTATTTTTCTCATCATGTTTGGTTCAAATTATTTGGTGAAAGAGGGCTCAACCGCATTAAGATATTGGGTCATCGCTTGGCCATTTGGGAAATAGAGTAAGTCACTTGGCTCGTTTAGGTCCCAATCAATAAGGTCGGGGTGCATCAAGGATAGGGATTCATTTGGCAAAGTGTCATTGGTTGGGTTTATGGAGATGACTTCATTTGATGGCTCATACATTGTATCATTTAGGTTTATGACATGAGCTTCCTTGAGATGGTCCATGGAAGAAGGATCAAAGTCCTCTTCACTTGAGTCATCAAGGACTTCTATGGGAAATAGCATAGGAAATACATGTAGATTAATCCTAATGTTTGAATCATCCTCCTCTGATGGTTCCCAAAATTCCTCTATCCATGGTCGATTAATGGGTGCTTGTCCTACATTGAGCTCTTTTATGATGGGCTCTTCACGCCTTGGAGTTTGTTGCCTTGGAACATTAGCATAAGCATGTATTGTGACAACCTCTTTATCATGATATGAGTCATCAGATAAAGTATCCCATTCATAGTCTCAAGAATCATCACTATCTATATCGGATTCCATCGTGTTCACTTGAGGATATGAATCATGCATTGGGATGGAGCTTTCTCCTTTGTACTGGTAGCCTACCCCTAATCTTTCTTCTTTTGACCTCCACGAGGGTTCAATAGGCTCTAGCAAGCCTCTATTTCTCTTGTCTAAGGGTCCTCTTCCCTTATACCCCATTTTTTGCATTATCTCAAATCCTTTCCCATATTGCTTGGTTTGAATGTTAATGTGCTGAATTCTCTCTATGGGAGTATTGGAGGTATCAGCTTCATCATGGTAAATCCATTGGAGAACTTCATCTTCTTCTTTATCAAATGCTTCTTTGTCACTTTCTCTTACAAAATAAGAGTTATACTTATGAGGAAGATGTTCTTAGGATGGTTTCCCATGTGTTCTTGGAGATGTGGGTAAATTGAATAAGGAAACAAAATATTCCCCTACCCCCTTGCACTAGATTTTACATTGTTTTTCAAATGTATGCATCATTTCACTCATTTTTTGTAATGATCCTCCTTAGCTTTATCTTTATCCTCTTTGGTGGGTTTGAAAAGTTCTACCTCTAGTTTAGATGCTTTATCTAAATTTTCATTCGACATTGGACCCTCGTAACTCACTTTCTCCTTTCCTTCAGTTGATGTAGTTGAGTTAGCTTGAGGAGGGTTTGAAGTAGCACTTAATGTTAACTTAGGATCATCCTCTCTGATGTCTTCAATGGTGTCCCTTTGGATAATTCCTTCTCTATTATGGGGAATAAATAGTTCATGGAGAGGCTTCAGTGCATTACAATATTGGAAAGGATTTGAATCCCCTCCAATCGTGATTTCCTCACCCATGTATGGAAATTTTATGCATTGATGGTATGTGGATGGAACCACTTGCATCTCATGAATCCAAGGCCTCCCCAATAAGATATTATAAGTTATTTTCATATGTAATACTTGGCATTTTGTGTCCTTTTTGACTGGTCCAACCTGAATGGGCAATATAATCATGCCTTTTGAAGCTCTTTCAGCTTCATCATATGCCTTTATGGTAATTATTTTTGTAGGATCAATGCATGACCTGGATAATCCTAGAGATTTGACAAGACTCAAAGTATAGATGTTAAGACCAGCTCCCCCATCTATGAGAGCTCTTTTGACTCTATGTCTTTCAATCAAGACTTCTATATGCAATGGCAGATTTTGGGGATGAGTAATGGACATGTCATCATGGTTTGAAAATGAAAGGAAATGGGGTGCAATGAGGTGCCCTACCATATTCTAAAACTTCTCTTCATCCAAGTTGGTAGGAATATTAGTTTCCACTAATGCCTTCTCTAAGATTTCTTTATGATTGGGTGATAACTTCAATAACTCCAAGATAGAAATTTGTGATGGAGTCTCTTGTAGTTGATCCATCAAACTGTATGGTTTTGCTGTTGTAGCCAATTGTTTTGCCAAAATGCTAGATTACGGAGGGCCAATAGGTCTAGGATCAACCCCTTGCAAAGTGATCCTTGAGGTCTACCCCCTAGTGATAACATTAGATGTTTCTTTTTGGGGTTTCTCTTTGATCACTATAGTATTTACCACATGTTCACTTTTGGCCAATGTATTGACAACATTATCATAGGGAGGGGCAAAATTGATATTGTTGCTGCTTTGTTTATTCCTATTGGATGACTCACCTTTTTCATGGTTAAAAAAAGGTTGTTTAAATGTTGTGTGATCTCCATTACCTTGAGGTCCTTCAATGGTGATTGTACCACTATCAATCAAGTCTTGCACCACATTCTTCAATTGTAAGCACTCATAGGTCTTATGCTCTCTAATTCTATGATATTCACAATGGCTATTTTCACTCCACCAGCTAGGTTAATTATTCTATGGCTCATAGGGTTCAATTCTAAGAAAATTAATGATGTTTTTAGCCATGAGAGTCTTCAATGATTTCTCAAGAGGCTCACCCAAAGGTGTGAAGTTCCTCTTTGGAGTTGGTATCAAGAATTTAGTAGACTTGTTACCTCATTGGTTGTTACCAAAATTGCCATTATTGGTATTGTTGTTGTAAGGCACTTTGGGAGCCTGATTTGCATTGTTCACTTGATTAGGTGTTCTTGTGAGAGAAAAGGGAGTCATTTTCAAATTACTAGAATTGAAAACACCATCATTGAATACTCCTTTATTTCTATTCTTCAACCCAAACCAATTATAATTGTTAGAGAAGTTCTTATTCTGGTTGTTCTAGTTGTTGTTGGAGGTATTGTTATTATAATTCTTATTATCTTTGTAGAGTTTTAACTCTTCACTCAAAACTAATACCTCCTTAGTTGTTACTCCATTCTCAATAAGATCTTGGAAGGTCTTAGGACACTACATTCTCAACTGGTAATTCATCTCATTTCTCAAACTATTGATGAAGATATCCATCTTCTCTTTTTTGGGTACACTCCTAGGGTATTGAGCAAATATCGTCCTCCATCTTTGTAGAAAAATTAGGAATCCTTCTCCATCCTTTTGTTTGGTATTACATAAAGTTATCATTGTGACTTCATGCTTAATGTTATACGAATAGTGGGCCACAAATTTTAAAGCTAGCTCTTCAAAGGTTTTAATGTCAGATGGTAATTTCGAAAACAACTCCATGGCCATACCTCCTAAGCTTCTTGGGAATAATATCATTAAATAGGTGGTATCATGCATGAACTCCAAGCTCAATGCACAAAATTCTTGTAGGTGATCTTGAGGATCCGATGTTCCTTCATACTTATCATACTTAGGAAATACTACATTGATAGGGAATGGTACCATAACTAGACTTTTGTCAAATGAAAATGGACATAATGCTTCTATGGAAAAGGGCTTTGGAGCCCCACTTTTTTTTATCATGTCCAATTGCATCTGAAATAACTTAAATTTCTTATTCATTACATCAAGCGGGCTCTCTTCAACTTTGGGTGGTCTAAGTTGATTAACATCATAATCATGAGGGAGTTTAAGTCCCTTTCGGGCTAGATCCATAAAGTGCTTTTCTTTGTCTTTTTCCATTGCTTTCTCCATAAGTTTCAAGAAATAAGGACATTGTATAGCCTCACTAACCCTTTCATCAGTGG
Organism: Chamaecyparis obtusa; assembly: GCA_027943335.1. Lineage (NCBI taxonomy): Eukaryota > Viridiplantae > Streptophyta > Pinopsida > Cupressales > Cupressaceae > Chamaecyparis > Chamaecyparis obtusa. Next base: position 7,051,306 of record BSBK01000370.1, on the reverse strand, counting down.
TATCTTTGGTAGGTGGTTCACCATTAGTCTTAGGGTTAGTGTTATCAATTCCTTGATTATTTGAGTCTATTCCTCCATTATTGGTGTTACCCTAATTGTTTGGATCATTACCACCATTTTTGGTATTACCTTGGTCGTTTGGATCAATACCACCACTATTATTATTACCCAAGCCACCGGAGTACATCATGTTGGTTTCCACTTCTTGAACGGGTTGTTTTTGTGGTACTCTTGGGGTGGTAGAAGTATCACCTGGGTAAGGAAGCTCTTGTCTCAGATAAGTCCCGTCTGCTTGCAAGGTTTTCTTTACGTAGTATGATCAAGTAAAAGAAGGCATGAACATAAACCATTTGAAAAAAAGACTTCAATCTTGTTCGTGGTCAAATCCTTGTGAAATTTTCAAAAATGGCTCAAACCAGGATTTATGCCCAGGCTGAATGTTGGAACAACAAGAACAATGAAAAGGGTATTTGAATATGCAATCAATTTTTTTTAAAACCCTTGGTAAATACTCACTATTTTTCCTTTTCTATTTCTAGGCGTCACTTGCCTACATGTAGGCATGACTTAAAGAGTGATACGTGTCAAATGGAATTGATTTAGGTAGCACACTATAGGTGTGCAGGCAACACTTTATTATTGATAAGCATTTTTCTAGTTTTTATAGGCATCACTTAATATATCTCATACATGACTTTATTGTTGATAGGGATTTGTTTAGTAGTCATAGGCATGCCTTTACTGCTAACACACGGTATTTCTCTGTGCACAGGTGGCACTTTGCCGATCAGGTTACGAATTGTAGATTTTAAAAATTGAAAGATCAATTTTATGGAATTTCTTTGTTTGAAAATGGAACACAATCACAACACACACATCAAATTTTAATCATGTCCCTAAAACCACACTAAAGTGTATGTTCTCAGTCATTTTTCATAAGTATTGAACAAGAAATTCTTCCAAGCAGTCTACCTACAATCAATTTTGTCTTTTAACATTGTTGGCTCTATAAGGTAGCTTACTAATTTATCAAGTGTTTAATGAATAATCCGTTCTAAACTATGTCAAGTTTCTTTTCCCACTTGCGGGCTTCCCACACTTACAAAAACACAATTTGGTGTAATCCCTGAAAGGACTACTAGAGGAAGTGAAGACACTTACACATAATCTAGCCACTTCCCTTTTAAGGAAAAGTGTATTTTTATTATAGTGGGTTGGATATTACTATGGAAAAGGTTGTTGTCTCCCACTTGGGTCATGCCCTCTCACCAGCCTCATTAAGGAAATTTCTTGGGAGGTAGGCCCTCTAATGTTCTAGCATGTTCATGTTAAAGCAAGGAAATGGAGTTAAGAATAAGTTTTTGGGAATTTGGTTCACCTAAAAGGTGAAGAGCATATCCCTAACTTTTCCTTAATTTCCCAAACACAATAAGCAATGTTCAATTTCTTTCACCCACTAACTATAGGGATTTGAGTATTTCTACTCTCTTCCACAAACAAGGGGATTTGATTTTATGTGTTTGATTCCTCAACCTTTCTCATTAATCAAAAAGTTCAACACCTTTGGCATTTTGATTCATTAGAAGAAGTGAAGAGCATAGGCCTAAATGCTAAACTTTCCAAACAAAGAGAATTTTTTTTGTAATTACTAGATTTTGAAATGCTCCAATGCCACAATCTAAGGGAAAATATTGACTAGTTTAAGGCTTACCTCTCCTTGTAGCTAGCATAAGCTAGGGGCATTTTAAAGTGATTTTTGTCATTTTTTCAACCTTACCTTGGCAATAGCTCCTTTCCAAATGTGATTTTCCACTAGCAAGTTAGTCAACACAAACAATCACAATGAGGGAAACCAAATCAAATTTGAAGAAGCAAAGTTTATCTATTGAATCTTAAAACCTTATTTGCAAATTTTGAGAAAAAATTGAACTAAGGAGTAAAAATCCAATTAAGTGATATGAATTTGGTTTTGTAAGCTTCTACAATTTTAAGATAATTCTGATATACCTAGTTTTCTTCTTCTTGTGACTCCTCAAGAACCACTTTGATGTGAGAAAAGTTTTCCTTCTTGATCTTCCTAGCCAAAGCCTTGCCTTTGTGGTTAAAATTGCTTACTAGTTTTTGAACCTTTATGTGTTTTCTCATCTATAGTTAAAAAAATATAGACAGAGAGTAAGATAACTGAATTTATTAATCTAACAAAAAATTAAACTAAAAGACAGTAAGTGTCATTGTCCAACTAATATGCATGATTAGAATGTTAGCAGGTGTAACTTTAACTATAGAAGGTGTCACTTTCCAGTGACACATGTGACATTTAAAGCGTAGCAGGCATAACAATTTATATACTAGGCATGAAAAGTAATGTAAATTGTGTAAGATAAGCTATTTAAAGCGGAAATTCACAAAAATTAGGCATGATTTAGAAGATACTAAGCATGTCAGTTTGCAGAAAATTGCATCGTAAAGCTTGTCATAGGCGATAAAAGACAGTGAATAAGCGGTACTTCTCAGGTCTCAGGTGTCGCTTTACTATCTCAGGCGCATCAATTTATGTCACAAGTGTCACACTTTATCTATCAGACATCAGTTAATTGCTAGTAAGCATCAAAACAGTGATCACAGGCATCATTTAATCCTTCATACGCATCATTTTCCCTATTTCTTGCAAAAATTCATGGAAAAGTGACAACAAAAACACACAAAACTTGATGAAAATGTTAGAAATTTGGCTTAGAACCCCAGGGTGGGCGCCATTTGTGTGTGTATGCTATTCAAATTCATGAAATTAGGACTATTAACTAGCAAATCAAAGCAAATACAATACAAATTTAAACTAAGAAATGCAATTAATATCCATGACATCTCATGGTTCTCTAATTAAATGTGGTAAGTAGAGCTCTCATCTTAATCTCCACTAGTGACATTTCTAAAATGAGAAAATATGATGCTACAGCTTAATCTAGCTCACAATTCTCCATTATGCAAAGATAAATTGAAATGATAATGCTAAATGCTCTCAATTGCTCAAGAAATTGACTATAGTAATGATGCTTTGTAAATGAATTCTAAGATGATTATTGCTCTCAAAATACCTCTCATTTATAGTAAATTCCCAAGGGTAGGGGGTAGAGTGAATTAACCATGATTTATCTTTGGTTCAGTCCAAAACTTTGCAATATTCATAAATGGGGGGACAATTTAAATGTTTGTCTCAAAGCTTTGGACAAAAGAACAAAATTGAGTGGATGAGATTCAAAGTGTGAAATGTGTGATCAAGATTTAACCATTTTGAGTGATTTATGTCTCTTTGTCTCTCAATTCTCATTGGTTCCTCAATTATTTGTTGAAAGATATCAGGATTAATTAAATTCCATCAATTAATTAAATTAGCCATGTAAGGGAATAGGTTCATTTTGATTTTTGATTTAACAACTATACAATTAATTGCTTAAAATCAATTATATAGTGTTTTTTGGTCCTTTTAAGCTTGTATTTAATTATTTAATGTCATTATTTAATTTTTCCTTTGATTTGATTAATTTTGTCCAATTTGATTTAATAAATGTCCATTTAATGTGATTTGATCCTTTTTGATGAGAATTAGTGCATTTTGATGATTTTGAGCCATTTTATTGATTTTAAAGCACTTGTCCATTTTTTAGTGTCTATAGTATGTATTGCATTAATGATCAAATCGACCCTCGTTACATTGTTTTATTATACTTTATAGAGTTGTGCTCTTATTTTTGTAGCTAGGGTTTCGGCTGCATGAAACTTGGAAATAAATTCTAAAGTAGAGATTGCATTAAGGGAACTACTTCTAAGAACAAGTCAAACTACCCTAGCACGGAATTAAACCTCGTGCATTACAAAAACTAGAACAAATCATGCATAAATCATCTCAAAAATGAATCTAGAACTCGTGCATGTTGTTCATAACCTTCACAAATATGCCCTTGATTCTTGGTTGCAGCTTCTGCATGTGGACTCAACTGGAAGAGATCCCAAAATCATGCAGAAATGACCCCCAAAAAGAAGCCCAGTTGATTGAAAAATCAACTCTGAGATAACTGAAGTTAAACGACAGATGTGCCAAAAAACACCCAAATCCCGATAGTTGATCCAAAAAAACCAAGCCTCAAAAATCACTAAGTGTCAAGTCCTTCATTCCCAATTTCAGACTTTGGACTTTCGAAGCCCGAAAGGCCAAAAATCAGGCTCTGCAAAAATGGCTAAGTATAAAAAACTACATTTTCTCTATACAAAATTTTGCTAACTCTGGACTGGCTACTCAATGACTAGGGAGCACTTTTGGATGTGCTTTTCAAAACCTATCCACAATCTCCAATACTTCTTCAAAGTTGGACATTTTGACCCCTTCAAGGATTTCTTCCTGTCTATCTCGAAAGGCAATCAATTCTCTTGCAAAAGTCTATATTTCTTCTTCCCAAGATAGCATTTTCTGAATCTTTTCCTTCTAATAGAACATCTATTGAAGGTCCTCTTTTGTCTTGACTCCTCTGAATATACTTAGATACTGATTGATGATGGCATTCACATAATGCATTATCTTATCATCATCCTCATCATATAGATCCAAGTCCAGATCTTCAAAGAAATTATGCAATTCTTTTACAAAAAGTATACTATTATCTCGTCTCTTGTCCATCCTTTTGAGAACCTTTTCAAAGATGGTCAATGCTATCGTTATATCCTGGATCCATTGCTCAAAATTTTCCAGTTTCGAGCCTTCATAGAATTTTACCAAAACTTGGAAGCGTTGCTTCCTTATTACTACTAGGTCATCTAGTATTGTCTCCCATTTCAAAATCTTCTCCTCCATGTTGTCTTCTTCTCTCATGATCTCTACTAGGGAGGTTATTCCTTGAACAATGTTTCTAAGGGGTTTAAGAATCTTCTTGAGAGATACCATTGAAAATTGTTCAAAATACTCCTTGTAGTCTACACAAGCCTATACAAAAGAATGTGGGATATTTGTACTCATTTCACCCTTTTTCTCCAAAACGGCCTGTAATGAGGCCTCAGGGTTATCAAGGTCAATGGGACCCGCTGTCTTGAGAATGAATATTTTCATGGCTTCATTTTGTTCCATCAAAGCCTTTATTTTATCCTCATCTTTATCCATGAATCTAAGGGCATCTTTTAATCTGAGGGTAGCTAGAGTCTTACTTCCCTTCCTAGTTGGTTCCCCCAAATCCACCTCCTCTAACACATAGTCATTTCGAGTGATCTCGATTGTACTAATGCTCATTGTGGGAATCACTACTTGAGCCTTCCATCTTCTTGCTTTATCCTACGTCACATATGACACTGTCCTCACTTGGGTACTAGGTCGAGGCTGATAGAATGCTTTCCCTAAAGCTGCCATGTCTACCTCATCATTAGTGTATACCCTTGACCTTGGTTGGATCTCCTTGGTGAACTAAGTGGGCTTCGAGAAAGAATTGAGGGGCTCATAAGGAGCTGAAAGAGTCAAGGTAGTAGCTTGGTATTCCATTTCCATTTCTTCATGGCCTTCCTATCCTTCTCCTTCTATCTCTTTTTCTTCCATTACATTCTGCTCTCCCCCCTCATGTATTTGTTCCTCTTCTTTATCTGTTTGTTCTCCTTCATCTGTCTGCTCTTCCTCAGCAACTTGTTTCTCCTCCTTAGTCGATGGCTCTTTTGTATTAGCTAGCTCCTTTTATCCTGCATGTTCTTCTCCTATCTCCTCATCAACTACCTTTTTTTCTCCCTCAAGCTCTTGAGACGCTTGTGTTAGTATTTCGATGTGGGCCAATGATGGGGCAGGTGCTTGAGAGGGAGGATTCTGCATGGTAGGGGTTAGAGTTGGAGCAACAAAGGGAGTGGGTGAAGGTATGAATGGAGGAGGCGGAGTTGGCATGGGATCATGAAATGGTGGAGAATGTTGAGGCAATGGAGTGGTTTGAACTAGAGGTGGAAGTGGAGTGGTTGATGGTATTGGATGCATAGGCAAGAGTGGAGTTTGAACTGATTGTGGAACCAAATGAACTTGTGTTGTTGCATCCTCTCCAATGGAAGAATCTTTTTTTGGCTCTGCAGTCTCCTTTTGTACTTCAGCTATCACTTCCTCTATTGCTTCTTGGGATCTTTTTGGAGTTCCCTCCCTCTTCTTGCCTTGGGGATTAGTGAATTACGTAGGGAAAGAATCAAAATTCACTGACTGTCCTTGGACTAGAGCCTACTACTTAGGTTCTTGGAAACCATGAAGCCCCCTTAAGTCTCTAATGTCAAATTCATCATCCCTTAGAAAATATAGATTTATGGGTTCCCCTTGGGTTGCCCCTTTAGCATCCTCTTGATCATCCTCCATAACGCTCCTTCTTTTCATGAATCCCGTAGAGTGAGTTCTTCTATTAAGAGGTGCTTGGTCCAAGTCATCTTCATCATCTTCCAGAAGGGTGTCCATTTGAGTAGACGTTGAGCCTTTCTTTCTTTTGTAGACATTCCCTTTTATCACCCCAGCTGACTTAGGTCCTATTATCTTAAACTTAGTTTTATTCACTACATTAGGAGACTTGTGACCACTATAAGAAGGTGCATCTAGAGGCACTATGCTCCCTGTCATTCTAGTTTTTACTTTCTTTGAATAAGTAACCAGCCCATATGCTGTTGAGCGCTCATGCATGTAAACTAGCTCTGGCTTTAGGGGTGCATCATCTTTAAATTGTGGTTTCAATATTTTCTCTCCCTTCTTCTTCTTCTCTTTGGAAGTTTTCTCCAGAAGTTTCTTCATAGGCACATGTTCCATAGGGAACGGATGGGCCATCCAAGCTTTAGTGACCTTGATTACATGTCTAGCTTTGAAATCAATGTCATCATTTTCATCTCTATCTACCTCTACATTCAGGATAGCCCTTGTGTACACTTTGTCTATGTTGTAGATGGGATCCAAGATGTTCTCAGAGTTAGCATCTTTTACCTTCTAGGGAATTTTTTAGTGATAGAGCAGTCTATGCCAACTCCAAACTCATATGGAAATAGTCACAGATTCTAACCTCATAATCATCAATACAGTTCATTTAGTGATCTTCAATATGTGGCTTGTGAATATAATGTGTCCCCATTATATGGATGAAAGTACCAATGGGATCAAAGTGAGCTCTTATCAAGTTGTATGTTGGCAGAGGGAAATCATCCCATTCAAATTATAATGACTTGCAAATTTTCATGTTAGGAACACAGTGGGGGCCGATAGAAATTGGGAAATCCAAGCAATGTTTCTTCTTGAGCCTGATGTGTTTGTGGGCATCCAACAACTGCCTTGCTATCTCCAAGAGGACTACTCTGTCAGAAGGATACCTAGGTAACTTCTTGGGTGCCAAGGTACATCCTGCCACCCAGATGTATGTGAATGTCCTAAATTGGATGTAGAATGCCCCGAGGGCCTTCACTTTTGTTGTAGCTTCAGTAGACATCCTTTTTGCATAGTCTCCCTATATGGAGTGTATGATGGTGAAGACAAATGCATCATTGACAATCTAGAAATCTGGACTGTTATGTGTATAGTATTCCTTTCTAACCAATTAAGGATACATCGTGAATGGCCATGTGTTCAGGTCCCCCATAGTACCAATCTTTGTCAATCCTTCATAAATTTCCCTAGCTGCCAGTAGGTACACAACATAAGATGTCATGTAGAAGTGAGGATAAGTTTTTACTTTGATTAGCTACTCATCTAGATTGTCACTCAGGATGGTGGCCCAATCAAACCTTGCATGTCTTTTCCCTTATCTTTTGGATGTGCAGGATCATCCAGGGCTCCAACTAAAAATATTTTGGTAACCCATACACTCTACCGATCATTGTGATAGCTTCTTGGATGTCTTCCTTCATATAGCCCCTCCGCATATCAATCCTATCCAGCTTGTTCTTTGGCATGGGCTACATAAGATATTCATTATTTAAAATGCCATGGGCTTGTGACACATCCTTGTTCTAGAACTCCATCCCCTTGTTGATGTGAAAGTTATAGAACTTGTTGAACCCTTTGGGTAGGTGGAAGAAATCCTAAATGTTATCTGGTCTCAAATCCAAGACCACTTTTCCTACATTGTTCTTCACCATCTTCTCATCAAGCACATAGTGATTTTCTAAAGTGTTGATCAAGTCCAAAGACAAGATGGAGACTGGATGAGCTGTTGCATTCACCAAGGAATGCACCAATGAGGTGCAATATTTTGACCTCCCTACTAGTTGGGCACACTTTACCAAATAGTCATTCCAGCTTACACTTCCAATGTTAGTGTCTATGATATCTGGATGTAGGTTGGTCACCTTTGAAGGTGGATGGTATCCCTTGAATTGATATTTTATCACTGATGACACAACTTTCTTGGCCATTTTTGTAAAGAGAAAAAGACATGAATCAGTAACATGAAATTGTAGGAGAGAGAAAAATATCTTTGAAAAACCAAGAATTATGACAAACTAAGCTTAGAAGAGCTCTGAAAGACCTTTTCGGCCTTTCGGACCTTCGGGGTTATAAGACCTCTGAAAGGCCGAAAGGGCCAAAAATGCAAAAAGATGGCTCAAGTTTGAAAAATGCATTGATACCCCCCTTTTTAGCCTTTCAGCGAATCAGAGGTGTAAAATCTTCAAAGGCCAAAACCTTTGAAATGCCAAAAAATGCCTTAGTGTTTGCATTGCCAATATTTTAAACTGCTAGTATCAACTTCAAAAAATCAAAGCAATCAAAGTTTTGGTGTGCAACAACATCAAAATGCTAAAATTGGTACTTGGGAGATCTGTGATATTGTTGAAAGCTTTGGTCCTACAAGTTTCGGTGAATCAGATACAAAGATGTTTCAGTGTGCAACAACACTGAAACACTGAAATTGTAGAATAATTAGAAGATTTTGGATTGCGGGGAGTTTGAAAGTTTTAGATTGTGAAGGTCTGAAACACTATGGCTGAAACTAGGGTTTGGTTTTGTCGGACTAAAAAATGAGTCCGTCGGTGATTTTAACCACAAACACACCAGGGGGGTTAGAGGGGACAACCTCAAAATCCCTGAGGCTGAACCAGACTAACAAAAAACAAACTAACCCTAAATGACAGGCCGAAAACCCTAACTAGGCCTACAAAGCAAGAAACCCTAACTACAAACGGAAGAAAAACAACAAAAATGAAAGGGAGAGAAGAGAAAGACCAACCTCTAGGAAGTTGGTGGATGAAGACAAAGAAACGAGACTAAGGTGACAAGATGGAAGCAAGCAATGCGCAAATAAAGCTCTAAAAAAATGACAAGATGGAAAGCGAACAAGTGAGGGTTAAAAACCTAGTTTGCACCTTTTATAGGCAAATTGGTGGGTGACGTCAGCCACTTGTTGATCAGCCTTTTGGGGGTATCAGACCTCTGAAAGGCTGAAAGGCTGAATCCCTAATGGGGAGTCAGACCTCTTGACTTTTTAACGTCCTAAAGTCCAAAACCACATGGGTCTGGAAATGCCAAGGCATGTTAGAATGTTGTTCTAGACTTTTGCCAACTCAGACCTTTCGCACTTTTGGACCTCCGAAAGTGCAAAAGTGTGACAAGACCGAAAACTAAGGAAAACTAACTAAAAACAAAAAACAAAAAGACCAAACAGATAAGAAAGTTAATGACAAGCAGAAAAGAAAGGGGGGCCCTTGAAGCCAAAAGGAAAAAGAGGGGAGCCTAGTTGTGGGACCACAACAAATAGCCCCAACAAAAGAAAGGGAAACAACCCGAGTTTCCCAAAGCCATTCTACCTTGAAGCAATCCTATCCTATAGTGAGCCAAGCACAAGATCTTCAACCAAAGTGATTTTCTCATCATCATCAAGATTGAGGACATCATAACATTTGCATCCAGTGTGTGATTATGTGTGTTCAAATTTTCTAGGAATCCCTCATCGTAAGCCTCCGCTAATTATCAACCAATCATTGCCAGATCACTGCCCACTGATATGAAGTCAATCAAGAGTCAATTTAACCTTCTCTACTACTAGGTAGGTGTTTATAGCCCTGGTAGAGGTTGCTAAAATCACCCTTCCCCCTACTACAGACAAGCTTTGTTAGAAGTTTTAAACTCCTTTGGAGGGCTCTTAGACTTGGTATGCGTCATTTTTTTTAAACTGATTATTTTGAACCATTATGTTCTGAATGATTTTCCTTTGATTTTGTTCAACATCTACTACTTTGATACTTGTTGTGGCTTTTGTCATATATTGTTTCTTTTCTCTTTTCTTTTTCTTCCTTTTTTCTTTGTTTTTTGTGTAACCAAGATAGTGCTTAGATTGTGTCACCCCAGCTTTGAGCCTTTTGTTGTTAATCTCATCTTTTCTTTTAGTCTGTGTTCTAGTTAGGATAGGGTTCTGACTTTGAACTTCCTTCACGAGCATGGGCATTTCCTGACTCTGACTGAAATCCTATCATGAGAGACTCATGACTCGGGATCCCCTTTTAAATGTGTGTTAGTGTTGAGGATGGTTAGTTCTGACAAACCCTTTTGAGAAGTCTGAAAAGAAAACACCTTATTGGTGCTCAAAAATGCTGGACCATTTTGAGGCCAACTAACAGGCACAAACAAGTGCCTCTGCAATTCTGACTTGATCAAGCCAAGACTGGCAGGCCTCAATCAAAAGAACTTTCAAACTACACAAACAAAAGCAATTCCTTCCAAAGGGGTTAACAATCCTTGGAGGATAATAACCTAATCTCCTAACTGTTAAAAATTTTGATATCTAAACTAAAGCCTAAAAGTATATAACTACTAAAACCTAATTGAATGCTTTGTAAAGAGAGATATCAGATTAAATATGTAAACTACAAAAATAACAAAATGAAAATTACAAATGAAATGAGACCAGTGTCTGATGCCAAATTAGGAATAGAGTCAATTACATTCAATCATACATATAGTCAAAGACAGTTTTAAGGTAAATCACTCCTGTAAAGTGAGACCATCATCCTACAGGCTTCAGTTGAAACAAAAATTTAAATAACTTATACAATTAGTCCTATCGATTTTAACCCAAATTAAGAGCTCGAAAGGAACAATAACAGGTTCTCAAACCATGCAACTACTATTCAAATTGTATAAATTAACCATAAATAAATGAATCAAAGAAAGAACATAGTAGGATACCTTGGTTCACAGAGTAATCTGAAAAACTAATTGAAAAATAAGAAACTATATAACCTCAAAGCATAAACACTTATCTATCATTTGCACTTGAAAATTTGGATATTAGGTTCAAATCTGTAATTCGGGAGAGTTTTCTAGGTTTTTGTCGTGATGTGTTGATGTTTATTGTTTACAAATTGAATCAATACAAATATATCTCCCAATGGTTCTCTATGAAAGGACATGCCCTTTCACAAGACCGAGTCCTAGCAACTAACCCTAAAAATACAAATTAAACCAGAATAATGGTTTTTAGGGAAATATTTCCCATACGATTAATTTGATTTATGATACTTTAGGTGTTTCGTGCATAATAATCCGATGTTTAGTTTCTTGCACAAAAACACCTAACATTAGATAGTCTTAAAACCTAAAATAAAAACCATTACATTCATAATATATTAGGTTTCATAAAAACCATTATTATTATTTATTTATTAATTAATAATTAATTGAAAATAAATTCATGCCACACTTTATACATGCATTTGATAAATAAAGTGAAAAATAAAAATTAAATATTAATTATATGTTACCCACATTAATTATAAAAAACAAAAGAAATCACATTAATTATTAAATCATGAGGAATTTCATTAATGAGATAATATAAAAAAAATAAAAAATAAAATGACATTATGTTTATAATGTTGCTTTTATTTTCAAGATAAGTAACAATGCACTTATATTTATTTTAAGATATATCTACAAATATAATGCAATGTACATAGAAATATTAAAAACATTAGGTTAAAGGATTTTACAATTCACCCTCAAAAGGGGGCATTTTACAATAAATTCATGATATCACTTAAATAATTTTGACATAGGGTAAGTGTAAAACCATCTGATAAAACAAATTTAAGGGTTTTTGTATATATAAAACACTTCAAAATATAAACCCTAAACAAGAAAGTGAGAAATCAATTAATTTTTATTTACAACTAAATTAAAATAATAATGTAACTCACTTAAACTTTTTCACCCTTTAAAATAAAATTATTTACGCTAAGAATACAATAGGGTGAAAATACAAACCTATATTTAGGGATATGAACACTAAAAATTAATATTAAAAAAATCTCAAAACCCTAAACATAATAATATTTATCAAATCATTTACCCTATCATATTTTTACCTTTAGGGTTTTAGGGTACTTTGAGATGAAACAATAACATTAGAAATAAAATAAAGTCTCAAAAATATATAACATCGTATAAAAGAAAATCAATTAATTTTATGATCCTAATAATTTATTTCTAAATTATTAAAAGGAAATCAATAATCTAATATTAATATCTTTATTTATACATACGTTCTCAAGGAATAACATAGAGTAATTGGTAGGGGTAGAGTCAGGTAGTTAGGTAGGAAAAAGGATGGGTCGAGAGGTCAAGTGTTTAACTCCCTCTCCCCATTCCTTTTCCTAAAATTGGAAAATAAATAATTCATGAGAAAACAATATTTCACATTGACTTGAAAAGTGATTAAAGAAAGGATTACTCCCTGTATAAGAAATTATGATGTTTTTTCACCTGTTCATGAAACCATAAATAAATTAGTTTCTCCTCCTAATTCTCTCGAAGAAAACAAATAGACTAACTAGTTAGGGGGCAGGAGGGTAGATAGGTAGGAAAAAAGGTCGACTTGAGAGGTCGAGGGTTCAACTCCCTCTCGCCACCTTTTTTCACTTAATTCATTTTATTCATCATTTTTTAGAATAATTATTTATTTCAAAATGAATATACATTAAATAAATTGAAATAAAATAATTAACAACCTAATACATGAAAATAGAATAGTGACAAACATACATGCCTTTTTATTATTTTAATTTTTTAACACAGGGAAATTTTATAAAATATGAAAAATGTATACTATACTTCCCTGACATTTCATTCTTTTAAAACCTAAAATTTTTAGTGTCAACAGTGGCTCTTATCAGGGATGTGCATTCATGCTGGATGCAGCGAGATCCTAGTCATCTCTGGAAAAATAGACCATAATCATGAGAAAAGAAACATGAAGCTTAAATAAAATAAAACAAAAACAATAACATACAAGGTTAGAGAATACTTCTTGTTTGAAGAGACAAATGGCTTCAAATACTAACCGTGAGTTGGGAACTCCTGAATGACTTCATCAGTATCCTGTAGATAATATGAATTTGTACCTGCTTTCAAGATGACCATGTAAGGTCCTAGCCATAATGCCTCAAAATTACCATGTTTTCCTTTGTCTTGGTCTTTTGCATTCCATTTTAGTACCCAATCACCTTCTCTAAAAGGCCTGTCTAATGCTCTTTTGTCATGAAGGGTCTTAATCTTTTGTTGTTGATGAAGATTCCTTTCTCGCACTATTCTTCTCATCTCATCTAGCTCTGATAACTAGCTCAACTTATCTTCCATAAAATTTACATCCTCAAGCTCTTCTTCCTGGATGAACCTATAAACTGGTAGGAGATTCTTCAATGGTAACCTTGCTTTTTTTCCATAAACCAACTCATAAGGAGAAAAACCTATCAATCTTTTCACTGTTACTTTGTCTACCCATAAAGCTAGATTTAGCTTTGAGTCCCATGCCTTTTGTTATTACCCAACATTCTTTTGATAATCTTTAGTATATTCTTATTGCTTGATTCTGCTTGATCGTTCCCTTGCAGATGATACAAAGATGAGTATGATAGGTTGATGCCATAATTTTCACAAAATTCTAAAAATTCCTTAGATCTGAAACACATGCCGTTGTCACAAAGAATCTTGCAAGGTACTCCAAATTTAGTAGGTATGTTTTCTGTCAAAAACTTGATGACCACCTTGCTTGTAGCTTGTCTTGCAAGTATAGCTTCAACCCATTTTGTAAAATAATCTGTCGTAACCAATATCCATCTATGACCTCCGCTCGAAGCACCTGCAATTTCCCCAATAAAGTCTATTCCCCACATTTTGAAAGGTTCCTCAGTCTGTAATGGAATAAGGGGTAAAGCACCATTGTATTTTAGTTTCCCAGAGAACTTCTGACAAGATTCACACTTTTTAACATATTCATAATAATCTTTAAAAACATGGGGCCAGTAATACCCGACTTTCAATATCTTATGAGCTGTTGTTTTAGCTAAAAAGTGACCGCCGCATACCCCATTATCTAACTCTTTAATAACTAACTTAGCCTGACATGTGTCTAGACAAAATAGGAGGATACCATCATTATTTTTCCAATATAGGTCTCCTTGAATCAGTACATATCTGGATGCTTGTAACTTTATAGTTCTTTTCTAATTATTGTAAGGAAACTCAGGTGCGGAAACAGCTTCCTACGCTAATCTCTATAGGAGAATATTGTGCAAATTCTTTTAAATCCTTACAATTTCAGATTCGTTAACTACTTTAACAAAGATATTGCAACCACATACCATACATAAAGAAAAATATAGAATGACACAATGATATACCCTGGGGAAACCTTTCGGTAAAAACCCCAGCACTCCAAAACCTGCACAATGTATTGATCAAAACTATTACAGCTTACAATACACTTGCAATGCAAGTTCTTTCAGAAGATTTCTAAACCCTTGAAGACAAATCACGATAGCATAAAATGTTCCAACAATACACTCACATCATTTCTCTTCGCAACCCTAAAAAAGCTTATATCATGCACTTCACTTTTTAGGGCTACTCCCAAAGATAACCATATTAGGGTTTTTCCCACGATTGGGGAAGAGTGTACAGTACTCTAATTTATCAGTTCCCACATGTCTTCACCTATCATTGAATCTTCTTGACATAGCTCTTACGTGTCATGGGAATCCGTCATAACCATTTTAGCCATGATCTCCTTACACACAATTCCAGATGCTGACACATCAACATTATTTGCAAGAAATACATTTTATGAAACAAATAATAAGAATATAAATTATCCAAGGTTGAGACACCTTATTCCTAACAATTATCACTTAGACCTTCTTGACACTTCATATGCTTTAAGAAGTAGACTATGTCTATGTACCATGGACATTGCTTGATGCTCATTTCTACACTTTCCAAATTTACTTGGTTTGCTTGGGCTGCATCCAAATTAGTCTCTGCCATGAGTTTAGCCAATCCTTGTCCTCTGATTAACTTAGTGATCTGAATCTCAATATTGAATTCCTAAATCTAATTAATCCATTGACATCTTTTACCTGTGACTTCTGATTGCCTCAAGATATCCTTAGTTGATGCATTAGGTACATACGCCACAATCTTAGCTCCAACCAGATCGGGTCTAAGTGGTTTCACTAATTTAACTAATGCATAAGCCTGCTTTTCATGTATATCATAGTTCAGCTCAGAAGATTGTAAATTTTTACTGAAGAAAGCTATTGGTTGCTCATATCCTTCATCATTTTCTGTAACAGGACTACTACGATGGTGTGGAAAGAAGCAAAAGAGAACAACTGAAATGGCTTTGAGAAATCATGAGATTTCAAAACTGGCACTTCTTTGATTTCTTTCTTAATACTGGCAAATGCTTCTAGGGCCTCATCTATCCAATTTAGAAATGCATCCTTCTTTAACATATTTGCAATAGGCTTTATAATTTCTAAAAAATTTGGGACAAACCTTCTCACAAAGTTGATTTGTCCAAAGAAGGATTGAATCCCCTTAACGTTTTTAGGAATCTGAACTCTATCAATTGCTTCAATCCTTTCTGGGTTTATTCTAACTCCTTCCCTAGAAACAATGTGACCAAGGAGTTTACCCTTAGTTACCCCAAAATGACATTTCTTCGGGTTTAAGGATACTCCATATTCAAGGTCTGTTTTGAAAATTTTATGCAGATGCTTGCAATGATCTTCTTCCTTCTTAGAATAAGCTATGATGTCATCTTGATATATTACCATGATAATATCAATGAAATCCCTAAAAGCCACATCCATGGCTCTCTAAAAAGTAGCTCTGGTGTTCGTAAGTCCAAATGGCATTCTTACATAAACATATGTACCCCATGGTGTAGTGAATGCTATTTTGTATTGTTCTTCTTCTTTAACCTTTACTTGATTATACCCAGAGAACCCATCCATCATGGATAATAATTCATTTCCTATAACCTTCTATAATAATGCCTCCATATTTGGTAATGCATAGTTTTCCTTTAACGAAGATATGTTTAGGTTTTTGAAATCCACACAAAGCCTGATATCTCCATTCTTCTTCCTAATAGGTACCAAATTTGAAACCCAAGTAGAGTGTCTAATCGTCTTGATGATACCAGCATCCCTCATCTTAATGAGTTCCTCTTTCATCTTAGGAGACAAAGTCAGATTGATCGGTCTTTGCCTTTGTCTAAAAGGCTTTGCATCAGGTCTTAAGGGTATCTCATGTTGGAAAAAGTCTTCTCTATAGGCTTTAAGATTGTCATAGGACCAAGCAAATACATTTCTATATTTCCTTAATAAAATAACAATATCAGTTCTGATTTTAGGAGTTAACTTTTTACCAATGAAAACCTCTTTAGGAGTATGTTCATTTCCTAAGTTTATCTTTTCTACTTCATCTATAGTAGTATTTTCCACTTTAACCCTACTATTAGAATCCTTATTATCAAACATTCTTTCTAATGCAACAAGACCTTTAGGAATTTTATTAGTTTTAAGTTAAATTACATCTTTTCCAAATAAAGTATCCTTTTCATCTATTGTTTCAACGTAAGCATTTAAATCTATAGACTAATCTTCATACCTCTCTTCGCATGCAAGGAATTTTATAATGTCTCTGTCATCCTCAAAGATTTTCCAATTACGAACATTATCAGGTATTGTCACCCTTGATTTTATCTCTACCTATGAAATATCTTCACATGGAATATTATTATGCTTAACTGTTAGGTTAGCCATGAAATCAGCAAGAATATTTTCAAAATCTATCTATCCATGTTATTGAAAAAGCATCAAAACATTCTATAGAGTCCCAAACTTCATTCTTGTACCTTTTTAGGGTATGATTCTTAGTAACAAATTTATCCCTAATTTGAGATACAACCAATTTAGAATCACCATAAATAGAAATAATTTTGATACCATGCTTACTTGCTATTTTTAGACCTAGTAAGAGTGCTTCATATTCTGCAGTATTGTTAGTACATTCAAAAGCTAACAAAAAAGAATATTTAAAGGATTTCCCATTTGGGGATATGAAGACTACACCTGCTCCATTACCACTTTTTCTACATGATCCATCAAAAAACATTTTCCAAATGAAATTACTATTTTAACTTAGAACATATTTCAATAGGACTAGTATTTTCAATGAGATTTTTATGAATACTTACCTAGAAATTCTCCATGTCAGTATGGAAGTGTGTGTGTGAAAATTGTACCTATCTGTAGACACAACACTTCAGTAAAACATTAGAGGTTAGAAAAAATCAAAATCGTGCAAAATTGAAATCTAATTTAACCAAGTGATTTACTGCCTTCTAGTAGGTGTGAGATTGATGTTCTCAAATTGTTATCGAGATCAGTGACCTAGATGACATGTAAATGAAGGATTTGAATGCAATTGATCTAGACATGAATTGAATGTAATTAAGCTATTTTTTTGGATTTTCTATGCAATAAGAATGATAAAAACTTGATATGAAATCTAATCTATATGAAATTGATCTGCTAAAATGATCTAACAATGATATGAAAAAGAATCTAAATGAATGCAAAAAAAACAAATTGATCTCACAATAGCCTTGATTCACAATAAGCTTTGATTCTCCCAATTCCAATTCTCCAACGTGATTGTGCAAAAATATGAGATTCTGTGGATGCAAATTTGAGAGATGAATTATGAAGAGCTGAGCCTTGTTTTTATAGAAATCCAAGGCTTTGGAGGTGCATGGAAGAAAGCCATAAATCACTTAGATTAACTCAGCTTGATTTTTGAGTTATCTGATAGTAAAGATAATTTAATTCACAAAAACATGCAAATCGTGCAAAATTAGCTTTTTAACTAAAATTAGAAGTTTAGATCAATTTTAAAACTCAAAAATGATGTTGAGTTCCAAAAAGTCAATAACTTGCATTGATTTTCTAATTTGGAGTTTAACTGCTCTTTGATTGTGCACATGGATAATTATGAATTAATAAATAAATAAAGTGATTTATGCTCAACTTAATTGATTTTTGAAATTAAATAATTGATTTATGGGTTAATCAATTATTTAATCAAACTTTTATTAAAAACTATATTATTAAATAATGACAACTTGCTTTAATTAATTAAATAAGAATTTAATCAATTATTCATAAGATATTAGATTTATTGTCAAAATTAAATAATACAATTAATAATAGATAGAATTAAATTTAATTACACAATTAAGTGGCAAGATATTAAATCTAATTAATTAAATATGAAAATGTTCAATTAATCAAACTTAGGATAAATGTGATTTATTGCCAAATAATCATTAAATTAAAGATAATTAAGATAATTAAGAATATTGCTAAGAATATTCTCCGATGCAAAATTTAAGATAATCAATTAGGATTCGATGATGCTCAGATGTGCCTTTGGTTAGGACTTTGATGGCGATTTCATTTGATGTGTCGATATAGAGGTTAATGGACATATAGCCCATTTTTGGGGTATTACATTTTTCCCCTCTTTGAATTACTGTGCGAAGCGCAGTGGTTCAAAGACAGTCTGTGTTTGATAGAGATATGAAACTGATTCGAAATTGATAATTGATATGAGACAGAAGCTGATTGATATATTTGATATGGAGATAATAGGTCTTGAATGACCAAAGATAATGTTCACTGTAGCAGTGATGAACTGAGGATTGTGAAAAAAAGTGTCAAAATGTCTGATTCCAAACCTTATGATTGCGAAGAAGTGAGTGACCGGTTCTAGACTTGATTGTCTTAGCAGATCTAGTAGGTATCACATCCGAATCCTTCAGTTGCCGAAGAACCAAGGAAAGAACACTATGATCCGATGGTTGCAAAAACTAATATAATTTACAAGATTAGGAGGATAGCAGATTGATATGGATCGACGAATCTGATATGCCCCAAGTGATGATAGATTTGTCCCAAGCGATGAGGACTTTTGATGAATCAGTAATTAGACGTCTTTGTTGTCTTGATTACTAAGGAAGATATGATTTCCATAAAGATATGATTTCAAATTTGATTACAGACTTTGAATGATGTGCAATACCATGCCCCCTTAAGGATTAAAATTGAAATCTGACAAGAAAAGTCAGCGTTGAGAGTTTAGAAGCATGTTAATTGATTGGAAAAGTGGTTATACACGTCCAGGAATGCATTCTGCATCGTTGGAAGGTCCCAAAAGACCAAGTCTGACTAGGTTAAACCATGAGTTGACCATAGTTGACCAAGTTGAAATTTTGATAGTTTGATGTAAGATAATCAATTAAGTTGAATTATGGATTTCTGTGATGATCGAAGGTCGAATATGCAAGCAGTAGACCATCCTGGGCCCAAAATTTTAAATCATGATTTTGACATAATAAATGATCTCAGATTTCGATTTTGATCCCAAAAAAGGATTCTACTTGTTTCGTTGGAGGAACCTTCATGTGAGATTCAACTCTTGTTAGATTTGAAGATGCGAGTGGAGAATTGTTTAAGCATTGAAGTTCGTTTAGCCATTGTGAGATCATGCAACATGCAAAATGCAAAGAGACATGCAAAATGAAATGCAACCTAAGACCTAGGACCTAGTCACTGATCATGTGTCGATTTGTTATCATCATTGAACTTTTAGGTAACCGGATAAATCAATACAATGCCCACTAGCTATGAAACCATAGACATATGAATATCGATTTGTATGCACAAGAATCAATACAACACCCACAGGTCAACAACCATGGATATATGAATATTGATTTTATTTTCAGAATGTCGGATTAGATATAAGCACCAAGGCACAAATGCCAGGATGACCTGAATATCATGTCCATTTTGATATAGCAATTGGTGTTTAACATACACATCAAACGGTCAAGAGATCATTCTAAATCCAGTGTGAATTACCCGTAGTGACCCTTTATCATTCACATCCTTAGGTAAGATCGTGTTTCACAGTAGGAGAAAGAACTCACTCAAAAAGATAATAGTTAGATCAATACTTCTTTGAATCATTCGGGTATCAATGGTCGAGGTATGCATGGCCATCCAATTCGAGATAGAGGCTCTTACAGTCAGACACCATTTCAATCCAGAATTTCCAAAGTTGTTAGATTTTCACATACAAGCAGAAGACAGAAAATATTATGCCCCCAGTCATCACTCTCTAAATCCTGTAAAGGACATCATCGAAGGGCTCGAAGGGACACAATATGCAAAAATCTCAATGTGAATCAATAAGCATACAAGGAGATAAAAGCATGTAAAAAGAATAGATTGTTTTCAGTTTGATGTTTGATGTTGATTGTGTTGTTGTAGATGCAAAATCCTTTCGGGAGACAAGGCTGACTGACTAACTCACATGAAGCTTCAAAATGACTCTGACTAGATATGATACATCTAAGATACACTGGAGACCATAGGATATGACATTGATTACCCCCAAGTTTGAACATTGATAGGATACAGACACTTGAGCATATTGGTGGACAAATCGACTTATTGAAAACTAGAAATGCAAAAACAAACCGGGAGATATGTACAAACTAAAGCAAGACTAAAAGCTGGGAAAGACCAAGATTGCACTGATAGATGGAGCATTTTGAAACAAGTGGCACCTATTTGCTAGGTTTTCACCATCTTGGCAGAGATTCTATTTTTGCTACCAAGGCGCCTGTTTCCAGGTTTTCACCAAGGCACTTTTTCTTCTTTTTTTTCATTTTTTTGTATTTTTCATTTTTGAATTTTTTTGAATTTTTTATATTTTTTGATTTTTTTGTGAATCATCAAGGCGCCTATTGCTAGGTTTTCACCAAGATGTTCATTTTTTTAGGACTTTTTCTGATTTTTATAATTTTTTTAGGATATTTTACCATAGACTGAATGCCTTAGGCATAGAATTTCTTTAGATGGAGAACGTTGATTGGTTCTCAGAGCTATTCTCCTTCAGTCGTTGAGAGTTGATAGGCACCAGAGCCAAAAGTAGCAGTGATAACAAAGGGACCCAGCCAGTTGGGTTCAAACTTCCCCTTGTGTTCTCGATGGGATTGATTTTTAGGATTTTCTCTCAAGACTAGATCACCAACTTGAAATTCTCTGTGTCTGAATTTCTTGTTGTAGCCTCTAGACATTCTCTTCTGATATACTCTGAGATGATCATATGCTGCTTGTCTACGCTCATCTAGTAGTTCAAGTTCTTGCAACCTAGACACTCTATAGTCATCATCAGTTACTAGACCATGCATTCTGATTCTTAGGGATGGGATTTCAACCTCAATATGCAGTACCACTTCAGACCCATAAACTAAAGTGAAAAGTGTAGCCCTAGTAGGTGTTCTGATACTTGTTCTGGCACTGGTTTTGATACTGGTTCTGATACTTGTTCTGATACTTGGTATACTTGATAGCATCTTTTTCCATTGCAAACTCCCAAGAAAGATTATATCGTGCAGTCCCAATGTCTAGCAAGGTGGAGAACAAGAGGGATTGGCAAGTTGGTGGATGATATGGAAGACAAGAGAATGAAGGAGAATGAAGGGAAGAAATCTTCAAGGGAAAACTCCTCAAGAATACCCAAGATAGGGAAAAATTTTCATGTCAAGGCACTTTTGGACAAGCAATGAAAGACCAACATAGGATAAGTCACAAAAGCGTAATGCCAAAGAAGGAAAAGATGTAGTCCAAAGGAGTAGACATGTCAAGAGGCTTCATAGCACCGTGTTTTACTCTTTTTTTTTTAGATCAAGACCAAAGGGAAATGATAGTGATAGGCAAAAATGAATGGAGAAAGATGGATATGAAGGCTAAACATAGAAGGAATAAAAGCAAGATCATCATAAGATAGCTCACAAGATAGCCAAATGTTTGTGTATAAATCAACATTGTCAAGATCAAAGAGAGAAGATGGAATGGATGAAATATGTAGAAGAACTACACATGATGCCTGCTTGCTAGGTTTTCATCATGGTACTTATCCAAGGCACCACAAGGGAGTGGTTTTCACCATAAGATAAATTTATTTCTCTTTACTTTTGCTACCAAGGTGCTTGTTTCTAGGTTTTCACCAAGGCACATTTTCAATTTTTTTTTTTATTTTTATTTTTTTCATTTCTCTTTTTGGAAGAAGGAAAGCTTTTTAGATAGTGCTCCTTGAAAGGATAAATCATGATATGCCAAGGATTCAAAATGATATGCTCAAAGATGCTGATAGGGAAAGGAAGATGGAAGAGAAAAATGGAGGATAAGGTTTTATGTAAAGCGAGTGAGGTTGGAAGATAGGAGGAATAGGCAAATGAGGAAAAAGGATAGAAGGTAGAAGGATAATGAATGGAAGGATTGTGAAAGGGTAGGTGGAAAGGAAGGCAAGATCAACGTCAACACACACCTTGAAGGGTGGCGAGAGGATGGAAGAAACATGAATGAAGGAATACGTGAAGGAATATGGTGAATGGATAGCAGAGGTTGTGGTTTAGGTGCATGGAATGGAAGAATATTTTTGAAGGGAGATGAAGTGGAAGCCTTTGGAAGCTTGAATATCAACTTAACTTTTTGCTCAACATTAGATTCCCTCAAGAGGGACTTTGGAATCCATATAGCCATAGGCTTTGTATTTCCTTTTGATGATCTAGAGAGAATATCTTCAATGATGGATTTTGGAACCCATACTTGTCTTGTAGTTTTTTTCTTAGATATTTTTTTTGACTTTATGTTTCCATGTCTATTAAAGGAGACATGGTGATCTTTTTTTTTCATGGATTCTTGTATTGCTTCTTTTTCTTATATTGAACATTCAAGTTACTTCCAAAAGACTTGGGACTTGTGGAAGAAGGAGGATATGACTGGTTTAGATGGGTGGGTGGATGAAAAGAATTCAAGGGTATGCATCTATGTTGATCTTGAGGAAAGATAGGAGATGGAGGGATGTAAGGACCCAAGATGGATGGAGAATTAGGAGAGTTAGGAGGGGAAAGTGAAGGGACATAAGGACCCAAGATGGAAGGCAAATGTGAAGCTCTTAGTATTGGTGGAAGAGGTCTGAGGATGGAAGTGGAAGACACAAAAGGATAATCAATAAGTTCATCAACATCTATATGACAACCAAGGATATCAACATCTTTAGAGTGAGCATTAGAATTTTCAATATAATCATGGCCATCTTGAATATGAGCACCTTCTTTGATAGGATTGTTCAAAGCTTGCAAAGACTTAGGAAGAGTAGAAAGTGGAAGAGAACATGGAGTGGTAGAATAAGAAGATGGAAGACTTTGATCTTGACAAGGATCTTTGGATAGCATAAGCGCATAATTTTTCTCTTGATTGTCAATGGGCTTAACATTGGAAATAACAACACCATTTTTACCAACCTTAATGGAAGTATCATCTTTGGAAAGTGAAAGTGTAGTAAGGTTATTTTGATTGTCAATAAGCTCAATAGTGTAAGTAGTAGCTTGATCTTGCTTAGGAGAAGACTTAAGACATGGTGGAATGCATGAAAAAGGGTGTGCAGGATCAAAAGAACCCTGAGGTGGATAAGAGACATCATGAAAAGGAGTGGATGACATGGAGGGTTCTTGATCTTGATCTTTCTTTATGTTCTTTTTTTTATCATTTCTAGAGTCCTCTTGACATGGAGCCATTTCTAAGGACAAGAAAGCATGTTGGGATTGTATGGAAGGCTATTGCAAAGATGGTGAAGGACTAGCTGAAGTAGGAATTATAGCATATGAAGGCTTAGGCTCTTTAGGTTTATCATTATTGAAAGTATTTGCAGCCAAGTGAAGGTTAGCTTGAGTTTCTTTAAGAGGTAGCCCTGGAGGATAACTATAGGGAACCATATGAAAAGTATTAGGGCTTGTGTCGGATGAAGGTTCTGTGAAAGATTTGAAAGACTCAGAAGCTTTAGGAAATGTACGGGTATTGGAGGAAGTAGGGGATGGAAGGGAACCATCACAAGACAAAGGTCCAACATTAACATGATCTTTCTTGAGAAGATAATCTTTATTTTCAGTAGGAGAGTCCTTAGGAGAAGGATTCTTATAATATTGATGCTTCAAGCTAGCACGATGCATTTTATAGTCCTCAGCAGTAGTAGATGGATCATAATCAAGGTATTGCCTGCAAAAGCCATAAAAATCTCTTTCAAAATCAGAATCATATGGATCACCATCATGATCTATCCAATGTGACATCCCATTTCCAGTAAGTAGGAACACACGATGAGGAGGACTCTTAGGAACAAAGGTGTCATAGGTATCATTATATTGTCTGTCATCATAGTCATCATAGTCTCCAAAGCTGGATGTGTCACTCTCCGTGGAAGAGGTATCATAAGGGTTATCATGTTGCTCAAATTCTGTCCGGGGGCATGGTGACATATACAAGTCTTTATCAAATGGAAAAGAGTATAGAGATTCCATGGAGAACTCTTTAGGTTCCTTTTCTTTCTTAAGATTATTAAGTTCAACTTGCATAGCTTGCAGCTACTTCATCATAATGGTGATTAAAATTTCTTCCTCATGTGTACTGATTCTTTGAGACATGTATACTGATTTTTAATGGCTACTGCTCTGTTCTTGACACAATGATTTGTTCGACAGATTCTAGAAATAGGCTGAAAAAGCTAAATATCTGGCAATTCTGACGATTTTCTGACAACTTTTTAAAATTTTCCCAAATGACTTTCTATAGACTCGTACAACAGTTGGTAGGCAATGAAATGATAGTTGAAAATATCATACGACAGTTGCAAGTAGGATTTTGACTTTTGAATTTTTTGGCATAAAAACTCGTACGACACTGGGTACTATATCAAACGACAGATGGGCAGTAATGAAATGACATTTGACAAAAACTCGTATGACTTTTTGACCTCTTGAGATGACTTTTGACTCCAGAAAAAGATTTTACTTCAGATTTTGCAAATTTTGAGTTTTCAGATTTGAATTGTTTGCAAATTTCAATGTCCAGATTTGAGGATTGTAATAGATTTGTCCATTTTCAATAACCAGATAGATAAACAAGCATGCAAAACAACAAGCATGTGATTTCAAGCATGCCTGAAAATAATGAACAAGGGCAAAAGCAACCTTGCGCATGAACAATCAAGTGACTTATTCATTCTAATCCTTAGAAGCGCTAATTGTGTATGTTCCAAAAATGTTTTTCAATAACACACATATACCCTATAAAATGAAAATTTGGCCTCGCTAGGGTTTTTAGTAATGGTTTGACTCTGCAACTTTTATGATCCAAAGGGGTGAACTCCAATCCCAGTGCACTAGGGTTTTGACACAGTTTGAGAACTTAATCTTTAGGAGCTGCTAAGGAGATCTGACAACCCAATAATGAACCATACCCATGGAGATTTCTTCCACAAGGACATTTATATAGTGGCTATCACTACCACGGTGAAAATGGCTATTACCGCTTGAGGTTCTGTCAACGCAATTTTCCCTGTGAAGGGATTATCCACTACGGTTAACCCTCTCTAAAGGTGACTCACAGTATGATACCACAAGGGGACTTGGCTCCAGATCCAAGGTTTTGATACCTCTTCACTTTTAACCCAAACAAAGCAAGCAGATTAATCCGACATGCTAAGACAAAGTTTGTCTCACCAAGGTCTATGATATCAACCCCACGTGATCTATCAACCTCTCCAGAGAGAGAATGTATCAATCAATAAGGGAAGATGCATGAACCAAGTAGAACATAAGATGCACTAAGTATCCTCCCCACCTACAAGGGATCCCTCATTGAGAAGGGTTTCACTAGGAACCCACTCTCTCAAGATCCACAAATAGTGTTCATAGGGCCTAATTACTATGTGAGTACAGATATATTCCAGAAAGCAAATTTATCCAAAAGTATTCAAAAGCACAAGGTGGTACACTTAACGCTTAAAGAAAATATGAGGTGAGTCCACAAAGTGGAGCACTTAACCCCTCACACAAGCTAGAAATGAGTTCACAACTTAGAAAACAAGTGAGTTCCAAAAAGCACAAAAGGGTTGCCTGGTGGAACACTTAACGCTTCTTTCTTGTAGACCCCTCCCTTTTAATGTGGCGTTGATATTACAACCACGGGGTGAAAATGAGGGGCCAATAGATTTAGCGAGTCCAATAACCCAAGATAGAAATCTAGATCAATCACAAGTAATCTAAGACTGCCAATAAATACCTAAGGTGTCACAACCTAGTATTCAATTATGCAAATTCAAAGAAAAAGCATACAAAGAAACACTCAAGCTAAACACATGAGAGATTTACTTTAAGGCCAAATTGAAATTTTATTAGATGAAGGAGAATACCTGAGATCCTTGCAATGTGCTTAGTAGATTTTACCTGATTTTTAGCAATTCTTGTTGAGCTTTTCCATGCAAGCAAGTGACGAACTCTCCAACAAGCAAACAAGCAAACAAGATATGCAAAAAATATTCAACTTATGAAAACCATAGGGTTAGCTCTAAAAATAAATTATTATTAGTAATAATAATCAGAAATTAACCCAAATTACAACTCATATCATTCATTGAACCGTGTAAAAAAAAAAAGTGCATACCCATCACAAAACTTTATTTTTTTTGCTGCATTTGACCTAGTCAACAAGATCTAATTTTTTTGATATGATTTTGGCCACAAAAATAGAAATTTAGAATAAAGACCCCTACTAAAAAACAAAGAGCTTTCCAAAAATGTAAAATTTTTAAAAAAATCTCTTCATTTGTGCCCTAGAGACCCATTTTATCAAAAGAGACTAGTTTTTGTAAATTGACTATTTGAGCTATTATATTGCATCCAAATTTAAAATATAAAGAATGGACCCCCTCTAGAATTTAAATAGCTTTCTAAAAATATAAAAATTTTGAAAAAATATAATAATTTGCATTAGATATTAATTTTTTCTTGAATTTCAAGAAATTTTTAAAAAAAATTTAAAACATCTCCAAAAATTCTAAATTTGTTACTGTAGCTTCTCTGATATCTGCCCAACTTGTAAAAAATATTTGAGAGAAAAAATCAAAGCTGTTTGAGAGATAAAATTAAATCTTTGAAACATTAAGGTTTTAGCTCCCCCAAAAAATCAAAACTAGCATGTAAAGGTGGGTTGCCCCACGGTGGGCATCAGAAATGTGTGTGTGAAAATTGTACCTAATTTGTAGATACAAAACTTCAGTAAAACATTAGAGGTTAACAAAAATCAAAATCGTGCAAAATTGAAATCTAATTTAACCAAGCGATTTACTGCCTTCTAGTAGGTGTGAGATTAATGTTCTCAGATTGTTATCAAGATCAGTGACCTAGACGACACCTAAATGAAGGATTTGAATGCAATTGATCTAGATATGAATTGAATGTAATTAAGCTATTTTTTTGGATTTTCTATGCAATAAGAATGATAAAAACTTGATATGAAATCTAATCTATATGAAATTGATCTGCTAAAATGATCTAACAATGATATGAAAAAGAATCTAAATGAATGTAAAAAAAACAAATTGATCTCACAATAGCCTTGATTCGCAATAAGCTTTGATTCTCCCAATTCCAATTCTCCAACGTGATTGTGCAAAAATATGAGATTTTGTGGATGCAAATTTGAGAGATGAATTATGAAGAGATGAGCCTTGTTTTTATAGAAATCTAAAGCTTTGGAGGTGCATGGAAGAAAGCCATAAATCACTCAGATTAACTCAGCTTGATTTTTGAGTTATCTGATAATAAAGATAATTTAATTCACAAAAATATGCAAATCATGCAAAAATAACTTTTTAACTCAAATTAGAAGTTTAGATCAATTTTAAAACTTAAAAATGATGTTGAGTTCCAAAAAGTCAATAACTTGCATTGATTTTCTGATTTGGAGTTTAACTGCTCTTTGATTGTGCACATGGATAATTATGAATTAATAAATAAATAAAGTGATTTATGCTCAACTTAATTGATTTTTGAAATTAAATAATTGATTTATGGGTTAATCAATTATTTAATCAAACTTTTATTAAAAACTATATTATTAAATAATGACAACTTGCTTTAATTAATTAAATAAGAATTTAATCAATTATTCATAAGATATTAGATTTATTGTCAAAATTAAATAATACAATTAATAATAGATAGAATTAAATTTAATTACACAATTAAGTGGCAAGATATTAAATCTAATTAATTAAATATGAAAATATTCAATTAATCAAACTTAGGATAAATGTGATTTATTGCCAAATAATCATTAAATTAAAGATAATTAAGATAATTAGGAATATTGCTAGGAATATTCTCCGATGCAGAATTTAAGATAATCAATTAGGATTCGATGATGCTCAGATGTGCTTTTGGTTAGGACTTTGATGATGATTTCATTCGATGTGTCGATATAGAGGTTAATGGATATATAGCCCATTTTTGGGGTATTATAGGAAGAAGTGTGTAACCTGGCTAGGATCAATATCTTCAATGATGTAAGTAGATCTTGGTTCCCTCTCGATCCTTATAACCCTGTCATTTATTGGGATAGAAGCATAAGACAAATCTAATTGAACATTTCTACCTACTAAATTGGACCACTATCTAGATAATAACATTCCATAACTAGGTGGTACTTCTACAACAGTAATATCTATTTTATAAGATTTTTCAGGACACGAAGGAAACTTAAATTCAACATTTTTCATTATTCCAATAATTGGAACTAACCTATTGTCCATAGCATAACATTTTCCATAAGTAGTATCCACATTCATTCCTAATTATTTCATTACCCCATGAGGCATAATATTAACCGCCGCCCCAGAGTCTAGCATACAATTTTTAACCAATTTATTGGTTATCAATAAAGTTAGAAAGAAAGGATCTAATTTAGTAGCATCTTCATTAACATAAGTTCCTAGGTAAATAACTGGTAATTCTTCATTATCCTTTTGTTCCTTTGAATATTTTTAACAACATCATTTATTATCTTGATCATTTCATTCCTGCAATTAGTTAATTTACTATTTCCATTAGAGGGATAGAAAGTTTTACCTGAGATAATGCTTGAGACATGAATGAAGTACAATTTGAAATTTCCTTACCATTGCTTTTCTTATCCATGAGTTTTCTTATCTTTGATGTTTGATCAACTTGCCTTTTAGGGACATCTATCTTTGTCTTCTTTATCTCAGCGTTCTTGTTTGAAATCCTGTACATCCCTGCTACTTGTTCATTGCTTGACTTCACATTCCTTTTACTTAAATGATATTTTCTAAGAATGTGTTTCATCGCTACCATAGTGCAAGCCTCTCTTTCCTCTTTTTTTGTCCTTCTAATATCTGGACTCTCATCATTATCTGAAAAGACTTGCTTCTCTTGTTGGTAACCTAACCTCCTGTAGCTTTCATCTGGTATGTATTCACCATTTGAATCATCACTATCTCCTGACCAAAAGGGTGTAGATGAAAGAGCATTTATCAAAGGCCTCTCTTCATATCCCTGGTTTTCCTTCTACATAATCTTTTGTGCTATAAGGCATTGTTCCTGAGGGTGAGGCATTTTACAAATATCACACCAAAGCTCATCCCCTATAAAATGATTATTTTTCTTAAGAGGGTCTGGAGTGTCTGTTTGCTTTTTTAAGGGCTTTCCATCTTTCCATTCTATATGATAAGGCATGTCCTTTAACCTGTACCTATCATTCCTGTTGAAATTTCTGTTATGCCTTCCTTCTTGAAAGTGACCTTTATTTGATTGCAAATTCTTCATCAAACTCACTAATTCATCCATCTTATCACTTTCACTACTCTTTTAGGGACTGTAGGATTGAATAGCTTGGGATCATTTCTTTTATCAACTCTCTCAGAAGTTATTCTATTATTTTCAATATTTAATACAATCTTAAAACCCTATTGTAATGTTGTTGGGTTATGAGACCGTATCTCATAATTCATTTTGACATCAAAGGCTATCAAATAAGAAGTGATTAGAAAAGGATCAATGGGGAGAATATCTTTTGGAATCTTATTTAACACCTTGTTAAACCTCTTATTAAACTCCTTCACTATTTCATTCATATTTTTCCTTATACTGGTTAATTCATGAGTTGCAAAGGATGGGTCTATGTGATCCCCAAACTCTTCAATAAACTGATCAACAAAGTTTTTCCAATAGGTAATTGATCCATCTGGAAAATTTCTATACCACTCATCTGCACTATCCTTGAGTGAATGTACTAACATTTTCATACATACATCCTCATAAGTAATATCAAATTCACAAACAATATTTTTGACATTAATGACATGTTGTTCTGCCAATTGGGATCCATCGCCAGTAAACTTAGGGATACCAGTCTTTACCTTATTAGGTATTGGGTTAGGACAACATATTATATTTGAAAAATCCAATGGTTTATATCTTTCATTAACTTCTTGAAATTTGGCATCAAATAGATTTCTATTATTGTTATTATGAAAATGTTAATTTTGGGAAATAGGGTTACCTCTCTAGTATTGATTTACTAGGTTACCATATTGGCCAGTGTGAGGCTACTAAGCCATATTCATTAGATTTGGCATCCATCCTCCATGTTGTTGATGTTGTTGTTGTACAGGATTCTCAAGTTGTTGATTTGTACCCATATCATATTGTTGTGCATAGTTCTAGCCTCCATTTAGATGCATTGAACCCTGCATTTGGTGTGTGTGACATTGCTATATATGATTTCTTCCAAGATGTGAATTAACATAATAATTTTCTCCTCTTCCTTGTGTGTAATCTCCACTTTGTTGCAAGCATTCACCACTTATATCATCCGTATGAGTATTAAAAATATGTGCACCACCTTGGCTTTGTGCATGGTTTCCTGGATGTATATATTCTCCAGCACTTTGACCATGATTATATTTATTTTCATCTTCAATATATTGATTATATACTTTATTTCTCCCCGCATAAATATTTCCATTATATAAATAATCACTTTGTTGTAAACAAAATTATTTATTACCTTTTATATCTTCAAAGCCGGCGTAAATATTTTCATTACTATACCCATTTTCCTTCTGCACAGGCTGGAAAAACTTTCTTGGCTGTGTGTTATTGTTACATATGTTCTGCGGGTATGAATCCGGATAGTTCACTATACATTTGTGCTCCCTTGGTGAGTGGTTCATGCACATAATGATCTCTCGTATCATGCGTAAAAATTTTATCCAACTGGTCATCAAATTTCTGGTAACGTTTTTCCCCATCCTTGTTGCATTTTCAGCAATTTCTCTTCATTAGTGCCATGATTATCATATGAATTAATACTCATTTGTAATTGGGGTTTGTTTTCACCATATACTTTGCCATCTTGGGAGCGTACATGATTAGCCTACTACGTACTACTTTGTGGATAATAATTATCATTCAAAACACACATTCGTTTCATTCCCTCAATGTGCTGGTCATGTGTTTTATTATATTGCTGATAATATTTATTATTCATCTCCTTCTGGCTTTGCACAGGTTTGAAATCACAAGGCTGCTCATGTATGCTCTTTGGTATATTATTATATACTTGATAACACAGCTTATCACCTTCCACCTCTTCCTTTTGTGCAAATGGAGGAAATGCATTTGACTGCTGATAATAACCTCCATACCTGTTAATTTATTGTGCAATGAAATCTAGTGTATTATTATTATAATGCCCATTGTTCATATTTTTCTTTTCATAATCCTTCCTCTGCGCAAGTTGGTGGTGTTGATTATTGTTGTTTATTTGACCAGCATAACCAACTTGTTGCGCAATAAATATTCTATCTTGTGTATGTTGCTCACGTGGGTTTTTTGACATGTTATTTTTTATTGGATAACATACCTCACCACCCTGTGTATTTTATGCTGAATAATATTACATTTCACTGTATTCACTGTGGTTTTGGGGGAGCTTATGTCTAGTTTTCTGCATAGAATCACCTTTATCTTGTGTATTATTACTAATATGATGCTCACATTTCTGATTTTGCGCAAGCTAAGAGTTATACAACTGCCCACGTAGATCTTGATTCTGATAATATACATTATTACTTTGCTGATTTTGAATATCCACACCTTTATGCGCAAGTTGATAGCTATTGCTTTGTTGTTCATAAAAATTAGTATCATATTTCTCCTCCCCTTTTTGCATAGGTTTAAAAACACCATGCTATCCCACTGAATGGTATCTCCATAGGGCTGCATAGGGTATAGCTGGCTTTGCACAAATTTAACACCTGGCTACGTGTGGACCTCATTATTTTGTTTATCATGACCTATCTTATTATTTGTAGCATTTCTTCTATTTTCTAGGTCATGCATGCTGTATCTATCTTCATGACTGCCTTGTGGTGCAAGTACTTGCACGTTATCACTTTGCTATGCATTTCTATTATATGTGCCTTGCACAAATATATTAAGATGTTGCGTGGATTCTTCTTCTTGTATTTTATTGTTCTAAGGGTCACGCTGCTGGCGATCAGTTTTGCATTCCGGTTCATGTTCCTTTCCTGCCATAACGTTATAGGCATTTGTAAAATCATTTGGTTGTGTTAAAAAATCCTCTTTCACATACTCCTCATGCGCAGGCGTATCGCGGTGGTTTATATCATGCACGTGTCTTGAATTATATGGATGTGAGTCTCCAAATTGTGTATGTCAATTCCAACAATGCCAGGCTTTTTCATGGTCACCCAACACATGCATATAATGCTATGTTTTAACATCACTATGTCCTTGCGTAGTTTTATAAGGTTGCATACTATGATTTAGGTTATAATCATTGTTATTTTCACTCATAGCATCACCCCTTTGTTCTTGCCGACCTCTCCCATACTAAAATTGACTGTGTTTGGCATTATTGAGTAAACTATAGACATTTCCACTATGCACAGGCTTTCCCTGCAAATTACATCCATTATTATGATCTTGATCTTGATTACTCTAATAAACTTTAGCCTGGTGACTGAACTGTACATGTTGATCATATCCCATGGAATTCATTTTATTGTTTTGATTATGATGTTCGCTGTCACTTCCTTTTTTCCAATGACCTTCATCATGGTTATTTTTTCCCATTCCAATTTCTGTACTTTGCCACAAATGGTTTTGGTTCATCAAACTAAAACTTTTTTTGTGATTCCAATTATCTAAATCACTATTCTGTCGTTGCCCATTTAAAATTATTCCCTCATTTGTATCAAACAATAGATTATTATAGTTTTTCAAAATACACTCAGCATCCTCTTTATATGGGGGAGTGTACTTTAATGTTCTGATATTTTGATTTATTTCCCCTTCATTAACCTTTTCTCCTTCATTGAGTTGCTCTGATCCTTTTATACTCTCTAGAGGAGTGACAATATCATCTCTCTACAATCAAAAACATTCTAAAATATTGATTCGTTATTTTCTAAAATTCTTTGTGAATCTCTTCTTATCATGAATATGTTTGGCAACTTGTCAGATTGATTGTTGCATCTGGATATCAACTTCATCATCTTCTTCCTCATTTTGGTAATTGCACTGATTGACATTTGAATGAAAAGGATTTATATTATTTTCCTCACTGCTCTGATTACTCCCACTATGATGAGGATCTTTGTTCTCATATGGTTCCTTTGGGGATTGTTTAGAACCAATATGTGATATCTCCATATCAAGATTTTTGAGTTTCCTTGGCCAATTCTTGAAATCTAATTCAATATGGTTGTCTGTTGCTTTATGCAAAGATCTTCTTCCCTGCATTAGTTTTATCACACTTCACTGAAAATTGATTGTAGAGTCGCCACCACACTGTCATGCAGAATATATAATTGTTCCAAGTCCTTTATCCCAGTAGAGTCTCTGTAATAGTAACCAAAGATTCTAAAACTATCCTTTACTGATAGAAATCCCCAGTAGAGTCACCAATTTGTTGGTGCTAAAAAATGGTAGACCATTTTGAGGCCAACTAACAGGCACAAACAAGTACCTCTGCAATTCTGACTCGATCGAGCCAAGGCTAATAGGTTTGAATCAAAAGTGCTTTCAAACTACACAAACACTTGCACAGATGAAAGAAATTAATGCCAAAGGGATTAACAATCCTTGGAGGATAATAACCTAATCTCCTAACTGTTAAAAAGTTTGATATCTAAACTAAAGCCTAAAAGTACTACTAAAACCTAATTGATTGCTTTGTAAAGAGAGATATCAGATTAAATATGTAAACTATAGAAAGAACAAAATGATAATTACAAATGAAATGAGACCAGTGCCTGATGCCAAATTGGGAATAGAGTCAATTACATTCAATCATACGTATAGTCAGAGACGGTTTTAAGGTAACTCACTCTTGTAAAGTGAGACCATCATCCTACAGGCTTCAGTTGAAACAAAAATTTAAATAACTTATACAATTAGTCCTATAGATTTTAACCCAAATTAAGAGCCTGAAAGGAACAATAACAGGTTCTCAGACCATGCAACTGCTATTCAAATTGTATAAATTAACCATAAATAAATGAATCAAAGAAAGAACACAGTAGGATACCCTGGTTCACAGAGTAATCTGAAAAACTAATTGAAAAATAAGAAACTATATAACCTCAAAGCATAAACATTTATCTGTCATTTGCACTTGAAAATTTGGATATTAGGTTCAAATCTATAATTCGGGAGAGTTTTCCAGTTTTTTGTTGTGATGTGTTGATGTCTATTGTTTACAAATTGATTCAATACAAATATATCTTCCAATGGTTCTTTGTGAAAGGACATTCCCTTTCACGAGACCTAATCCTAGCAACTAACCCTAAAAATACAAATTAAACCAGAATAATGGTTTTTAGGGAAATATTTCCCATATGATTAATTTGATTTATGATACTTTAGGTGTTCCGTGCATAATAATCCAACATTTAGTTTGTTGCACAAAAACACCTAACATTAGATAGTCTTAAAACCTAAAATAAAAATCATTACATTCATAATATATTAGGTTTCATAAAAACCATTATTATTATTTATTTATTAATTAATAATTAATTGAAAATAAATTCATGCCACACTTTATACATGCATTTGATAAATAAAGTGAAAAATAAAAATTAAATATTAATTATATGTTACCCACATTAATTGTCAAAAACATAAGAAATCACATTAATTATTAAATCATGAGGAATTTCATTAATGAGATAATATAAAAAAAATAAAAAATAAAATGACATTATGTTTATAATGTTGCTTTTATTTTAAAGATAAGTCACAATGCACAGGATTTTACAATTCACCCTCAAAAGGGGGCATTTTACAATAAATTCATGATATCACTTAAATAATTTTGACATAGGGTAAGTGTAAAACCATCTGATAAAACAAATTTAAGGGTTTTTTTAGAGATAAAACATTTCAAAACATAAACCCTAAACAAGCAAGTGAGAAATCAATTCATTTTTATTTACAAGTAAATTACAAAAATAATGTAACTCACTTAAACTTTTTCACCCTTTAAAATAAAATTATTTACGTTAAGAATACAATAGGGTGAAAATAAAAACCTATATTTAGGGATATGAACACTAAAAATTAATATTAAAAAAAATCTCAAAACCCTAAACATAATAATATTTATCAAATCATTTACCCTATCATATTTTTAACTTTAGGGTTTTAGGGTACTTTGAGATGAAACAATAACATTAGAAATAAAATAAAGTCTCAAAAATATATAACATCGTATAAAAGAAAATGAATTACTTTTATGATCCTAATAATTCATTTCTAAATTATTAAAAGGAAATCAATAATCTAATATTAATATCTTTATTTATACATGCATTCTCAAGGAATAACATAGAGTAATTGGTAGGGGCAGAGTCGGGTAGTTAGGTAGGAAAAAGGATGGGTCGAGAGGTCGAGTGTTCAACTCCCTCTCCCCATTCTTTTTCCTAAAATCAGAAAATAAATAATTCATGAGAAAACAATATTTCACATTGACTTGAAAAGTGATTAAAGAAAGGATTACTCCCTGTATAAGAAATTATGATGGTTAGGGGGTAGGAGGGTAGATAGGTAAGAAAAAAGGTCATCTTGAGAGGTCGAGGGTTCAACTCCCTCTTGCTGCCTTTTTTCACTTAATTCATTTTATTCATCATTTTTTAGAGTAATTATTTATTTCAAAATGAATATACATTAAATAAATTGAAATAAAATAATTAACAACCTAATACATGAAAATAGAATAGTGACAAACATACATGCCTTTTTATTATTTTAATTTTTTAACATAGGGAAATTTTTAAAAATATGAAAAATGTATACTATACTTCCCTGATGTTTCATTCTTTTAGAACCTAAAATTTTCAGTGTCAACACACCTTCCAATTTTGTATCTGGCTCGCTGCAAGACAAAAAATACATCGAAGAGTTTGACAATGGAAAACCCTTATCTCTTGCTTGGACTACTTAGTGCAGATCACTAAGCTCAAGAAACACTTACTCCTACAAAAAAGGACCCAACAAAAAGGACGCAAATGACAAAACCAAAAGAAAGCAAAAAGAAAAGACTCTAAAATACAAGACTGTACATTATTACACAAAGGGCCAGTCAAGACCCAAAATAGTGCTTAAGAAACTGGTCGTTGACTGGTAATGGGACCAATTATTCATCAAAAGAACTAATTTGGAAAGTATTATGTACTAGGATCTATGTGATCTGGAAAGGGCCTATCCACAAACGTTGAAACTTGGTGTGGCTGCCTAGTTTTTCTTTTGCTTTTTTCCACATTAAAACCAAATCTTGAAGGCCTTTATTATTTCTCTTTTTTCGAACTAGAACTTGACAAAAACTTGGTGTTTGGCCATATGTTCCAAAGCCATGGTTCTTTTCTCCTCAAGATCGAGTAAGTTTGTCATGCCCATCAAAATTCAGTCTAAATCACACCAAATTTTTTTTAAAAAAAAAGGAATAACTAGGTCTAATTTTCATAATTTATTTTATTAATGATACCAAGTGGGTTTCAAAATTAAGAGGTTTCGTTAATTGAATTTAATGAATGTTTTGTTGATTTAATATCCACATAGATGATTTAGAGTATAAGAACATTGCCTCGAATATTATTTAAATAATGTTCTTATTAATATTGGTCATCGATTGCAATATGCATAAGCTAATACCAAATTTATTTATTAAAATTATAAAGATAATTTATATTGAACCAAAACATGTTAAGTTATAATATTCTAAATTAAATAACCAATTGATAAATTATATATATCATTTAATAATATATTTAATTAATAATAGTAATTAAGTAATATATATATATATATATATATATATATATATATATATATATATATATATATTAATTCATATCAAATTATAATATATTAACTAAATTCAATCTAAATCACACCAAATTTTTTTTTTTTAAAAAGGAATAACTAGGTCTAATTTTCATAATTTATTTTATTAATGATACCAAGTGGGTTTCAAAATTAAGAGGTTTCATTAATTGAATTTAACGAACGTTTTGTTGATTTAATATCCACATAGATGATTTAGAGTATAAGAACATTGCCTCGAATATTCTTTAAATAATGTTCTTATTAATATTGGTCATCGATTGCAATATGCATAAGCTAATACCAAATTTATTTATTAAAATTATAAAGATAATTTATATTGAACCAAAACATGTTAAGTTATAATATTCTAAATTAAATAACCAATTGATAAATTATATATATAATTTAATAATATATTTAATTAATAATAGTAATTAAGTAATATATATATATATATATATATAGATATACATATATTTATATATATATATTTATATATATATACATACACACATATATATATATATATATACATATATTTATATATATATACATACATATATATATACATATATATACATATATATATATATATATATATATATATATATGTATGTATATATATATATATATATATATATATATATATATATATGTATATATATATATATGTATGTATATATATATATGTATATATATATATATATTTATATATATATATATATATATATATATATATATATGTATGTATATATATATAAATATGTATATATATATATATATATATAAATTCATATCTAATTATAATATATTAACTAATTAATATAATATTAATTAATTAATATATTATAATATTTTGATTATTAACATATATATATTAAATAGTTAGTACAATAAAATTTTAATAAACCAAACTTATAGAAATGACAATTAAAATTAAACAATAAATATTTATTAAGAAATTATCCTATGCTAAGCAAATTAACCACATATAATTACCTAAACTACATACTAATCTCCCCTAAAACCTAGATAAACACCTACTAAATCCCTTAAACACCCTACCTACCATCTACCCCTTCCCTAGGCCAAGCACCCTATTCCCCCTTGACCCACATGTCAAGTGGGAGGGGACCACAACTCAAGCAAGGCTAAGGGTGTGCAAATTAAGGGAAAGGAGAATAAAAGAAGAAGCTGCATAAGAAAAGGAAGTTAGGAGGGGCCCACCAAAACTCCTATCAAAAATTTAAGACAACCAAATAGCCTGCGCAAGTTTCTAAGGGGTGGAGGAAGAATGAAGTCATGGGGGTTTGGGCCTCACCCCATACAAAGCCCAAGACAAGGACACCCTACCAAGAAGCCAACACACTTTCCTTGGTGTGGAGTGTTGAGGTGACATGGGAGTATGGAAATTTGGGTCCCTCTCCATCCAACCACATCTCCCTAAGGAAAACTCACGCAGGAGCTAGGAATAAAAAAATATGTCAAATAAACTTTATGAAATATGCAGTCTAGTCAAGTACATAGGATGGAAGTGCAAGGCCAATGAACAACAAGGATATTAATTGCTAAGTCAGGCCTTTCCAACTCCTGCGCCACCTTTTGAGAGGATATTGAAAATGTGAGGGAAATAATATATTTATTATTATTTTATTAGTTTTGAATATAAGTTGGCAGATTTTTAGAATATAATAATGACTGTGGCAATGGAATTTGTATAAGAAATTTTCCCATACAAATTCCAGAGACGTATAGGTCTCCATTGCCAATTTTTTTTGTTTTTCTTATAACTTGTTTGTGTTTGCAATATAGTTAAACTTACACTCTTAATTCTATTTACTGATTTTGGTTTTTTATAGAGAGAAAGTTGATTTCTTTCCTAACATTATTGTTTCCAATAGAATACTTTAATGCTATACATATTCAATCCATGTTTACACACTAAACTAATGGTTTCTCAACCAAATTAACATGACTAGTTTACAATTTACTTGCATGGATAAAAGGTGGAAATTAGAGATTGATTTTTCACTTGAATCAAATACATCTACATACATTGATCCTAAAACAAGGTTGATAATATTATGAAAAATCTCTTTTCATTCCAATAGCCTTCTCTTTTGCAATACATTTTAAATACCATTTAGCAATGAAGGAAAACTATTCTACCCTTTCATCATAAGTGATTAATTCCAATATCATGCAATGAAACAAACTTATCTTTTTCACAATAACAAAGTATTCATTAACAAGAGCAGGTTGATAACCTTCCAATAATTTGATAATGAAAGAAATCTTAAACACAATACAACTCTTTCAAGCTCATCAACACCTATTACAATACATGACTTGGAGAGTTATCTCCAATACAAACACAATAACAATAGCATTGTGCTCAAGAGGATTCCATATTTCCTTACAAAAACAATAATCACAAAACAAAAGTATTACAACTCAAATGTGAGTACATCTTCAAATCCTTCAAGAGTCCTAACTTCACCAAGAAGGCTTCAATGCTCCAATTTCCTGCAATAAAACCATTTTCAAGGAAGACCATGGGAGCTCACCTCCCATCCTAGGCCTCTAAGAGGCCACTCCCGAGCTAGGGGAAACCACAAAGAATGGGGCACATTCAAACACTCACACAAAACATACTTACATTCCACAAAAACCCAAATTCCCTCAAGGATAAAACATAGGATCTAACCTGATCCTTTAATGGGGTGAGGGTGGGCAACCCATTGAGAAGCCAATGCGAAAATAAGGCCACACATGGACCACAATAACAATGTATCTCATATCGATGGCACACAAGGCCAAATCCCTCCTTATGCCCCCCAAAAATGCCCCTTGGGCTAAAAATGCAAAGGCTACTTGGGGACAACACACCCAAGCTCATCCTTCCCCACACATGGAGGAGACTCTGCACATGGAGTTGCCTCCATCCCCACACCCCCTCTTGGTTTCTCTTCCCTCCCAAGGGTGATTGAGCCAAGAGTAAACAACCCAAAATCATATCACAAAAGAAAACACAAATACCATTTCATGCTCTCACCATGACCAACCATGGGGAGCTAAAACACTTAACAAATTACTACAACTACAAGATTCTACTACAACAAAGAGTGAGATGAAGAGAAAGATCCTTCAACCTATGATCCAATGCAAAAATGGTGAAGTTTTGTGCCTTTTCCTTCTTCTATCCCCAGCTTTTTCCTTCTCCAAGTTTAGTGGTCTCTAAAGGTAGAGAGTGGGTGAACAAACCCATTGTTTCCCCAACTCCCCTCTAAAATGGCCTCCAACTCAATCCCCAAAATCCTAGAAAGATGGAACCCCATGCCATTGGTTGGTCTTCCCAAAGTCTGACACAACCCCTTACACCCAAAAAGGTGTTCCATGGAAGTGGAAACCTAAGATTGGTCCAAAATGAAGAGAGGACAATCTTGGACCACATTCAAGCTTGCATTTTCGCTCAAATTCAAAAAGGCACTTTTGAAGGGGTCAAAAAGTCAATATTGGGCTCCTAACCTCCTAAAAATACCCCTAACCCATGGGTAAATGGAATGGGCTACCTCAAAAAGCATGAAACTACCCCCTAGGGTCCCATTTAACCCTCCAAAAACCATGGTTAAGTGTATGCACGAAAAAGTAAGATGTGACTTCACTTTGGGGTCCTATGACAAGTGGATGCACTTTGGATTTCCCCCCGAAGAAGCTTCTAGAACTTGCACTCACACTCCAACCACATGACATACCTTAGTTAACATATAACTCTAGTGTCAAGTGACAATCACATAATTAACATCACAATTAAGGTATGTCCACAATATTACAACACTTAACATTCCTACACATACATTCACATTACGGTTACAAATAAAACACTTCACAACGAGGCCTTGGTCTCTTCAATAGACGGGGCCTTGGCTTTACTGTTAGCACATGCATTCAATGTGATTTCCCCAAACGTTTCCATGGTCCTTCCACCTACAAAACCTCAATGCCGCATCAGTAATTCAAGGAAGAAAACCATTACATATAAACATATAAGATGTAATATCCACACATTATTCATATCTCAATTGCATACATGAAATCACACAACAGATAATGCTCTCACACAATTCAATTGAACATTCAATCACATAGAATGAGATGCCATAATTCAATTGTCTGCACGTAATCATATAGAATTCAATAATCACATCAAATAAATTCAATTTTCATAACTCAATTCATACTTCAATTGCATATATAATTCATAATTTAATTTGCATACATGATTCGTAATTCAATTGCATTCCTATAATTCATAATTCAAATGCATACATACAATCACTTTCACATAATTCCTAATTCCAATGCATACTTCTAATCACTTTCACATAATCCATAATTCAAATGCATAGATAGAATCACCTACAACACAATGTTCACATATAAATCATAATTCAATCACATGCTTGTAATCATATAGAATACAATAATTATATCAATCTCAATTCAATTTGCATAATTCAATCATCTATAACATACATACAACTTATCATGAAACATTCAATTCTTCACTAAAGTAAGCATGTAGCATATTGCATATCTAATTTAGTTGCAATTAAATGTCATCATGACACTACTAAACTTC
Source organism: Chamaecyparis obtusa (assembly GCA_027943335.1). Lineage (NCBI taxonomy): Eukaryota > Viridiplantae > Streptophyta > Pinopsida > Cupressales > Cupressaceae > Chamaecyparis > Chamaecyparis obtusa. The sequence continues at coordinate 7,009,003 of BSBK01000370.1, read as the reverse complement.
TCCTAAGTATTTAACATTTTGATTCATAATAAAAATCTCTTCTTATCATAATCGAATCAAATCTCCATTTTCCTAGTTACTTACGTAAGCATATAAAATCCATCACTTCCTCCCAACATTCACAAATCAAAATAACCATAATTTAGAATTCATATTTATATCATAAAATAGTCATCAATAATTCATCACCTAACATTTAACCCGAAATGAAATACACACATCAACCTAATTCATTTCTTGATTTTCATTCTCCTAACAACTTATAACAACATAAATTCTCTAATTGCACACCTCCGTATTTATCTAATTATCATAATGTCAGTCATAATGTATCATAAGGTCAACATTGTGCATATCAAATGTAATGCATTCTCATCTACTATAAACAAATCTTTGTCAAAAGAGTAAAATCTACTAACTAATCAGAACATTAAGCCAATCACTAGGGCTACCATAATGATATGAAAAAGCTATGGCTAGTCTAGGGTGAGGCCTCACAAAGTTCATGAGGTGAATCCGCACTTGATCCTCACCCTCGCTGTATTGAACCATGAATCTCAAAATTGGTATTTTTTGGTTCATCGGAAAAATAGGTTGCAAACCATAGACCAACTAGTAGGGAGAGGTCCCCAAGGCATTCTTTATTCTCACATGATCTGTCCATAGAGCATATTTCAACTGAGAGTGCCAATCTCTAGGATTATCATCAAAGAGGCATTTGATTACCGTGGTTAAGTTCTTGTTGGCTGATTCAGCAACTTCATTTCCTTGAGGATAGTAATTGGATGAGAATTTGAGAATTACTTGGTTCTCAAAGGCCCATTGGATGAGAGTTGCAGATGAGAAATAAGGAGCATTATCACATACTAGGAAGAACGACATGCCAAACCTTGTGATGATGAATTCTTCCAGGAATTTGGTTATCACCTCAGTAGTATGATTCTTTAGAACCTGTGCCTCTATCCAGCGCGTGTAGTAATCACTTGTGGCCAAGATGTATCTATGTCCTATAGAGGATCAAGGATTAATCATTCCCACAAAATCTAGCCCCCATTGGGTGAATGGGAGCACGTCATAAACTGGTTGTAAGGGCATCATCGGATGTCTCTTGCGAGTGGCATTGGTTTGGAAAACATGACAAGAGTGCATGTTCTCATTGGTGTCTTTGAACAAAGTCAACTAGTAATATCTGGATCTCAATATCTAATGGGCTGTGGCTTCTGTTGATCCATGCCCGGTACCATACTTATCATGAAATTCTATTAGAACCTGCTCAACTTTTTTCCGATCCAAACAACGTAGATAGAGGCCATCGTAATTGTGTTTGTAGAGCTTCCCATTTTTTAGCATGTATGAACCACTCTGATTCTTTAGTGCTCTCCTCTATGAATTGTTCAATGCCTCAAGGCAACAATTTTGCAACAGATAGTAAATTATGTCCCGATACCTGATATCCATGACCAATCCTTTGTTGGTGTATACTTGGCACACCAAGCCCTACTCTGTTTCTGCCATCATCTTGGTAAGACCTTGACCTCTCACTAGTTTCATTGGTTGGATCTCAATGTCAAATTCTTGAAGTATAGCCATCCACTTCCCTCTTCTTTCTCCCAATTCATTTTGCATCAACAAGGATTTGACTCCTGGATCTAGAACAATAGCAATGACCTTACTCTGGAGGATGTAGTATCTAAATTTCTTGATGACCTTGACCAAAGCAAAATATTATTTATCAAAATTTGGGTACTTGAGTTCTATGTTCTTTAGGGGACAGCTCATGAAAGCTATCGGTTGTTCATCTTCTCCTTCCTTCTTCTGCATGAGGATCCCTACACATGAGTGTTCTGATGCAAAGGAATAAACCTTAAATGGTAGAAGATAATCGAGGCTGACTAGAACTGGAGTAGTGGCAATGGATGTCTTGATTTCTTTAAAGGCTTCTTTAGCTAGAGTTCTCCACTCAATCTTAGCATCTTTCTTTAACATATCATTCAATGGATGCACTATCTCTGCAAATCCACTGATGAACTTTCTAATGAAGTTGATTTTCCCAAAGAATGATTTCAATTATTTCCTGCTATTCGAGGGAACCAATTTGAGAATAGCCTTGACTTTCTCAGGGTTAATTGAGATGCCTGTTTTAGATATGATGTGCATGAGAAGTTTTCCTTGGGTTACCCTGAAGAAACATTTCTTAGGATTCAGAGAGATTTCGTAATGCCGACACCTTTTTAGGACCTTCTGTAGATCTTCAATGTGGTCCATGCAATTTTTGGAGAAAACTTTGAGGTCATCCATATAGATGACAATGCATTTGTTGATCAGACCTCTGAACGCTTCGTCCATAGCTCATTGGAAAGTAGCTCCTGCATTGATCATACCAAATGGAATATGATGATAAGAAAATGTACCCCACTTCATTGTGAAAGTTGTTTTTAGGTGATCCTCTTCTTTTACCATGACCTGGTTGTACCCAGAGTAGCCATCCAAGAAAGACATCATTTGGGAACCATTAACCACCTGCAACACTTCATTGAAGGATGGCATTGAGTATTTGTCCTTCTGAGAGGACCTATTCAAATTTTAGAAATCAACACAAAGCCGCACCTCTCCACGTTTTTTTCTGATCGGGATGAGGTTTTCTACCAAAGTCAAATTCTAGATAGGGAAAATGATTTTGGCATCAAGCAACTTTTGTACCTCCTTCTGGATTACTAGTTCAATCACAAGGTTCACTAGCCATTTTCTCTAGTGAAAGGGTTTAGCATCTAGGTTCAAAGGGATGTTGTGCATAATAACATTAGGATCATATGTTTTTAAGTCTTCATAGCTCTAGGCTATGACATATTTATACTCCATGATTAGATCTACCATTCACCTCTTTTCTTTAGGTGTGCCCACTTTTCCAATATGAACCTCCCTAGGTTCATCATGTGTTCCTAGGTTGTAGAGCTCATAGTCATCACTGCCTACCACTATGTCTTTCCTCTTTCATGCACATGTTCATCCTTATCAAAGATCCTTTCTAGGGCTACCATCCCTTTCAGAATGGAATTAGTCTTTAAGTTCAAGATCCCTAGGTCATCTGACTCTTCTATTTCATCTTCTTCTTTGTCAATGCCTTGTTTGTCAAAGATTCTTGCATTCATGATGGATTCCAATATCTGCTGATCATCTTGGAACACCTAGAAGTTTTTGATATTATTAGGCACAATTGGCACAACCACTAGTTCAATAGAGAATTTCTTCAATTTAAATTTTTCCAATGGATGTAAGGAGCTTTCCGACACAGGTAGAGCATCAATAACAGTGTTTCTTCTCCTAGGGATACTCTGAATATTGAAAGCCTCAAAATCTTCAATTAAGTCCTAGACATAGTTGTGGTAAGATATGAAGTGCTTATCGGTGCATGAATACTGGCTCTAGATCTAACGAACTATCAACTGTGAATCTCCCTCAATAACTAAGGCTTTCACCTTCTTCTCATGTGCTAAGAGGAGACCCCGAACTAGGGCCTCATACTCAATGACATAATTGGTGTAGTAGAATTGTAACTGGTATGCAACATAATATGAACCTCCATGAGGATTGACCAATTCAATCCCTGCTCCTACTCCTTGCTTATACTTGGAGCCATTGAAATGGAGTTTCCAAATAGAGTGATTCTTATGGGGAGATTTTTTAGTTTTTTTTTGTGACACCCTTTCAAAGAGACATGTGTCAACCAGAGGCTCAGTAGAGGTTTCAGGTACTGGCAGACTCTCTACGCTTGGGACCTTGAAGTCCTCTTCATCTGAGTGTTCCCTCTTGGACAGAGGAACCTATTTTATTCTTTGTTTGGCTTTCATCTCACACCAAACCTCTCTACATGGAGGTAGGAAAATGTCATCAGAATAACTTCATTCCTCTTGTATAGGGTGTTTAGTTTCAAGATCTTGAGGTTGTTCCTCAAAGGGAGGTGTGTTACCATCTAGAAATTTGGTTTATTATGTTGTAAGTTTGTACACCAGACACTTGGCTTATTACTTGGACCACTACCTCTTGGCAGTCCTGGCATGTAAACTCTGAGTGGTTTGTCTTATGGAGATGACAATACCCTGGTAACATTATTATGTTTGGGTTAGTGTCTTGGCCAAGATGCCTCATATTTTTCATCATACCATCTATGAGTTCTATAAGAATCTCCTTGCAAATCTGGGTACTCACTATCCCTTGCATGGGGCTATCATTTGAGTTCTCTTCTTTGAGATGGAATGTAAATGCCTTGTTGAATCGATATACTCCCAAATCTGCCTATGAAAAGAGAACTTCACTTGGAGCATTATACTTAGTTATCATTTGTTTAAGCTTGGGCTCTGCATCAATCTTGATTTGGTTATTGAGCCCCCTCCATGGCAGCCAAAGTTGAGTAAAGTTAGTAGAGAACCATCCTCTAAATGATCAGGTCCATTCCCTGCTGAGTAACATACCATATGTTTTTAGGATGTCCACCACATGTATGTCAATGCAATCTTGGATTCTAGGGTCAGTGGTCAATTGTATGCGTGTATCCTTCAAGACTCTAATTACTCTGACCTTTGTTTTGTCCAGTTGGATCACTACTCAGTTAGTTGGTTTAGGGTTCATCCCTAATTTTTGACATATGGACAATGGCATCATGTTACATGAAGCCCCTAATTTGATCAAACAATCATGTAGGTTCTTTGTGAAGATCTTGAGGCTAAGAAAGAATGGGGGTACCTCCACCTTATCTTTGAACATAGTAGGCATCACCTTTGCCGTATTCATGTTGGATACATTTCTGGGGTTGTTGGTGGATGAGGCCAATTTGGAAGGATCCAATGACTTCAAGAGGGCTTCTCTTTGAGTGGGACAACTTTGCAACATGTCGTACATTGACATATTAGTTCTAAATTTCTTGAGTTCCTCTACTACGGTTTACTTTTCATTGGTCCAGACTAGATTTTTTAACAGAGTGGGTTGATGTTGCGTTGACGGAGTGACAGTGGCATCGGGGCCTCTTAGGGGTGTGTGATTATTGCTAGCCCTTGGATTAGGTGAAGTGGGCTGCATTCCTGTGGGAATGTCGTCAGTCAGAGGTTCTCTCCTTCTCCTTAGGCTATAAGTATTTTTTTTATTGTTCTGGAAAGCATGGACCTCAGAGTACTCTGGCTGACTTTCTTGATTGAAAGGGAAGACAAATTCTTCTTCCAATGTGTTTTTGATAGGATTTCCATCTGTACTTGGATCATATGAATCAACAACCATGGAACTGAAATTGGTCTAAGAACTTTTAGGATCTTGGGCTTGTTGGTTGTCAAACTTTCCCCTATACTCGTTAGCTGGTTGGTGCATGTTGGAACCTTGGGTAAAGTTAACCTTAGATGAGTTGCAGACATTGGCATTGTTCGAGGGTATGCTACCATTATTTGGGCATATGTTCCATGTTCTATTTTTTTGTTGTTGACCAAACTACTTATCTTGGGAACTATTCCCATAACCGCCACCATTATGGTTGGTGTTGTTATTTTAATTTCCATAGTTATGATTCTGATTTTGGGAGTAGGTATTTGGGGCAGCAGTCATGCATTGGTAGTTCCCCTAGTTCTGAGATGGGTTAAGCTTCATTCTAATAATTTCTCCGGTCAACTGGGACAATGTCTTTTTCATGGCATCCAACTCATTCACTAGAGCATGGTCTAGCTTACTTGGGATAGAAACCTTTTTCTCACACAAGGTTTCCTTAGGTGCATCATACCCTGGGTACGTGATGGCAATTAGTGGGGCAGTAGCGTACAAAGCTGGCACTGGGTTGAGCCTTGGGGTGTGTTGTACCAAAAATTAATTATTTTCTATGAATGGAACAGTCATAGAAACATTCCCCAATATTGGTGGAATACCATAATTTCCCCCCATTTGTAGGTCCATCTATTGGGTAAATGTGATAGCCTCATCACACACTTTTTCTAGAGTGTTTATGTCACATGGGGGAAACCTTTTCAATAATATGGATGTTAGTGGATCCAAGGCATGTACGTACACTTGTATAGCAACCCCAATTGGTACAGTATAAGGAGCTTCAAGTTTTTGGTACATCTTATGGAAATAGTGATTGAAAATAGAGATTGACTCATTGAGGTCCTTTCTCACCGAGATGAACTAGTGTTAAAGAGTTATCAGATCCACATATAGCTTGAATTGATTGAGGAATTTTGTTTCAAATTCTGCCCATGTGGAGATGGATCCTCATGGCAAGTTCAAATACCAATTATATGTGAATTCCCCCAGAGTGTAGGGGAAAAGGTGACACACAACATCTTGATGAGAAATCTCTTTATGATTGTACAATTCCTTGAATGCATGAATGTGTTCTTCCACTATCCTAGATTCTCCATAGATGAAACGTGGGAAAAATTTCTTAGGATTCTTGGGCAACTAGTGGAGCTATCCTTGTATGTTCAATGGAGATCTTTGAGCATTTGTGAAAAATTTCATTGGAGCTGGTGGTGGAGGAACAACAGGTGGGGCAGCAATGGTCAGAAATGGAGGAAGATTAGATTGATGATTTGATGTATCCTCTCTGCATTTTTTTGTGTTTCTGTGAGGTCTGTGAACTTCTCTAAGTTCAAGGAATTCCCCTTTTTTTGGTGAAGATTTGAGGACTCGTTCAAACCTTTCAGGAGAGAACAATCTGATATTCCAGGGTTTCCCTTTTGAGGGCCCTCCTAGTGCCACTTTTGTTGAGTGTCATTTTTACACGAAGACAATGACTAGGAATTTACATGAGCAAATTCCCCTCTTGGAAGATTGATGGAATCAATCTTAAGGTTCATTTTGGCTGGGTCTCAACCACTTGGATAGCTCAACAGAAGACAAATGTGAATCTATTAACAAGGAGGCCTTTGTTAGTTAATATCTCAAAGGAAGCTGCAAAAAAAACTTTAGAATACCAAAATATCTCTTTTTTTAGATTGTTAACTTTAAAATAAAGCAATATTAATCTAATTGATATACTAAAATGATTTTCAAAGAAGGTAAGAAGTAGGGTAACAAGAATTTGAAAGAAATTTCCAAAAAGAAACTAATGGACATAAACTAATACCACAACACTTTGTGAATTAAAAGACCGAGAAGATGAGGAAACCCACAAAATAGAGACCAGAATAAATCACAATCTTCAGCTAAGCAGATGTAATCATCAGCAGAATGAAACAAATGCAGATGCAGGATAAGCCAAAACTCATTAGATCATGAAGCCACCATAGATGTGCGCACATGTGAGACAAGTTAATCTTCAAGAACCAAAAGAATAATCTTCTCAGAAATTCATCACAACAAAGCAATGTAATACCAGCAAACATTGAACTAATAATCATAGATTTGAAATCATCAAACAATCAATTGGCTCTTTGAAATAAATGAATTCGAAAAACAAACATTCACAAATTTTACATAGATAGAAGAAATATCACACCATGAATGAAGCACCAACTGTATGTATTTAATGATCAAATCAACTCTCATTACATCATTTTATTACAATTTATAGAGTTGTGCTCCTATTTTCAAAGCTAGGGTTTTGGCTGCATGAAACTTGGAAATAAATTCTAAACTAGAGATTCCATTAAGGGAACTACTTCTAAGAACAAGTTAAACTACCCTAGCACGAAATTAAACCTCATGCATTACAAAAACTAGAACAAATCATGCATAAATTATCTAAAAAATGAATCTGGAACTCGTGCATGCTCTTCATAATCTCCATGAATCTACCCTTGATCCTTGGTTGTAGCTTCTCCACATGGACTCAACTGGAAGAGATCCCAAAATCATGCTAAAATGACCCCACAAAAGAATCCTAGTTGACTGAAAAATCAACTCTTAGATAACTGAAGTTAAATGGTGGACGTGCCAAAAAATACCCAAATCCTGACAGTTGGTCTGAAAAAACCAAGCCTCAAAAATGAATAAGTTTCAAGTCCTTCATTCCCAATTTTAGACTTCAGAATTTCGAAGGCCGAAAGTTCTCTAGGGCTGAAAGGCCAAAAATCAAGCTTTGCAAAAATGGCTAAGTACAAAAAACTGCATTTTCTCTATACAAAATTTGGCTAACTCTGGACTGGCTACTCACTGACTGGGGAGTACTTTTGGATGTGCTTTCCAAAACCTATCCACAATTTCTAGTACTTCTTCAAAGTTCAGCATTTTCACCCCTTCAAGGATTTCTTGCTGTCTATCTCGGAAGGTGATCAATTCTCTTGCAAAAGCCTGTATTTCTTCTTCTCGAGATAGCATTTTCTAAATCTCTTCCTTCTGATAGAACATCCACTGAAGGTCCTCTTTGGTCTTGAATCATCTGAATATACTTAGATACTAATTGATGATGGCATTCACAGAATGTATTTTCTTGTCGTCATCCTCATCATATAGATCCAAGTCCAGATCTTCAAAGAACTTATGCAATTATTTTACAAAAAGTATATTGTTATCTCATCTCTTGTCCATCCTTTTGAGAACCTTTTCAAAGATGTTCAATGCTTCTGTTATATCCTAGATCCATTGCTCAAAATTGTCCAGTTCTGAGCCTTCATAGACTTTTACCAAAACTTGGAAGTGTTGCTTCCTTATTACTAATAGGTCATTCAGTATCTTCTACCATTTCAAAATCTTCTCCTCCATGTCGTCTTCTTCCCTCATTATCTCTACTAGGGAGGTTATTCCTTGAAGAATGTTTCTAAGGGGTCTCAGAATCTTCTTGAGAGATACCATTTGAAATTGTTCAAAATCCTCCTTCTAGTCTACAAAAGCCTGTACAAAAGAGTGTGGGATATCTGTACTCATTTCACTCTTTTTCTCCAAAATGGCTTGCAATGAGGCCTCAGGGTTATCAGGGTCAATGGGACTCATTGTCTTGAGAATAAATCTTTTCATGGCTTCATTTTGTTCCATCAAAGCCTTTATTTTCTCCTCATCTTTATCCATGAATCTAAGGGCATGTTTTAATCTGAGGGTAGCTAGAGTTTTACTTCCCTGCCTAGTTCATTTCCCCAAATCCACCTCCTCTAACACAGTCATCAGGAGTGATCTTAGTTGTACTGATGCTCATTGTGGGAACCACTACTTGAGCCTTCCATCTTCCTGCTTGATCCTACATCACATATGACAGTTTCCTCACATTGGTCCTAGGTCTAGGTTTATGAAATGCTTTCCCTAAAGCTACCATGTCTGCCTCATCATTAGTGTATACCCTTTCCCTTGGCTAGATCTCCTTGGTGAGCCAAGTGGGCTTGGAGAAAGCATTGATGGGCTCGTAAGGATCTGAGAGAGTCGAGGTAGTAGCTTGGTATTCCATTTCCATTTCTTCATGGAATTCCTCTCCTTCTCCTTCTGTCTCTTGTTCTTCCATTAAATTATGTTCTCCCCCCTCATGTATTTGTTCCTCTTTTCTAGTTGTCTGTTCTCCTTCATCTGTTTGCTCTTCCTTAGCAATGTGTTTCTCCTCCTCAGCCGGTGGCTCTTTTGTATTAGCTGGCTCCTCTGATCCTACATGTTCTTCTCCTATCTCCTCATCAACTACCTCTATTTCTCCCTTATGCTCTTGAGACATTTGAGTCATTATTTCTATGTGGTCCAATGATGGGGGAGGTGCTTGAGAGGGAGGATTCTGCATGGTAAGGGTTAGAGTTGGAGAAACAAAGGGAGTGGGTGAAGGTATGAATGAAAGAAGTAGAGTTGGCATGGGATCATGAAATGGTGGAGGATACTAAGGTAATGGAGTGGTTTTAACTGGAGGCTCTGCAGTCTCCTTTTGTACTTCAACTATCACATCCTCTGTTGCTTCTTGGGATCTTTGTGGAGTTCCCTCCCTCTTCTTGCCTTGGGGATTAGTTAAATGTGTAGGGAAAGAATCAAAAGTCACTGAATGTCTTCTAATTGGAGCCTATTGCTCATATTATTGGAAACCATGAAGCCTCTCAAAGTCTCTGATGTCAAATACATCATCCCCTAGAAAATCTAGATGTATGAGTTCCCCTTGGGTTGCCCCTTCAGCATCCTCTTGATCATCCTCCATAACTCTCCTTATTTTCATGAATCTCATAGAGAGAGTTCTTCTATTGATAGGTACTCAGTCGAAGTCATCTTCATCATCTTCCAAAAGGGTGTCCATTTGAGTAGGCGTTGAGCCTTTCTTTCTTTTGTAGACATTCCCTTTGATCACACTAGCCAACTTAGGTCCTATTATCTTAAACTTAGTTTTCTTCACTGCATTAGGAGACTTGTGACCACTAGAAGAAGGTGCATTTGGAGGTGCTATGCTCTCTTTCATTCTAGTTTTTACTTTCTTTGAATGAGTAGCTAGACCATATGTTGTCAGGCGCTCATGCCTATAAACTTTCTATGGCTTTAGGAGTACATCATCTTTAAATTGTGGTTTCAGTATTTTCTCTCCCTTCTTCTTCTTCTCTTTGGAAGGCTACTCTGGAAGTTTCTTCATAGGCACAAGTTCAATAGGGAATAGATGGGTGATCCAAGCTTTAGTGACCTTGACTACATGTCTAGCTTTGAAATCAATGTCATCTTTTTCATCTATGTCTACCTCTGCATTTAGGATAGCCCTTTTGTATACTTTTTCTATGTTGTAGACGGGATCCAAGATGTTCTCAGAGTCAACATCTTTTACCTTCTAGGGAATTTTTAGTGATAGAGTAGTCTGTGCCAGCTCCAAACTCATCTGACAATAGTCACAGATTCTAACCTCATAATCATCTACATAGTTCATCCAGTGATCTTCAATATACGGCTCGTGAATATAATGTCTCCCCATTATATGGCTGAAAGTAGCAATGGGATCAAAGTGAGCTCTTATCAATTTGTAGGTTGGCAGAGAGAACTCATCCCATTCAAAGGATAGTGACTTGCAGATTTTCATGTTAGGAACACAGTGGGAACCGATAGAAATTGGGAAATCCCAGCCATGTTTCTTCTTGTGCCTGATGTGTTCGTGGGCATCCGAAAAATGCCTTGCTATCTCCAAGAGGACTACTCTATCATAAGGATACCTAGGTAACTTCTTGGGTGCCAGGGTGCATCCCGCCACTTGGATGTATGTGAAGGTCCTGAATTGGATGCAGAATGCCCTGAGGGCCTTCACTTTTGCTGCAGCTTCAGTAGACATCCTTTTTGCATAGTCTCCCTCTATGGAGCGTATGATGGAGAAGACAAATGCATCATTGACAATCTAGAAATATAGACTATTATGTGTATAGTATTCCTTTCTGACCAATTGAGGATACATCATGAATGGCCATGTGTTTGGGTCCCCCATAGCACCAACCTTAGTCAATCCTAAGTACACTGCCCTGGCCGCCAGTAGGTACACAACATAAGATGTCATGTAGAAGTGAACATCAATTTTTAGTTTTTACTCTGATAAGCTATTCATCTAGATTGTCGCTCAGGATTGTGGCCCAATCGAACCTTGCCTGTCTTTCCCTTATCTTTTGGATGAGAAGGATCATCCAGGGCTCCAAATGAATATATTTTGGTAACCCATACATGCTACTGATCATTGTGATAGCTTCTTGGATGTCTTCTTGCATATAGCGCCTCTGCATATCAATCCTATCTAGCTTGTTCTTTGGCATGGGTTGCATGAGATATTCATTATTTATAATGCCATGGGCTCATGACACATCCTTGTTCTAGAACTCCATCCCCTTGTTGATGTGAAAGTTATAGAACTTGTCAACCCCTTTGGGTAGGTGGAAGACATCCTCAATGTTATCTAGTCTCAAATCCAGGACCACTTCACCTACACTATTCTTCACCATCCTCTCATCAGGCACATAGTGATTTGCTAAAGTGTTGATCAAGTCCGAAGACAAGATGGAGACTAGATGAGTTGTTGCATTCACCAAGGAGCAATGCACCAATGAGGTGGAATCTTCTAACCTCCCCATTGGTTGGGAACACTTTACCAATCACTGATGACACAAATTTCTCGGCCATTTATGCAAAGAGAAAAAGACATGAATCAGTAATGAGTTTTGACAAATTGGATGCAAAGATGTTTAGGTGTGTGACAACACCAAAACACCAAAACTACAGAGCACTTAGAAGGTTTTGAACTGCAAAGAGTTTGAAAGTTTCAGACCACGAAGGTCTGAAATATTGTGGCTGAAACTTGGCTTTGGTTTTGTCAGACTAAAAAATGAGTCTGATGACAAGTTTGACCACAAACATGCCAAAGAGATTAGAGGGGAAAAGCTCATGATCCCTGAGGCTAAACCACATCAACAAAAAACAAACTAACCCTAAACAATAGGCTGACTAGGGCCACAAAGCAAGAAACCCTAACTACAGACCGAAGAAAAATAATAAAATGAAAGGGAGAGAAGAGAAAGACCAACCTTTAGGAAGCTAGTGGGCAAAGACAAAGAAACAAGACTGAGGTGACAAGCTGGAAGCAAGCGACGCACAAAGAAAGCTCCAAAAAATAACAAGTTGGAAAGCGAACAAGTGAGGGTTAAAAACCCAGTTCGTGCCTTTTATAGGAAAATCAGTGGGTGACATCAGCCGCCCATCGATCATCCTTTCAACCTTTTAGGAGTATCAGACCTCTGAAAGACAGAAATACCAAAAGGCTGACTCCCTTTTGGGGAGTTAGACCTCCCAACTTTTTGGCCTTCGAAAGTCTGAAACCATATAGGTTTGGAAATGCCAAGGCATGGTAGAAGGTTGTTCCGAACTTTTGCCAACTCAGACCTTTCACACTTTCAGACCTCTGAAAGTGCAAAAGTGCGACAAGACTAAAAACTAAGGAATACTAACTAAAAACTTAAAACAAAAAGACCAGACAAACAAGAAAGCAGGGCCCTTGAATCCAAAAGGCTAACAAGGGGAGCATGGTTGTGGGACCACAACAATTGTACTGACTTCCTTTCTTTGACCAAACTTTGACCATCTATATCTTGTGTAAGGAAACTCAGGTGCGGAAACAACTTCCTACACTAATCTCTTAAGGAAAGTATTGTGAAAATTCTTTTAAATCCTTACAATTTCAGATTCATTAACTAATTTAACAATGATATTGCAGCCATATACCATGCATACAAAAAATAGAGAATGACACAAAGATTTACCCTAGGGAAACCTTTCGGTAAAAACCCCAGCACTCCAAAACCTGCACAATGTATAAATATCAAAACTATTGCAGTTTACAATACATTTGCAATACAAGTTCTTTCAGAAGATTTCCAACTCTTGAAGACAAATCGCAACAACATAAAAAATGTTCCAACAATACACAAACTTCACCTATCTTCACAAACCTAAAAAACACTTATATCATGCGCTTTCCTTTTTAGGGCAACATCTAAAGATAGTCGTATTAGGGTTTTACCATTCTTTGAGAAAATAGGAACCCGAAATTTTGTTACGATTGGGGAAGAGTGTACAGTACTCAACTTTATCAGTTGCCACATGTCTTCACCTGTCATTGAAACTTCCGAACATAGCTCTTACATGTCATAGGAATCTGTCATAACCATTTCAGCCATGATTTCCTTACACAATTCAAGATGCCAACACATCAAGTGGAGTGACACATCAACATGCCAAATAGACATGTACAGTCACACTTAATTACATTATTTGCAAGAAACAAATTTAACAAAACAAATAATAAGAATAGGAATTATCCAAGGTTGAGACAACTTATTCCTAACATCTTGAGAAGAGAGGCTCCATTTTTCAAGATTCATGATGTTTTTTGGTTCATCTTGATGAGATTTTCCATTTGAGACCACTTTCACTAGATTTCAAAATGGTCAAATTTTTAGCTACGAACACTGTACTGACTTCCTTGTTTTGACCAAACTTTGACTATCGAAATATTTAGAAGAGAGGCTCTTTTTTTCAAGATTCATGGTGTTTTTGGTTCATCTAACTGAGATCTTCCATTTGAGACAACTTTCACCAAATTTCAAAGTGGTCAAATTTTTAGCTACAAACACTGTACTAATTTTCTTGCTTTGACCAAACTTTGATTGTCTATATCTTGAGAGGAGAGGCTCCATTTTTAAATATTCAAGGTATTTTTTGGTTCATCTCGACGAGATCTTTGATTTGAGACCATTTTCACCAGATTTTGAAACTATTAAATTTTTAGCTACGAACACTATACTGACTTCGTTGCTTTGACCAAACTTTGACCATCCATAACTTGACAAAAGAGGCTCCATTTTTCAAGATTCATGACATTTTTTGGTTCATCTTGATGAGATCTTCGATTTGAGACCACTTTCACTAGAGTTGGAAACTGTAAAATTTTTAGCTACGAACATTGTATTGACTTTCTTGTTGTGGACAAACTTTGACCATTCCTATATTGAGAAGAGAGGCTCTATTTTTCAAGATTCAAGGTGTTTTTTCATTCATCTCAATGAAATCTTCGATTTGAGACCACTTTCACCAGATTTTAAAACAGTTAAATTTTTAGCTACGAACACTGTATTGACTTCTTTTCTTTGACCAAACTTTGACCGTTTGTATATTGTGAAGAGAGGCTCTATTTTTCAAGATTCCTGGTGTTTTTGGTTCATCTCTACGAGATCTTCTATTTGAGACCACTTTCAATAGATTTTGAAATGGTCAAATTTTTAGCTACGAACACTGTACTGACTTCCTTGCTTTGAGAAAACTTTGACCATTCGTATCTTGAGAAGAGAGGCTCCATTTTTCAAGATTCAAGGTGTTTTTTCGTTCATCTTAACGAGATCTTCGATTTCACACCACTTTCACTAGATTTTGAAACTGTCAAAGTTTAAACTAGGAACACTGTACTAACTTCCTTGCTTTGACTAAACTTTGACCATCTGTATTTTGAGAAGAGAGGCTCCATTTTACAAGATTCATGGTGTTTTTTGGTTCATCTTGAAGACATCTTCCATTTGAGACCACTTTCACCAGATTTCAAAATGATCAAATTTTTAGCTACGAATACTGTACTGACTTCCTTCCTTTGACCAAACTTTGATCATTCTTATATTGAGAAGAGAGGCTCTATTTTTAAAAATTTATGGTTTTTTTTCATTCATCTCAATGAGATCTTCCATTTGAGAGTACATTCACGAGATTTCAAAATGGTCAAATTTTTAGCTACGAACACTGTACTAACTTCCTTGCTTCGACCAAACTTTGACCATTCGTATCTTAAGAAGAGAGACTCTATTTTTTAAGATTCAAGGTGTTTTTTGGTTCATCTCGATGACATCATCGATTTGAGACCACTTTCACTAGATTTTAAAACTATCAAATTTTTAGCTACGAACACTGTACTGAATTCTTTGCTTTGACCAAACTTTGACCATCGGTATCTTGAGAAGAGAGGCTCCATTTTTCAAGATTCATGGTGTTTTTGCTTCATCTTGACGAGATCTTCCATTTCAGAACACTTTCACCATATTTCAAAATGGTCAAATTTTTAGCTACCAACAATGTACAGGCTTCCTTTCTTTGATCAAACTTTGACCCTCTATATATTGAGAAGAGAGGCTCTATTTTTCAACATACATGGTGTTTTTTTGTTCATCTCAACGAGATCTTCCATTTGAGACCACTTTCACTAGATTTCCAAATGGTCAAATTTTTAGCTACGAACACTGTTCCAACTTTCTTTCTTTGACTAAAATTTGACCGTCTGTATCTTTAGAAGAGAGGCTCCATTTATCAAGATTCAAGGTGTTTTTTAGTTCATCTTAACGAGAACTTTGATTTGAGACCACTCTCACTAGATTTGGAAACTATCAAATTTTTAGCTAAGAACACTTTACTGACTTCCTTTCTTTGACCAAACTTTAACCATCCGATTCTTGAGAAGAGAGGCTCCATTTTCCAAGATTCAAGGTGTTTTTTGGTTCATCTCGACGAGATCTTTTATTTGAGACCACTCTCACCAGATTTCAAAACTGTCAAATTTTTAGCTATGAACATTGTACTGACTTTCTTGCTTTGACTAAACTTTGACTGTCCGTATATTGAGAAAAGAGGCTCTATTTTTCAAGATTCATAGTGTTTTTTGCTTCATCTCTATGAGATCTTCCATTTGAGACCACTTTCACCAGACTTCAAAATGGTCATATTTTTAGCTATGAATATTGTACTGACTTCCTTGCTTTAACCAAACTTTGAATGTCTGTATCTTGAGAAGAGAGGCTCAATTTTTCAAGATTTAATATATTTTTTGGTTCATCTCGATGAGATCTTCGATTTGAGACCAATTTTACCAGATTTTGAAACTGTCAAATTTTTAGCTACGAACACTGTACTGACTTCCTTGCTTTGACGAAACTTTGACCATCTGTATCTTGAGAAGAGAGGATCCATTTTTGAAGATCCATGGTATTTTTTGTTTCATCTTCACAAGAACTTCCATTTGAGACCACTTTCACTAGATTTCAAAATGGTCAAATTTTTAGCTACAAACACTGTACTGACTTCATTGCTTTGACCAAACTTTGACTGTCTATATATTGAGAAGAGAGGCTCTATTTTTCAAGATTCATGGTGTTTTTTGGTTCATCTCAATGAGATCTTCCGTTTGAGACCACTTTCACTAGATTTTAAAATAGTCAAATTTTTAACTATGAACACTATACTGACTTCCTTGCTTTGACCAAACTTTGACCATCGCTATCTTGAGAGGAGAGGCTCCATTTTTAAAGATTCAATGTGTTTTTTGGTTCATCTCGACGAGATCTTTCATTTCAGACCAGTTTCACAAGATTTCAAAATTGTCAATTTTTTAACACTGTACTGATTTACTTGCTTTAACCAAACTTTGACTGTCCGTATCTTGAGAAGAGAGGCTCCATTTTTCAAGATTCAAGGTTTTTTTTGGTTCATCTTGAAGAGATCTTCGATTTCAGACCACTTTTACCAGATTTTCAAACTTTCAAATTTTTAGTTACGAACACCGTACTGACTTCCTTACTTTGACCAAACTTTGACCATCCATATCTCTAGAAGAGAGACTCTGTTTTTGAAGATTCATGGTGTTTTTTGGTTCACCTTGACAAGATCTTCCATTTAAGACCACTTTCACCAGATTTCAAAATGGTTAAATTTTTATCCACGAACACTGTACTGAATTCCTTACTTTTACCAAACTTTGACCATCCGTATATTGAGAAGAGAGGCTCTATTTTTCAAGATTCATGGTGTTTTTTGGTTCATCTAAATGAGATATTCTATTTGAGACCACTTTCACTAGATTTTGAAACTGTCAAATTTTAAACTACGAACACTCTACTGACTTCCTTACTTTGACCAATCTTTGACCATCTGTATCTTTAGAAAGAGGCTCTATTTTTCATGATTCATGTTGTTTTTTGGTTCATCTTGACGAGATCTTCTATTTGTGACCACTTTCACCACATTTCAAAATGATCTAATTTTTAGTTACAAACACTGTACTGACTTCCTTACTTTGACCAAACTTTGACCATCCATATATTGAGAAGAGAGGCTCTATTTTTTAAGATTCAAGGTGTTTTTTGGTTCATCTCAATGAGATCTTCGAGTTGAGACCACTTTCACCAGATTTTAAAACTATCAAATTTTTAGGTATGAACATTGTACTGACTTCCTTGCTTTGACCAAATTTTGACCATCTGTATCTTGAGAAGAGAGGGTCCATTTTTTAAGATTCATGGTGTTTTTTGGTTCATCGGAATGAGAACTTCAATTTGAGACCAATTTCACTAGATTTTGAAACCATCCAATTTTTAGCTACGAACACTGTACTGACTTCCTTGCTTTGACCAAACTTTGATAGTCCATATCTTGAGAAGAGAGGCTCAATTTTTCAAGATTCAAGATGTTTTTTGATTCATCTTGACGAGATCTTCGATTTGAGACCACTTTCACCAGATTTCAAAATGGTCAAATTTTTAGCTATGAACACTGTACTGACTTCTTTGGTTTGACAAAACTTTGACCGTCCATATCTTGATAAGAGAGCTTCTATTTTTTAAGATTCAAGGTATTTTTTGGTTCATCTCAACGAGATCTTCAATTTCAAACCACTTTCACTAGATTTGGAAACCGTCAAATTTTTAGGTAGGAACATTGTACTGACTTCCTTGCTTTGTCAAAACTTTCACCATCCAAATCGTCGGAAGAGAGGCTCAATTTTTCAAGATTCATGGTGTTTTTTGGTTCATCTAGACGAGATCTTCCATTTGAGACCACTTTCATCAGATTTCAAAACTATCAAATTTTTAGCTAGGAACACTGTACTGACTTCCTTGCTTTGACCAAACTTTGACCATCCGTATATTGGGAAGAGAGGCTCTATTTTTCAAGATTCATTATGTTTTTGGTTCATCTCAATAAGATCTTCTATTTGAGATAACTTTCACCAGATTTCAAAATGGTCAAATTTTTAGTTACGAACACTGTACTAACTTCCTTTCTTTGACCAAACTTTGACCGTCTATATCGTGAGAAGAAAGGCTCAACTTTTCAAGATTCAATGTGTTTTTTGGCTCATCTTGACGAGGTCTTCAATTTGAGACAACTTTCACCAGATTTTGAAACTGTCAAATTTTTAGCTACAAACACTATACTAATTACCTTTCTTTGACAAAACTTTGACCATCCGTATCTTGAGAAGAGAGGCTCTATTTTTCATGATTCATGCTATTTTTGGGTTCATCTTGACGAGATTTTCCATTTGAGACCACTTTCACCAGATCTCAAAATAGTCAAATTTTTAGCTACGAACATTGTACTAACTACCTTGCTTTGACCAAACTTTGACCATCTGTATATTGAGAAGAGAGACTCTATTTTTCAAGATTCATGGTGTTTTTTGGTTCATCTCAATGAGATGTTCAATTTGAGACCACTTTCACCAGATTTCAAAATAGTCAAATTTTTAGCTACGAATGTTGTACTAACTTCCTTGCCTTGACCAAACTTTGACCCTCCATATATTGAGAAGAGAGCTTCAATTTGAGACCACTTTCACTAGATTTTGTAACTATCCAATTTTTAGCTACGAACACTGTACTGACTTCCTTGCTTTAACCAAACTTTGACCATCCATATCTTGAGAAGAGAAGCTCCATTTTTCAACATTCATGGGGTTTTTTGGTTAATCTTGATGAGATCTTCAATTTGAGATCACGTTCACTAGATTTTGAAACGGTTAAATTTTTAGCTACGAACACTATATTGAATTCCTTGCTTATACCAAACTTTGACCATTTGTATCTTGAGAAAAGGGGCTCCATTTTTAAGGATTCAAGGTGTTTTATGGTTCATCTTGACGTGATCTTCGATTTGAGACCAGTTTCACCAGATTTGGAAAATGTAAAATTTTAAGTTACGAACATTGTACTGACTTCTTTGTTTTGACCAAACTTTTACCTTTTGTATCTTGAGAAGAGAGGCTCCATTTTTTAAGAATCAAGGTGTTTTTTGGTTCATCTCAACGAGATCATCGATTTGAGAGCACTTTCACTAGATTTCAAAATGGTCAAATTTTTAGCTACAAACACTATGCAAACTTCTTTGCTTTGACAAAACATTCAGCATCCATCTCTTGAGAAGAGAGGCTCGATTTTTTAAGATTCAATGTGTTTTTTGGTTCATCGATGACATCTTCGATTTGAGACCACTTTCACCAGAGTTTGAAACTATCAAATTTTTAGCTACGAACATTGTATTGACTTATTTGCTTTGACCAAACTTTGACCATCCATATCTTGAGACGAGAGGCTCGACTTTTCAAAATTCATGGTATTTTTTGGTTCATCTTGATGAGATCTTCCATTTGAGACCACTTTCACCAAATTTTAAAATGGTCAAATTTTTAGCTAGGAACACTATACTGACTTCATTGCTTTGACCAAATTTTGAATGTCTGTATATTGAGAAGAGAGGCTCCATTTTAGAAGATTCAAGGTGTTTTTTGGTTCATCTTGACAAAATCTTCTATTTGAAACCACTTTCACCAGATTTTGAAACTGTCAAATTTTTAGCTACAAACACTGTACTGACTTCCTTGATTTGACCGCACTTTGACCATTTGTATCTTGAGAGGAGAGACTCCATTTTTTAAGATTCATGGTGTTTTTTGGTTCATCTTGAAAAGATCTTCCATGTAAGAACACTTTTACCAGATTTTAAAATGGTCAAATTTTTAGCTACGAACACTATACTAACTTCCTTGCTTTGACCAAACTTTGATCGTCTGTATAATGAAAAGAGAGGCTATGTTTTTCAAGATTCATGGTGTTTTTTGGTTCATCTCAACGAGATCTTCCATTTGAGACAACTTTCACCAGATTTCAAAATGATCAAATTTTTATCTACGAACACTGTACTGAGTTCCTTGCTTTAACCAAACTTTGACCGTCCGTATTTGGAGAAGAGAGGCTCCACTTTTCAAGATTCAAGGTATTTTTTGGTTCATCTTGATGAGATCTTCGATTTGAGACCACTTTGACTAGATTTTGAAATGGTCAAATTTTTAGCTACGAACAATGTATTGACTTCCTTATTTTGACCAAACTTTGACCATCTGTATCTTGAGAAGAGAGACTCCATTTTTCAAGATTCAAAGTGTTTTTTGGTTCATCTTGATGAGATCTTCCATTTGAGACCACTTTCACCATATTTTAAAATGATCAACTTTTTAACTACAAACACTGTACTGACTTCATTGCTTTGACCAAATTTTGATCGTCCGTATATTGAAAAGAGAGGCTCTATTTTTAAAGATTCATCATATTTCTTGGTTCATCTTAACGAGATCTTCCACTTGAGAAAACTTTCACCAGATTTTAAAACGGTCAAATTTTTAGCTATGAACACTCTACTAACTTCCTTGTTGTGACATAACTTTGACCATTCGTATCATGAGAAGAGAGGCTCCATTTTTTTAGATTCAAGCTATTTTTTGGTTCATCTCGGTGAAATGTTTGATTTGAGACCACTTTCACCAAATTTTGAAATGGTCAAATTTTTATTTACGAACACTGTACTGACTTCCTTGCTTTAGCCAAACTTTGACCATGTGTATCTTGAGAAGAAAGGCTATCTTTTTCAAGATTCAATATGTTTTTGGGTTCATCTTGACGAGATTTGCAAACTGTCAATTTTTTAGCTACGAAAACTGTACTAACTTCCTTGCTTTGACCAAACTTTGACCGTTTGTATCTTGAGAAGAGAGGCTCCATTTTTCAAGATTCAAGGTGTTTTTTGGTTCATCTTGACGAGATCTTTGATTTGAGACCACTTTCACCAGATTTCAAAATGGTCAATTTTTTAGCTATGAACACTATACTAACTTCTTTGCTTTGACCAAACTTTGACTGTAAGTATATTAAGAAGAGAGGCTCTATTTTTCAAGATTCATGGTGTTTTTTGGTTCATCTTGATGAGATCTTTCATTTGAGACCATTTTCACCAGATTTCATAACGTTTAAATTTTTAGCTATGATTACTATACTGATTACCTTGCTTTGACCAAACTTTGTCCGTCTGTATCATAAGAAGAAAGTCTCAATTTTTTAGGATTCAAGGTATTTTTTAGCTCATCTTGACGAGGTCTTCGATTTGAGACCACTTTCCCCAGATTTTAAAACTGAAAACTTTTTAGCTATGAACACTATACTAACTTCCTTGCTATGACCAAACTTTGACCATCTGTATCTTGAGAGGAGAGGCTCCATTTTTCATGATTCATGGTCTTTTTTGGTTCATCTTGACAAGATCTTCCATTTGAGACCACTTTCACTAGATTTCAAAATGGTCAAACTTTTAGCTACAAACACTATACTAACTTCCTTACTTTGACCAAACTTTGACCATCCGTATGTTGAGAAAAGAGACTCCATTTTTCAAGATTCATGGTGTTGTTTGGTTCATCTCGACGAGATGTTTGATTTTAGACGACTTTCACCAAATTTCAAAATGGTCAAATTTTTAGCTATGAACACTATACTGACTTCCTTGCCTTGACCAAACTTTGACCGTCTGTATCTTAAGAACAGAGGCTCCATTTTTCAAGATTCAAGCTATTTTTTGGTTCATCTAAACAAGATCTTCGATTTGAGACCACTTTAACTAGATTTTTAAACTGTCAAATTTTTAGCTAGGAACACTGTACTGACTTCCTTGTTTTGACCAAACTTTAACCATTCATATCTTGAGAACAGAGGCTCCATTTTTTCAGATTCAAGTTGATTTTTGCTTCATCTTGACGAAATCTTTGATTTGAGACTATTTTAACAAGATTTGGAAACTATCAAATTATTAGCTACGAACACTATACTCACTTCCTTGCTTTAACCAGAGTTTGACCATCTATATTTTGAGAAGTGAGGCTCCATTTTTCAAGATTCAAGGTGTTTTTTGGTTCATCTCGAGGAGATCTTCGATTTGAGATGACTTTTACTAGATTTTGAAACTATAAAATTTTAAGCTACGAACATTGTACTGACTTTCTTGCTTTGACCAAACTTTGACCATTCGTATCTTGAGAAGAGATGCTCTATTTTTCAAGTTCCAAAGTGTTTTTTGGTTCATCTTGACGAGATCTTTGAATTGAGACCACTTTTACCATATTTTGAATCTGTCTAATTTTTAGCTACGAACACTATACTCACTCCCTTGCTTTTACCAAATTTTGACCATCCGTATCTTGAGAAGAGAGGTTCCATTTTTTAAGATTCAAGATGTTTTTTGGTTCATCTCAATGAGATCTTAGATTTGAGACAACTTTCACCAAATTTCAAAACTGTCAAATTTTTAGCTACGAATATTGTACTGACTTCTTTGCTTTGACCAAACTTTGATCGTTCGTATCTTGAGAAGAGAGGCTCCATTTTTCAAGATTCAAGGTGTTTTTTGGTTCTTCTTGATGAGATCTTGGATTTGAGACCACTTTCACCAGATTTTGAAATGGCCATATTTTTAGCTACGAACAGTAATGTACTGACTTCCTTTCTTTGACCAAACTTTGACCATCTATATCTTAAGAAGAGAGGCTCCATTTTCCAAGATTCAAGGTGTTTTTTGGTTCATCTTGACGAGATCTTCAATTTGAGACCACTTTCACCAAATTTGGAAAATGTTAAATTTTTAGCTACAAACACTGTACTGACTTCTTTGCTTTGACCAAACTTTAACCGTCCATATAATGAAAAGAGAGGCTATATTTTTGAAGATTCATGGTGTTTTTTGGTTCATCTCAATGAGATCTTCCATTTGAGACAAGTTTCACCAGATTTCAAAATGGTCAAATTTTTAGCTACAAATACTATACTGACTTCCTTGCTTTGACCAAACTTTAACCATCCGTATCTTGAGAAGAGAGGCTCCATTTTTCAAGATTCAAGGTATTTTTTTATTCATCTTGATGAGATCTTTGATTTCAGACCACTTTCACCAGATTTGAGGTGTTTTTTAGTTCATCTTGATGAGATCTTCCATTTGAGACCACTTTCACCATATTACAAAATAGTAAAATTTTTAGCTACAAACATTGTATTGACTTCCTTGCTTTGACCAAACTTTAACCATCTGTATATTAGGAAGAGAGACTCTATTTTTCAAGATTCATCATATTTTTTTATTCATCTCAATGAGATCTTCCACTTTAGACAACTTTCACTAGATTTTAAAACAGTGAAATTTTTAGCTATGAACACTCTACTAACTTCCTTGTTGTCACAAAAATTTAACCGTTGGTATCCTGAGAAGAGAGGCTCCATTTTTCAAGATTCAAGGTGTTTTTTGGTTCATCTCGATGAGATCTTTGATTTGAGACCACTTTCACCAGATTTTGAAATGGTCAAATTTTTAGCTACGAACACTGTACTAACTTCCTTACTTTGGAAAAATTTTGACCATTTGTATCTTGAGAAGAGAGGCTATCTTTTTCAAGATTCAAGGTGTTTTTTGGTTCATCTTGACGAGATTTGGAAACTATCAATTTTCTAGCTACGAAAACTATACTGACTTCCTCACTTTGACCAAACTTTGACCGTCTGTATCTTGAGAAGAGAGGCTCCATTTTTCAAGATTCAAAGTGTTTTTTGGTTCATCTTGACAAGATCTTTGATTTGAGACCACTTTCACCAGATTTTAAAAAGGTTAAATTTTTAGCTACGAACACTGTACCGACCCCCTTGCTTTGACCAAACTTTGACCATATGTATATTGGGAAGAGAGGCTCTATTTTTCAAGATTCATGGTATTTTTTGGTTCATCTTGACGAGATCTTTCATTTGAGACCATTTTCACCAAATTTTAAAACAATCAAATTTTTAGCTATGAATACTATACTGATTTCATTACATTGACCAAACTTTGACCATCTATATCTTGAGAATAGAGGCTCAATTTTTTAAGATTCAAGGTGTTTTTTGGATCATCTCCACAAGATCTTTGATTATATACCACTTTCACCAGATTTTGAAACTGTCAAATTTTTAGCTACGAACACTATCCTGACTTCCTTGCCCTGAACAAACTTTGATCATTCGTATGTTAAGAAGAGAGACTCCATTTTTCATGATTCATGATGTTTTTTGGTTCATCTTGATGAGATCTTCCATTTGAGACCACTTTCACAAGATTTCAAAACGGTCAATTTTTTAGCTATGAACATTGTACTAACTTCCTTGCTTCGACCAAACTTTGACCTTTCGTATATTGAGAAGATAGGCTCTATTTTTTAAGATTCATGGTGTTTTTTGGTTCATCTCAATGAGATCTTCCATATAAGACCACTTTCACTAGATTTTAAAATGGTTAAAATTTTAGATACAAACACTATACTGACTTCCTTGCCATGTCCAAACTTTGACCATCTGTATCTTGACAAGAGAGGCTCCATTTATCAAGATTGAAGGTGTTTTTTGGTTCATCTTAACGAGATCTTCAATTTGAGACCACTTTCACCAAATTTTTCAACTATTAAATTTTTAGGTACGATCATTGTACTGCTTCCTTACTTTGACCAAACTTTGACCATCTGTATCTTTAGAAGAGAGACTCCATTTTTAAAGATTCATGGTATTTTTTGGTTCATCTTGACGAGATCTTCCATTTGTGACCACTTTCACCAAATTTTAAAATGGTCAAATTTTAAGCTACGAACACTGTACTGACTTCCTTGCTTTGACCAAACTTTGACCATCTGTATCTTGAAAAGATAGACTCTATTTTTCAAGATTTAAGGTGTTTTTTGGTTCATCTCAACGAGATCTTCGATTTGAGACCACTTTCACTAGATTTTGAAACTGTCCAATTTTTAGCTACTAACATTGTACTGACTTCCTTGCTTTGACTAAACTTTGACCATCCATATCTTGAGAAGAGAGGCTCAATTTTTTAAGATTCATAATTTTTTTTGGTTCATATTAACAAGATCTTCCATTTGAGACCACTTTCACCAGATTTCAAAATGGTCAAAGTTTTAGCTATGAACATTGTACTGACTTGTTTACTTTGACCAAACTTTGACGATATGTATATTGAGAAGAGAGGCTCCATTTTTCAAGATTCATGGTATTTTTTGGTTCATCTCAACGAGATCTTCGATTTGAGACCACTTTCACCAAATTTTGAAACTGTCAAATTTTTAGCTACGAAGACTGTACTGCATTCCTTTCTTTGACTAAAGTTTGACCATCCATATTTTGAGAAGAGAGTCTCCATTTTTTTAGATTCATGGTGTTTTTTGGTTCATCTTGATGAGATCTTCCATTTGAGACCACTTCACCATATTTCAAAATGGTCAAATTTTTAGCTATGAACACTGTACTAGCTTCCTTGCTTTGACCAAACTTTGACTGACCGTATCTTGAGAAGAGAGGCTCCATTTTTAAAGATTCAAGGTGTTTTCTGGTTCATCCCAATGAGATCATTGATTTGAGACCACTTTCACCAGATTTTGAAACATCCAAATTTTTACCTGCAAATAATGTACTAACTTCCTTGCTTTGACCAAACTTTAACCATTTGTATCTTGAGAAGAGAGGCTCCATTTTTCAAGATTCAAGGTGTTTTTTGGTTCATCTTGACGAGATCTTCGATTTGAGACCACTTTCACTAGATTTGGAAATTGTCAAATTTTTAGTTGTGAACAATTTACTGACTTCCTTGCTTTGACCAAACTTTGACCGTCTGTATCTCTAGAAGAGAGGCTCCATTTTTCAAGATTCAAGGTATTTTTTGGTTCATCTTAAAGAGATCTTTGATTTGAGACAACTTTCACTAGATTTGGAAGCTATCAAATTTTTAGCCACGAACACTGTACTTACTTTTTTGCTTTGACCAAACTTTGATAGTCTGTATCTTGAGAAGAGAGGCTCCATTTTTTAAGATTCAAGGTGTTTTTTGGTTCATCTTGATGAGATATTTGATTTGAGACCACTTTCACCAGATTTCAAAATGGTCAAATTTTTAGCTACGAACACTATACTAACTTCCTTGATTAACCAAACTTTGACGTCTGTATCTTGATAAGAGATGCTCTATTATTTAAGATTCAAGGTGGTTTTTGGTTCATCTCAACGAGATCTTCCATTTGAGACCGTTTTCACAAGATTTCAAAATTGTCAAATTTTTAGCTACAAACACTGTACTGACTTCCTTGCTTTGACCAAACTTTGACCATCTGTATCTTTACAAGAGAGGCTCCATTTTTCAAGTTTCAAGGTGAATAAGGTGAAATGGGATTCACCAAAATGGATAGGGGAAATATTAGATCTACTTCCAAATTCTCAAAGGAGAGATCCAAATTGATCAACCAAAAGGTTTATGCACAATCAAATCAATCTATGGAGAATATGAAAGAAGAAGAAAACCTTATATTTCCTTATGGATGATATATGTTTAAAAATTAAAATAATTGAAAGGCAAATACTAACCTCAAAATAGGGAAAATCTGGAAAATGCCAATTTTTTATGTCTGTGTGTAGTTTCAGGCAATTCTGCAACCTATTTTGGACTAGAAATATCGAGATGAAGAAAACCCAAAAAAATTTTATCTTTCTGATAGCAGGTAGTCTTTGACCCTGATAAAAGGTCAAAGGGTACATTAATATTTTGAAGGTCAACCTTGACTTTGTTCACAGATCTTGAAAGTTCACCAAAAAGGGTATCCAAATCCAAGCTCAGATCTATAGTTTTGCACCTGTACCTATAAGAAAAAGAAGGTTTTTGTTTTTTGTATGGGGGTTTGCCTTGGTCAAACCCCAATTTAGGAATTAACCTTGAAATTGAATTGAAATTGTATTCCACATAAAGAAAGTAAATGAAACAATTCACCTTGCTTATGTTGAAGTCCTTGTAGAGGATTAGAATCCTCAAATCCATAATTAGGGATACTCCAATGGATGTGGAATGAATGTAGGATGTCTCAAATCAATGGTATTTGATCTTCAACACCAATCTTAAATGGATATTTGCATAGGAATTGACTTGGATGAATGTGGAAGGATGGATCTTCAAGGGGGCTCCAAAGAGATTGAATCCTTCAATGGCTAACAATGGATCTCCTTGATGAATGAATGCTTGAACACTTGAATGCTTGAAGGCTTGCTTGAATGCTTGAATTTGATGAACTACAACTGATTTAGAACCCGATTGAAGAATCTATGATTTAAGATCATTGAGCTGATTGATTATATATGTAATATGATTGAATCAGTATTATGTTGTCATTGATGTCAACTAGTATGACATCACTTATCTTGTAAGTTACTATACTGAAACATCTATGGAAAAGGAGTGAAAGAGATGAAGAACATAAATATCTACATGAGGAAGATGGATGTGACATATGAGGCTAAAGAATGCATTGAGTAACTTGTTGATGAGTCTATGACCTTATGATATTGACTTGATTATGTTTCATTCATCTATGATGAGGTAAAGAGTTGAAAGACATAAAGCAGTGTTGTCGGTTGATGAAGCATTTCAGTATACACCAACGGAGTGTAGTGTATACCAAGCATAGTGTAAATTGAGCTTGTGTTCATTGATGTATTTCTTTGTTAACTGAGAAGAACAGAACAAACTAAATGATTAGTTTAGCCGATAAGATTGATGAGCTAGAAAGTGTATGATTTTGAGGTAACAGATAATGTTTGTTACACTGATCGATGGCTAAAAAAATTTAGGAAAGATCTAATGGATGAGAATCAAATGTGTTATTGACAAAAGTGTTGAGGTATGTTTAAGAGGCAAAGTCAATGAAGATGATTAAGCGGAAAAATTTGATGGAGCAGAAGAAAATGGTTTACATGTCTATATAAGAGACTGGAGATTTCACAATGAGTGTGATGCTAGAAGAGAAGGAAACTGTAGAATCATCACATGAATAAGTTTTGATGCATTCTAATCATACTAGTTAAGGAGAACCCTACTACAAAGCATTATCGAGTGACAGAGAGTAATTACTGATGGACAGTAAGTTGATATATTATTGAATAAGAAATGTTACATTGATCAGAAAGATTTGTATGAGCTGAAAATTCATCTATATATTTGCAATTGAAGTTTATTAAGACAAATCACCT
Organism: Chamaecyparis obtusa; assembly: GCA_027943335.1. NCBI lineage: Eukaryota > Viridiplantae > Streptophyta > Pinopsida > Cupressales > Cupressaceae > Chamaecyparis > Chamaecyparis obtusa. Next base: position 6,980,399 of record BSBK01000370.1, on the reverse strand, counting down.
ACTGTTACATATTTAACCATTGTACACAGTCAAATCTCTTAACTAAGTGGACTAAGAAATTCTTATTATGTATCATTCATAGAATGAGCATTATTATCTTGTTAACCCCAGAGTGACTGTTGGTTGGATGATAATGGTTGGTATTAAATCCTCTAGCAAGGTCACACCTAATAGTGTGTTTGTAACCTTTAACAGGGTTAGGTCTTCACCGACCTCACTTCAAAAGAGTGAATATTTTGGGTTGCCGATCCTAGGTGGTTTTTCCCTTCACAGGGTTTCCACGTTAAATCTCTTGTGGTATGTGTTGATTTTGATATTTGTTTTGATGTTATATTTACATGTTGCATATTTGATTTGCTCGGTAACAACTATATGTTATTAGACTGATAATCGGTAAAAGCATAGACAGTAAAAGTATTTTAAGTTATCGAGTAGCAGAAATTGAAGTATTTATTTTTGGATTATACATTTTGTATTGGGAAAGTGATTAACTGATTCACCCCCCTCTCAGTTATTCTAACAATTGGTATCAAAGTGTTGGTTGCTTTGAATAGAGTTTTAAGGACTTCAGTACAAAGATCTCAAAATGTATAAGAGGGAAGTGCCAAGACTAAACAAAGAGAACTTCACAGTATGGCAAAGCCCGATGAAGTTGCACATATCTAGAATTGGGAATTCTGCACTAGAATTGTTGGAGAATGGCTATATAGAACCGACCACTAGTCCCCTAAAACTTGATCAACTGAAAGACAGGCATGAACACAATGTTACTATGATGGAAATTTTTGCTGCCTGTACCGATGCCAAATTTGAAGATATCAAAAGCTGGACTACTACAAAAGCCATGTGGGATAAACTTTCTCAAGTTTACAGTGGAGATGCGAATGTCAAAAGAGCTAGAGCAGAAAGCTTAAGGGGCAGATTCGATGATATGAAGATGAAAGAAGGTGAGAATATTGTGCAATACACAAATAGACTGAAAGAGGTAGCACATGCTACTAGAGCATCTAATGGAGTCATTAGTTAAGAAACAGTTGTAAGAAAAGTACTTAGAACCTTATTGTCGGTTTACACAATCAGAATATCTACTATTCATGAGACAAGGTCTGCATCTGGTAATGTACTTACACTTGACAATCTAATTGGCAAACTTACAACCTTTGAGTTAAATAACTTTGATAATAGTGTTGTTCCATTTGTTGAGTCCACTTTCATGTCTTCTCTAAAGATTAGTAAGTCTAGCAAGAATAATAAAAATGGTGATAGTGACAATAATACCGATGATGAGCTTGATCAACTTGAATCTCTTATAGCCAGAAGATTACCCAAAGGAAAAGGAAGGTATAGAGGTAAGCTACCTTTGGCATGCTTTAACTATAAAGAGGTTGGCCACATCACTACTAGATGTCCACATAAGAAAGATTATTATAGAACCAAAGACTGATCTAAAGGAAGCTATGGGAGAAGATCCAATAGAGTCTACCAACACAACAGAGATAACCGAGACAGTAATGAAAAAGGGAAAAAGGTATGTTTCATAGCCAAAGATAATGAATCTAAATCTAATTTTGATGATGATGTAGGAGTTGTATTTGTTGCTATGAAAGATGACTCGGAGGAAGAAGAAGAAAAACATGAAGAAACAATACTGCTTTCTAAAGTTAACAAAAATAATACATGGATCATAGACAGTGGCTGTACACATCACATGATTGGTGATGAGGAGAAATTTGATCTACTTGAAAAATACAATGGAGGATCAGTTAAGATGGATAATGACACACCCTATATGGTAAGAGGTAAAGGATCCTTGATGATAAATGATATGTTAAAATGTGATAATGCTTATTGGGTAGATGGACTAAACTATAACTTGTTAAGTGTGGCACAACTGAACAATTTAGGTCACCGAGTTGCTTTTGAGAGAAAGAAAGTGAAAATCATTGATGATGGAGGAAGACTAGTTGGAACTGGAGCACAATCAAGAGGTAATCTGTAGGTAATCTATTTTATCTTGATACTGATGAGTCTTCTTTCTTGATGATGAAAAATGAAGATGCTTGGTTGTGGCATAAAAGGTTATGCCATGTGAATTTTGATAATATGATTAAAGTCAGTAAAAGGAAAAGATTTAGAGGTTTTCCTAACTTGACAAAACCAAATCATGTTATGTGTCATGAATATCAAAAAGGAAAAATGACTAAATCTAGTTTCAAAAGTAAGGACTATTCAACAAAGAAGATACTTGAGTTGGTTCATACTGACCTATGTGGTCCTATGAGAATTTAGAGTTATTATGGTGATAAATACTTTATTCTTTTTGTTGATGACTATACTAGATTGATGACTTTTATGTTCTTAAAAGAAAAATCTGAATCATTTAAGATGTTTAAGTGGTATAAAGCTAAGGTAGAAAAAGAGACTGGTAAGGAATTGAAATGCCTAAGATTTGATAGAGGAGGTGAATTTATCTCTGATGAATTTACTAATTTCTATAATGAGCACGGTATTAAAAGATAGGTCTCTACACTGAGGACACCTCAACAGAATGGGATTGCTGAAAGAAGAAATAGGTCAATAGTTGACTGTGCTAGGACACTGATGCTACAAAAGAATGTTGCTCAGACATACTAGAGGGAAGCTGTCAGTACATCAATTTATGTACTTAACCGAGTTCAACTAAAGAAGGACACCAACAAGACACCCTATGAGTTGTGGTTTGGACACAAACCTACTGTAAGTTATTTCAAAAATTTTGGAAGTAAATGTTTTATTCTAAAGGATGAGAGAAATGGTAAATTTGACTTAAAAGGTGAAGGGATATTTCTAGGATATTCCACTAAAAGCAAAGCATATAAGCGTTTGAATAAAACTAATAATAAAATGATTGAAAGCACTAATGTCTGAGTTGATGAGTTTGATGAAAAGAACATAGAGGAAAGTACAAAGGAACCAGAAGACTATGGTAGATTCACTTACATTGAACATCTAGAGTATCTATCGAAGCCACAACCTGTGATAACTGGGCAGCAGGAAAACAATACCGAACAACAGGAAAGAGAAACCGATGAGCAGGATGGCCCTACCAAGCAAGAAAATGAACCTAGATAGGATGAACAAGAAAGAAGAAATAGGATAATGGTGAGTTTTGTCAGAAGACATCATCCTGAAACACAAATTATTGGAGACAAACAAGATGGCATGAAAACAAGGAGCAAAGCAAGACAAGGTACATATCTAGTTTGTGATTATGAATCAAAAAATGTAAAAGTTGCATTAGAAAATGATGAATGGGTTAATGAAATGAAAGAGGAAATATAAAAAAAGAGAAGAACAAAACCTGGACCTTAGTACCCCGACCTAAAGATAAAAATGTTATCGATACTAAGTGGATATTCAGGAACAAGCAGAATGAGAATGGAGAAGTAACAAGAAATAAAGCTAGATTGGTATGTAAAGGATATGCACAGGAGGAAGGAATTGATTATGGTGAAACATTTGCACCTGTTGCTAGATTGGAAGGAGTTAGAATGCTACTTGTATATGCTACACACAAGAAATTTGAGGTTTATCAAATGGATGTCAAGTCAGCATTTCTGAATGGAATACTTGAAGAAGAAGTCTACATAGAACAACCTGAAGGGTTCGTTGATCTTCAAATAGCATGATGAATGGGTTAATGAAATGAAAGAGGAAATATAAAAAATAGAGAAGAACAAAACCTGGACCTTAGTACCCCGACCTAAAGATAATGTAACAAACTCTAGCTTAACTTGCTTCTAGAGCCTTTGGTGGTACTCTAGCTTAACTTGACTCTAGCATACCATATCTAGAGCCTTTGTAAATATATCTGCAAGTTGTTCTTTTGATGTAACAAACTCTAGCTTAACTTGCTTCTCCTATACTTGTTCTCTCAAGTAGTGATACTTAATTGATATGTGCTTTGTTTTAGAATGCATCATTGGATTCTTTGAAATGTTTATTGCACTGGTGTTATCACAGTATATAATCACTGGCTCAGTGATTATCTCATTCATACCTTCTAGAACTTTCTTAATATATGCAATATTTGAACAGTTTGTAGCAGCAGCAACATACTCTGCTTCAACTATAGTTAATTTACATCCAGTATAGTTGAAGATATGGTATGTAGATTACATACCATATCTTCTTTAGTTAGTTTACATCCAGTAGCCATCGGTGTTCCCACAGGTTTTTCATCTTCCATGCCAAATGTTTTCAATACTTCCTTGATATATTTTGATTGTGAGATGAATATCCCATCACTCTGCTGAATCACTTGTAGTCCTAGAAAGAACTTGCAAATATCCCATCACTCTGATGAATATCTCATACAAAACTTGAAAATATGGTATGTAGATTACATAAAGCTTTATATGGTTTGAAGCAAGCACCGAGAGCTTGGTATGAGAGGCTACATACTTATTTGTTAAGTATAAGATTTGTAAGAACAAGTGAGAACATCAATTTGTATATGAAAGGAGATACTGATGATACAATTCTTATTGCTGAAATTTTTGTGGATGACATTATATTTGGAGGTCAAGATCAAATATGTAAAGCCTTTGCTGATGAAATGAGGAATGAATTTGAAATGTCTATGTTTGGAGAGATTAAGTTCTTTCTAGGACTACAAGTTATTCAACAGAGTGATGGGATATTCATCTCACAATCAAAATATATCAAGGAAGTATTGAAAACATTTGGCATGGAAGATGAAAAACTTGTGGGAACACTGATGGCTACTAGATGTAAACTAACTAAAGAAGATGAAACTAAAAAGGTGAACCAAACACTATACCGAACAATGATTGGTAAGTTAATGTATGTAGTTCACAATAGACCAGACATAGCACATGCTATGGGAATAGTTGCTAGATTTTTTGCTAATCCTAGAGAATCACATGATTGCTAATAAAAGAATCTTAATATACCTGAAGAAAATAGAGGACTAGGGATTATGGTATCCTAAGGAAGGCAAGTTTGAACTCAGAGTCTATACCGACACTAATTGGGCTGGAAATGTGGATGACAAAAAAAGTACCACCAAAGGAGCATTTTTCTTTGGTGAAAGACTTGTTACCTGGACAAGTAAGAAACGGGCTTGCATTTCTTAGTCTATAGTTGAAGCAGAGTATGTTGCTGCTACTACAAACTGTTCAAATATTGCATATATTAAAAAAAGTTTTGGAAGGTATGAATGAGATAATCACTGAGCTAGTGATTATATATTGTGATAACACCAGTGCAATAAACATTTCAAAGAATCCAATGATGCATTCTAAAACAAAGCACATATCAATTAAGTATCACTACTTGAGAGAACAAGTATAGGAGAAGCAAGTTAAGCTAGAGTTTGTTACATCAAAAGAACAACTTGCAGATATATTTACAAAGGCTCTACCGAAGGATAAATTTGAGTACTTGAGGACTAGACTAGGGGTCCATCCCCTATCTACCGGTCACTAAGGTGATCTAGATGTTGCATCAACCTAATCTTATCAAAAGATCATTCATATTAATGCAGCATAGTCCACACTTTAGATCATGTCTAAGGTTGTGAAAAGTACTAGAATAGATTGGCATATCAGTATATAGAGATAAAGAGTATGCACTGGACAACAAAGAGTTACTTGGCTACTGAAGAGCTATTTGTTTATTTGTTTCTTTAGAATTGTTGTCAAAGGGAGAGATAAACAATATGAAATAATATACACTGATGAGAACTATCTGAGGGAGAGACAAATTGAAGAAAGGGAGAGAACTGAAGATCAGTTACTGAGAATAGAAGAAGGAATCTGAGAGCTGAAAAAGATTATAATTGAAGAATGTCAAAGCTACATTTGTAATGTTGTTGAGTAATGTAGTGATTAAACATATTAAGCTAGGGAGAGCTTGTACAACATTTTTTTCACAGAGTTGTAGAATACATGTTTGGTATGTGTATGGTATATTTCATATTTCTTGAGTTGCCATTAATGCCAAAGGGAGAGATTGATGAACTACAACTGATTTAGAATCTGATTGAAGAATCTATGATTTAAGATCACTGAGCTAATTGATTAGATATGTAATATGATTGAATTAGTATTATGTTGTCATTGATGTCAACTAGTTTGACAACACTTATCTTGTAAGTTACTATACCGAAACATCTATGGAAAAGGAGTGAAAGAGATGAAGAACATAAATATCTACATGAGGAAGATGGATATGATAGATGAGGTTAAAGAATGCATTGAGTAACTTGTTAATGAGTCTATGACCTTATGATATTGACTTGATTATGTTTCATTCATCTATGATGAGGTAAAGAGCTGAAAGACACAAAGCAATGTTGTTAGTTGATGAAGCATGTCAATATACACCGATGGAGTGTACTGTATACCAAGCACACTGTAAATTGAGCTTGTGTTCACCAACACATTTCTTTGTTAACTAAGAAGAATAGAATGAACTAAATGATTAGTTTAGCCAATCAGATTGATGAGCTGGAAAGTGTATGATTTTGGGGTAACAGATAATGTTTGTTACACTGATCGATAGCTAACAAAATTTAGGAAAGATCTAATGGATGACAATCAAACGTGTTATTGACACAAGTGTTGAGGTATGTTTAAGAGGAAAAATAAATGAAGATGATTAAGTGGAATAATCTGATGGAGTAGAAGAAAATGGTTTACATGTCTATATAAGAGACTAGAGATTTCACAATGAGTGTGATGCCAAAAGAGAAGGAAATTATAGAATAATCACGTGAATAAGTTTTCATGCATTCTGATCATACTGGTTAAGCAGAAACCTACTACAGAGCATTATCGAGCGATAGAGAGTGATTACTGACAGACAGTAAGATGATATATTATTAAATCAGAAATGTTACATTGATCAGAAAGATTTGTATGATCTAAAAATTGATTTGTATATTTGTAATTGAAGTTGTATTAAGATAGATCACCTATGGTTACATATTTAACCATTTTACATAGTCAAATCTCTTAACCGAGTGGACTAAGAAAATCTTATTATGTATCATTCATAGAATGAGCATTGTTATCCTGTCAACCCCAGAGTGACTGTTGGTTAGATGATAATGGTTGGTTTTAAATCCTCTAACAAGGTCACACCTAATAGTGTGTTTGTAACCTTTAACAGGCTTGGGTCTTCATTGACCTCACTTCAAAAGAGTGAATATTTTGGGTTGCCGGTCCCAAGTGGTTTTTCCCTTCATAGGGTTTCCACATTAAATCTCTTGTGTTAAGTGTTGATTTTGATATTTGTTTTGATGTCATATTTACATGTTGCATATTTGATTTGATTGGTAGCAACTATATGTTATTAGACTGATAATCAATAAAAGCATAAACAGTAAAAGTATTTTAAGTTACTGAGTAGTATAAATTGAAGTATTTGTATTTGGATTATACATTTTGTATTGGGATAGTGATTAACTGATTCACCCCCCTCTCAGTTATTCTAATAGAATTCACTTTCTTTTACTTGAAATCTTTCTCATGAAATTGCTTGAAAACTTGGTTGAGAGATGTGTGAAAATGAGAGAGGAAGGCCTCCTTTTATAGTGAACTAGGACACAATCTTCTAGAGGGGCCATCTTGGAGAATTAAATTCCAATTAGGTCCTAACCTTTATAAATATACTTAGATTAAATAAAATTAAGAATTTACCATCCTGAAACCCAAAATGGCTGACCCGGAGGTGGGAAAAAAGAATCTTTTTGAAACCCAATATCCAGAAATCAGAAAATCTTGAAATTTGAAATCTAGGTCAAGGATGAGGTAGACCCCACCCTAGATTAGGTTCGAGGTCATCCCTGACCTAGGTCAAGGTCAAGGTTGACTTTGACCTTGAGGTCAGAAACCTCAGGACCTCAATCCAAAATGCTAGGAAATACAGAAATAAAGTGAAAAACAGGGGCAGAGAGAAGCAGAATGGGGGGAGAAAGTCAGATACGTGCAAAGACCCAATCAAGGCACTTAACATGAACCCAGACCACTTACTCAAAAGGCTAAATGCTCTTATCATGGAAGTGCTTCCACTTTAAGATGATACCCAAGGTGTTTTTTGGTTCATCTCGACGAGATCTTTGATATGAGACCACTTTCACAAGATTTTGAAATTGTCAAATTTTTAGCTATGAACATTATATTGACTTCCTTTCTTTGACCTAACTTTGACCATTTGTATCTATTAGAAATAGGGAATACTGAGAGGGGGGTGAATCAGTATTCTACAAACTTTTTCTTTTGCCCAATTATAGATATAACAGATTAACTTGATACTTGCAAAACAAAGTAAACTAAATAGCATGCATAGCAATAAAGAAAAGGAACTCATAACACATTATTTGTTGATGAGGAAACCCTGGCCAAGGGAAAACCCCAGTGGGGAAGATACCCACAATGATCCACTAATCAGAAGTATCATGTTAAGGATGTTGACCCTATTAGGAGCCTATTACATACATATAGTGTCTCAGTCCCCATTAAGGGACTCTAGGCCTTGTTAGAAGCCTCAACCCTACTAAGAGTTGGTAGAACACATAGAATGATTACAAGATAAGTTCACTGCCCAAACATGTAAAGTACAATGATTTATGATTAAAAAAAGGATAAGGTATATAACCTTTCACTACTGCTGAATAGCTTTCCTATTCTGATCTTTATCTTCGCTTGCATATACAAAATCTGCTTGCTTGATTTTTATAGTTTACAAGTTTGCGTCAATATATTTTACATGTATATGTCATGCTTATATCTTCACATTACATATGTCTTACATTTATACAAGTTATTAAGAATAATAACTTTTATAGTCGACTTTACAAAACATAAAGCACTTTACAAAATACATATTAACTTATTCTTCCTGAAGGTTAACATCTAGGATGTTGTCCCTTATATGATTAAGTTATTATTTTGATAAACAAAATAATCCCTTAACTATTTAATCATTCTATCTTCTTTCTTTATCATGTTGGTTTCAACTTTGTCTTTGGTAATACTACTATAACTTCTTCCTTACATGCCATACAAACTTGCGCTCTTAGGTGAGTCCTCAATATACATCAAAGTATCTATTTTCAAGTGTGCAAGCACTGAACTTACTTATATCAACATCACCAACCAAAATTGTCTTTGGTTAGACTAGGAAAATATTGCTTACACTTAGACAATTTTACTCTGCGCTCTATCATAACTACTTCCTGTCATATGCAGTCTTCATATAGACTATATGTTTCCATAATGACAAAAAATAGATATCTAACTCATTCAAATTTCCAACAATCTCCCCCTTTTTCATTGGTGGCAACATATGAGAAAATTGGCTAAGTCATTCAAAACTTAAAATTCAAAATGTGGCCATAGCAAAAAAATTTCTTCACTATCCTTATATCTCCAGATATATTATATATCATCTATACTCCCCCTATGAATATACTTCCATATCATATATATCAATATATCAATTTTTTCCTATCACTACCCCTTTGACAATAATGACAAAAAAAAGGGTGCCAAAACTGTGTTCTCAAAAATGTTTACCTTTGATTCAAAATTGCAAAGCTGGTAGGCTTGCAACACAATCTAAAAAAATTACTTTTATGCTCTCTATCTCCTTCTCCCATGCCTTCTTAAAATTTTCTAAAACACTAAGTAATGCACATAAACCGTAAGATGCAATCTCACATGCATGAAGGTTTTCAAAGTTAAACTTCTCATAAGATGTCTTGGATGAAAGACATTCTTCCAATTGTCCTTCAATGATGCTTATCTTAATTGAAATGTGCTCTCTTAGTAGAGAGAATCTTCTCAATTTCCTTTCTCTTTCATCATTAAGAATTCTTATTTCATCATTCAATTTACTGATTCTCTTCTCAAGATCTAATATCTTTGCATTTGGGCTGGATAAAAGATTTACCTCTGTTTGAATTTCTGCCTCTTTTGCACTTATCTTCTCAATCACTTTTGATACATGATTTTCTATTTTTGTACACTGAATATACAAAGCTTTTCCTCTGTCCAAATTCTTTCTAAGGTCCTTGATACACACATCCAGATTATTAATATCATTTTTGATATTCTGAATTATATTTTAAAAAATTTTGGCCTCATAGGCTGCCTAAGCCTTTATTGTAGCTATGTCTGATAAGTTAGTGAATTCATTTTCAAATGTCTTCACAACTTCTTTAGCTTTTACCTATGGATCTGCCTCTTTTATCTGACTGGTCACAACACTCTGCAACATTTCTATCACTTCCCACAATGATCCTTCAAGGCTTTTTACTTTCTTGTTTTTACCAATAATTTTGTTTAGGGATGAGATCAACTCCATTTGATCATCACCATCAACTTATTTTCCAAGATTAGTAAAAATGGTTTCTAACTATGGTTTCTCTACTGCAATCTCAGGGGTAGGATTGATTTTTGCTTTACCTTGTGCTCCTTTCTATCCTACAATCTCTATATTTACCTAAATTTCTACTTTTTTTCCCTCTTCTTTCCTTGTTTCCTTCCTTTCTTCCTCAACTGACATGTCATGTTCTTCGAAAGCCAAATTTTCAACAATGTTCTCAAGGTTGCTAAATGGATTGCCATCACTATCCAGTGTGATATGTGTTCCTTCCACAATCATTGATTCATTTGCAATGTTGATTGATGGTGGTGGAGAGGGACTTTTCTGGTGCTCAACTTCCAAAGCTTGATCTACTGCATTTGACTGTTTACTAACACTTGTAGTCATTATCTTTACAATTTCTTGTTTAGTTTCCTTGTTAATTTCTTCATAATTTCCTCCCATTATCTGAATTGTTCTCCTTTTTGTTCTTAAGTGAGTGCTAAGATCTTTCATGAATTCCTTGAAGTGGTCTTCATCTCTAATATCATAGAGCTTTCTCACAAAATTTTATCTAATCTTATTGTCTTCTTCAACTGCTCTCTTATTTATGTTTACTAATTTCTCAAACAATTCATCAGGTATCTTCCCTTGAATAGTATCAAATTTCTTATCTCCTAAGATCATGTGTCTGACAACTACATTTTCTAAGTTCAATCTCTCTATAAAATTGTATAACTCATAGTATTTGTTCATCTTAGAAAAGTCTCCATCATTGATGATTTGAGCATTTACCTTATCTATCTTTGGTTTCCATTTCTTCTTCTTGACTTTAGTATCTTCATCATCTTTTATTTCTGATACTTTCCTTTGTACTGGGGCAACTATTGTTTTCTATCTCTTACCGAGTCCACTAGCCATTTCCTTTACCCTTTTACCTGGTGGAGTGGTGGAGGATCTTGTAGATTTTCTTGTTTCCTATTCCTTTTCAACTTTTTCCACTTTCACTACATTCTGAATATTTCTAGTCTAATCTACAATTGATGATAGGGGTGGAACAAACAAAACTTCTTTTTGTCCATTGTCTCTTATTGTTGCTTTGGTCTTCTTTGCAATTAGAAATTCTTGTTCTAACATTCCTATATCCTTAAAAAATTTCTTAATAGTTCTTTCCACTCTCTTCTTTGACAACTTTTCCACTTGTAAAGACTTTGCGGAGTTGAAATTCTCCTCATAAGTCCCAAATCTAGTGCTGTTTACATCCAACTTACTTTTAATCAATCTATTCACATACTCTTCTGCTTCAACTTCTAAAATTTCATATCCAAGAGGATCTATGAATTCTACTCTAGGTTCAACTACTTCAATGAAGGTAAAATCAGTGTCAACCATAAAGCATATTTCATCTTTGTACTTCTTAACTATAGCCTATGGGATCCTTGTTCTTTTCTTCATCAAGTTTTGAAATGTTTTGATTACCAAGGTTGTGCTCTCATTAACCTTATCTACAGGGTATCTCAGATACACCTTCTTGATTCTATCCATAGTGGTCCTATTATCATTCTAATCTTCTCCAATAGTGAATGGAAATCTTCTCAGCAAATGGAAAAATATATATGTAATCAAGGATGAGAATCTAAACTAAGATTTTTTAGTCTTCTTTATCTTCTCAAGGTTCTCAAATAACTGAATTCTCAAAATTTCACACATATCTACTTGAACATTATCAATGCACATCAAATAGGCTACATGAATCATTCTAGCTGCCATGTCATCTTCTCTGGAGTTAGCACAAAACTTGGATGTTAAGATCTTGCATAAATATCTAACATCATCTTGTTGTATCTTGATGATTACTATTCCTCTACCATTGTAGTATGACTTAGTGTTGTCCAATATTGCCTTCTTTACATTCTTCTCATTGAAAGGTATAACTCCAAATTTTGATAAACCAGTTACTTCATGAATTAGGTCTACTTTTATATCTATTACTTTTTCATCTAACCAAAACTTCCCATTTATGAATTCTACTCAAAATGATTTTGGTGCATTCATCATCATCGAATTAATGTTGTAGTGAATACTTCACGATTTCATTTTCATTCAGATGTTCAAACCCTACTTTCAATGACATATCCTAATTGTATAATTTCTCATATTCCTTAGTACAATCACTTTTACTGAGGGTTTAAATTTTTCTTCCCAAATAACCTTTAACATTTTCTAAATGCAAAACTTCATTTGGTACAGAAGATAATGCTAGTCTAGGGTCTTCTTCCAAGGGTTCTACTGGTTCCATTTTCATCTTAGGTCTAATTGTATCTCTTATGTTGTGAACAAATGAAACATCCATATCTTCTACAAATTCTCTAACTGACTGATAGATTTGCTCAGTAAAATACCTCAATTTCATGATTTAGGGCTTTGCATAGATCTGACATGAAGTTCTTTCACCAAATCTTGCAAACTGCTTTCAATCACTACTGTATTGATCTCCTTATCACTTGTAGTCACTTTAATGATCAAACAATATCAATCATAAGCTTTTAACCTTTCGATCTTACAAGATTCTAACATCGCATTCAATTATTTTATCGCTTCTTTCCAAAAAGTTTTTCCTTCTTTCCTACAAAATTTCAAACTTCTTGCGAACTTGAATATGTTCATATTAGCTCATGCGCTCTTAACCATAGCATCATTACATCACATACTGCCTTACGTTAACTGTGCAAGACTCAATTCATCCTATACTAATTTCTACACTATCCTAAATTCCTACTCTAGTGCATTCTTTACGAATTAAGTACTTTGAGATGGGTTAGGAAGAGATTCACACTTACTATTAGATACTTCGCCTATCTGATTACCTTTTGTACTGAATGTATCTCCTTGATTTGTACTCTTAACAAACTTCACTTCTTCTGAATTACTACAGCATCCTCTTTGACTGTTGTTTGCATTCTCATTTCTTCTTGTGTAGTTCATGTTGTTGGGATTTCTCATGTTGCTCATCCTGCAAAATCTTGTTGTATGACCAAATTTATTGCATATCTGACAAAGTACTCCATTATTTCCATATCTCAGTTATGTCTGACTAATTTGTGATCTAAAATTCCTGGCAATGTGTCCAATCTTATTTCATCTATAACATACTACTCCATTTCTTCTGTTCATATCTTCAGTAGGTCTCTTATATTAGAATGGGCCCTACTATCTATAGTTGCAGGTGAGGCCCTGGCCCGGGTGGGGGTAGGGGCCTCCCACCCAACTATATCTTTCCACCAATTAATCGTAGGCGCCCGCCCCTACAATTCGGCTGGTAGTTCCCCTTGGGCCTCTGTCCTTGAGCCTGGGTCCTTGGGCCCGTTGCATGGTTAGTATCTCTAAACATTCTACTACTATTATTATCATTAGATCTAGGCTTCTTACATTCAATAGCTCTATGTCCAAAACCATGACAATTATAACAATAACCATTAAGAGGTTTGAATTGCTCACCTATGCAATATTTCTTTATATGATGAAAATTATTGTATACAAAACATTTACTTTTAAATTATCTCTGCGTACCTTTAGGTGGTTCTTATTCTTTAGGTGGATTAGGTATATCCTCAGATTTGTTAGCTTCATCAGATTTCTTTCCATCTTTGTTTTCAAAAACTTTCAGATCTAGTTCCTTGCTTTCTTCACTTACCTTTGATGAGTTAAATCCAAGACCAGTTTTATCATAGAATGGCTTTTGATAAGACATTTTTTCATCAATATTCTCACTGGTGGAATATAGTCTTTCAAGATGTTTCTTAGATTGAGTCAATTCTTTCACTTATATTGTTCTTTTCAAGTTCAACATACTATAATTTGTTTTTCTCAAGTTCATATGTCACTTTGCAAAGTTTGGATTTCAAATCTTCATTCTCAAATTTCAGATCTGTTTCATTTTTGTTGTTTCCATATTTCAAACTTAACTTCAGATTTGCTATCTTTAATTCATGTTTAAGGATCTCATTTTTTTTTCCAGATTTTCATCACAATCTTCAATTTGAATTGTAGATTCCTTCTCTGATTTCAATTCTTTTAGCTTATCTTTCAGCTTTTCAATGAGGCTCTTTCCATCATCATATTTTCCTTTCAGAGTATCTCTTTCTTCATTAAGCATATCAATCTGTTCAAGAGCTTCTTCAAGATTCTTCTATAGTTGATCCATATCCATAGAGATCTTACTCAAGCTGTTAGGCTTTTTCTGAATGATTCTTTTCTGAGTAACTAAGCTTTGATACCAAATGTTAGAAATAGGGAATACTGAGAGGAGGGGGTGAATCAGTATTTTGCAAACTTTTTCTTTCACCCAATTAAGGATATAACAAATTAACTTGATACTTGAGAAATAAAGTAAAATAATTAGAATGCATAGTAATAAAGCAGATGAACTCATAATACATTATTTGTTCTTGAGGAAACTCTGGCCAAGGGAAAATCCTGGTGGGGATGATACCCACAACGATCCACTAATTAGAAGTATACTATTAAGGATGTTGACCCTATTAGGAGCCTATTACATACATATAGTGTCTAAGTCCTGATTAAGGGACTCTAGGCCTTGTTAGAAGCCTCAACCCTGCTAAGAGTTGGTAGAACACATAGAATGCTTACAAGATGAGCTCACTGCCCAAACATGTAATGTACAATGATTTCTAATTACAAAAAGGATAAGGTATATAACCTTTCATTGCTGCCGAATAGCTTTCCTATTCTGATCTTTCTCTTCGCTTGCATATACAAAATATGATTGCTTGACTTCTACAGTTTACAACTTTTCATCAATATCTTTTACATGTATATGTCACACTTATATCTTTGCATTACATATGTCATACATTTATACAAGTTATTAAGAATAATAACTTTTACAGTCGACTTTACAAAACATAAAGCACTTTACAAAATACATATTAACTTATTCTACCCAAGGGTTAACATCTAAAATGTCATTCCTTATATGATTAAGTTATTATTTTGATAAAAAAAATAATCCCTTAACTATTTACTCATTATGTCTTCTTTCTTTATCTTGTCAGCTTCAACTCTGTCTTTGGTAATACTGCTATAACTTCTTTTGTAAATGTCGTAAAGACTTCCACTCTTAGATAAGTCTTCAATATACATCAAAGTATCCATGTTCAAGTGTGCAAGCACTGAACTTACTTCTATCGACATCGTCAACAAAAACTGTCTCTGGTTAGAATGGGAAAATACTACTTACACTTAGATAATTTTACTCCACGCTCTGTTATAACTGCTTCCTATCATATGTGGTCTTCATATAAACTATATGTTGCTATAATCAAAATAACTAAATATCTAGCTTGGACAAATTGCCAACAGTATCTTGAGAAGAGAGGCTCCATTTTTTAAGATTCATGTTATTTTTTCGTTCATCTTGACGAGATCTTCCATTTCAGACGACTTTTACCAGATTCCAAAACAATCAAATATTTAGCTACGAACATTGTATTGACTTCCTTGCTTTGACCAAACATTGACCATCCGTAGATTGAGAAGAGAGGCTCTATTTTTCAAGATTCATGGTGTTTTTTAATTCATCTCAACAAGATCTTCCATTTGAGAACACTTTCACCAGATTTCAGAACGGTTAAATTTTTAGCTACGAACAATGTACTGAATTCTTGCTTTGACCAAACTTTGACCATCTGTATCTTGAGAAGAGAGGCTCCATTTTTTAAGATTTAGGTGTTTTTTAGTTCATCTTGACGAGATCTTTGATTTGAGACCACTTTCACCAGATTTTGAAACTATCAATATTTTTGCTACCAACATTGTACTGACTTCCTCGCTTTGACCAAACTTTAACCATATGTATCTTGAAAAGAGAGGCTCCATTTTTCAAAATTCATAATGTTTTTTGGTTCATCTTGACGAGATCTTCCATTTGAAACCACTTTCACAAGATTTCAAAATGGTCAAATTTTTATACACAAACACTGTACTAACTTCCTTTCTTTGACCAAACTTTGATTGTCCGTATATTAAGAAGAGAGGTTCTATTTTTCAAGATTCATGGTGTTTTCTGGTTAATCTAAATGAGATCTTTCATTTGAGACAACTTTCACAAGATTTTAAAATGGTCAAATTTTTAGCTACGAACATTGTATTGACTTCCTTGCTTTGACCAAACTTTGACTATCTGTATCTTAAGAAGAGAGGCTCCATTTGTCAAGATTCAAGATATTTTTTGGTTTATCTCATCGAGATCTTCGATTTAAGACCACTTTCACCAGATTTTGAAACAGTCAAATTTTTAGGTATGGATACTATACTGACTTCCTTTCTTTGACCAAACATTGACCATATGTTTCTTGAGAAGAGAGGCTTCATTTTTCAAGATTCAAGGTGTTTTTTGGTTCATCTCGATGACATCTTCGATTTGAGACCACTTTCACTAGATTAAAAAATTGTCAAATTTTTAGCTACGAACACTATCTAACTTCCTTGCTTTGACCAAACTTTGACCATCTATATCTTGAGAAGAGAGGCTCCATTTTTCAAGATTCAAGGTGTTTTTAGGTTCATCTCGACGAGATCTTCGATTTGAGAGCACTTTCACCAAATTTTAAAATGGTCAAATTTTTATCTACAAATACTGTACTAACTTCTTTGCTTTGACCAAACTTTGATTGTCCGTATATTAAGAAGGCAGGCTCTATTTTTAAAGATAAATGGTGTTTTTTAGTTCATCTCGACGAGATCTTCCATTTGAGACCACTTTCACTAGATTTCAAAATGGTCAAATTTTTAGCTACGAACACTGTACTCACTTTGTTGCTTTGACTAAACATTGACTATCTGTATCTTGAGAAGAGAGGCTCCATTTTTAAAGATTCAAGGTGTTTTTTGGTTCATCTCAACAAGATCTTCAATTTGAGACCATTTTCAAGAGATTTTAAAACTGTCAAATTTTTAGATACAAACATTGTACTAACTTCTTTGCTTTGACCAAACTTTGACCATCCGTATCTCGAAAAGAGAGGCTCCATTTTTTAAGATTCAAGGTGTTTTTTGCTTCATCTTGAAAAGATCTTCCATTTGAGACCACTTTCACCATATTTCAATACAGTCAAATTTTTAGCTATGAACACTATACTGACTTCCTTGCTTTGACCAAACTTTGACCTTCAGTATACTGAGAAGAGAGGCTCTATTTTTCAAGATTCATGATATTTTTTGGTTCATCTCAATGAGATCTTCCATTTGAGACCACTTTCACCAGATTTCAAAATGGTAAAATTTTTAGCTATGAACACTGTATTGACTTCTTTGCTTTTACCAAACTTTAACCGTTCGTATATTGAGAAGAGAGGCTCCATTTTTCAAGATTCAAAGTGTTTTTTGGTTAATCTTGATGAGATATTTGATTTGAAACCAATTTTACTAGATTTTGAAACTATCAAATTTTTAGCTATGAACACTGTACTGACTACCTTGCTTTGACCAAACTTTGACCATCCATATCTTGAGAAGAGAAACTCCACTTTTCAAGATTCATGGTGTTTTTTGGTTCATCTTGACCAGATCTTCAATTTGAGACCACTTTCACTATATTTCAAAATAGTCAAATTTTTAAATACGAACATTGTACTGACTTCCTTGCTTTGACCAAACTTTGATTGTCTGTACATTGGGAAGAGAGGCCCTATTTTTTAAGATTCATGGTTTTTTTTGGTTCTTCTCAACGAGATCTTCCATTGGATAAAACTTTCACCAGATTTCAAAACAGTCAAATTTTTATCTAAAAATACTGTACTGACTTCCTTGCTTTGACCAAGCTTTGACCGTTTGTATCTTGAGAAGAGAGGCTCCATTTTTCAAGTTTCAAGGTGTTTTTTGGTTCATCTTGATGAGATTTTCGATTTGAGACCACTTTCACCAAATTTTAAACCAATCAAATTTTTAGCAACGAACATTGTACTAACTTCTTTACTTTGACTAAACTTTGACCATCTATATCTTGAGAAGAGAGGCTCCAATTTTTAAGATTCATGGTGTTTTATCATTCATCTTGACGAGATCTTCTATTTGAGATCAATTTCACTAGATTTCAAACCTATCAAATTTTCAACTACAAATATTGTATTGACTTCCTTGCTTGGACCAACCTTTGACCATCCGTATATTGAGAAGAGAAGCTCTATTTTAAAAGATTCATGATGTTTTTTTAATTCATCTCAACGAGATCTTCCATTTGAGACAACTTTCAAAATATTTCAAGATGGTCTAATTTTTAGCTACGAACATTGTACTGACTTCCTTGCTTTGACCAAACTTTGACCATCTGTATCTTAGAAGAGAGGATCCATTTTTCAAGATTCAAGGTGTTTTTTGGTTCATCTTGACGAGATCTTTGATTTGAGACCAGTTTCACTAGATTTGCAAATGGTCAAATTTTTAGCTACAAACACTATAGTGACTTCCTTGCTTTGACCAAAGTTTCACCACCTATATTTTGAGAAGAGAGTCTCTAGTTTTCAAGATTCAAAGTGTTTTTTGGTTCATCTTGATGAGATGTTCAATTTGAGACCACTTTCACTAGATTTTGAAACTGTCAAATTTTTAACTATGAACACAATATTGGCTTCCTTGCTTTGACCAAACTTTGACAATCCGTATCTTGAGAAGAGAGGCTCTATTTTTTAAGATTCGTGGTGTTTTTTGGGTCATCTTGATGAGATTTTCCATTTGAAAACACTTTCACCAGATTTCAATATGGTCAAATTTCTAGCTACGAACACTGTACTGACTTCTTTTCTTTGACCAAACTTTCATCGTCTGTATATTAAGAAGAGCGACTCTATTTTTTAAGATTCATGGTGTTTTTTGGTTCATCTCAATGAAATTTTCTATTTGAGAAAAATTTCACCAAATTTTAAAATAATCAAATTTTTAGCTACAAACACTGCACTGACTTCCTTGCTTTGACCAAACTTTCACCATCCGTATATTGAGAAGAGAGGCTCCATTTTTCAAGACTCAATGTGTTTTTTGGTTCATCTCACCGAGATCTTTGATTTGAAACCACTTTCACCAAATTTTGAAACTGTCAAACTTTTAGCTACAAACATTATACTGACTTCCTTACTTTGACCAAACTTTGAACATCGGTATCTTGAGAAGAGAGGCTCCATTTTTCAAGATTCAAAGTTTCTTTTGGTTCATCTTGACGAGATCTTTGAATTGAGACCACTTTCACCAGATTTAGAAACTTTCAAATTTTTAGCTACGAACACTTAATGACTTCCTTGCTTTGACAAAACTTTGACCGTCCATATATTGAGAAGATAGGCTATATTTTTCAAGATTCATGGTGTTTTTTGGTTCATCTCGATGAAATCTTCCTTTTCAGACCAATTTCACCAAATTTCAAAATGGTCAAATTTTTAACTACAAATAATGTACTGACTTCCTTGCTTTAACCAAACTTTGATCATCTGTATCTTGAGAAGAGAGGCTCCACTTTTCAAGATTCATGGTGTTTTTTGGTTCATCTTGAAAAGATCTTTGATTTGAGACCACTTTCACCAGATTTTGAAACTTTCAAATTTTTAGCTACGAATACTATACTGACTTCCTTGCTTTGACCAAAGTTTGACTGTTCATATCTTGAGAAGAGAGGCTCCATTTTTTAAGAATCAAGGTATTTTTTGGTTCATCTTGATGAGATCTTTGATTTGATACCACATTCACCAGTTTTCAAAATGGTCAAATTTTTAGCTACGAACACTGTACTAACTTCCTTGCTTTGACCAAACTTTGACCCTCCGTATATTGAGAAGAGAGACTCTATTTTTAAAAATTCATGGTGTTTTTTGGCTCATCTCGATGAGATCTTCCATTTCAGACCACTTTCATCAGATTTCAAAACTGTCAAATTTTTAGCTACGAACACAGTACTAACTTCCTTGGTTTGACCAAACTTTGACAATCCATATATTGAGAACAGAGGTTTTTTTTTTCAAGATTCATAGTGTTTTTTGGTTCATCTCAATGACATCTTCCATTTGAGACCACTTTCACCAAATTTTAACATGGTCAAATTTTTAGCTACGAACACTGTACTGACTTCTTTGCTTTGAGCAAACCTTGACCGCCCATATATTGATGAGAGAGGCTCCATTTTTAAAGATTCAAAGTGTTTTTTGGTTCATCTTGATGAGATCTTCGATTTAAGACCACTTTCGTCAGATTTTAAAAATTTTAAATTTTTAGCTACGAACACTATACTGACTTCCTTGCTTTGACCAAATTTTGACCATCCATATCTTGAGAAAAGAGACTCTATTTTTCAAGATTCGTGGTGTTGTTTGGTCCATCTTGATGATATCTTTGATTTGAGACCACTTTCACTAGATTTCAAAATGGTTAAATTTTTAGCTATGAACACTGTACTAACTTCCTTGATTTGACCAAACTTTGACCATCCGTTTATTAAGATGAGAGGCTCAATTTTTCAAGATTCATGGTGTTTTTTGGTTCATCTCAACGAGATCTTCCATTTGAGACAACTTTCACCAGATTTCAAAAGGGTCAAATATTTTTAGCTACAAACATTGTACTCACTTCCTTGCTTTGACAAAAATTTGACCATCCGTATCTTGACAAGAGGCTTCATTTTTCAAGATTTAAAGTGTTTTTTGGTTCATCTTGATGAGATATTTGATTTGAGACCACTTTCAATAGATTTAAAAACTATCAAATTATTACCTACGAACACTGTACTAACTTCCTTTCTTTGAGAAAACTTTGACTGTCCGTATCTTGAGAAAAGAGGCTCCATTTTTCAAGATTCAAGATGTTTTTTGGTTCATCTCAACCAAATCGTTGATTTGAGACCACTCTCACCAGATTTCAAAATGGTCCAATTTTTTGCTACAAATATTGTACTGACTTCTTTGCTTTGACCAAATTTTGATCATCTATATATTGAGAAGGGAGGCTCTATTTTTTCAGATTGATAATATTTTTTGGTTCATCTCTACAAGATCTTCCATTTGAGACCACATTCACCAGATTTCAAAAAGGTCAAATTTTTAGCTATGAACACTATAATCACTTTTTTGCTTTGACCAAACTTTGAATGTCTGTATCTTGAGAAGAGAGGTTCCATTTTTAAAGATTCAAGGTGTTTTTTGGTTCATCTTGATGAGATCTTTGATTTAAGACCACTTTTACCAAATTTTGAAACTGTCAAATTTTTTACAATGAACACTGTACTAACTTCCTTACTTTGACCAAACTTTGACCATCTGTATCTTGAAAAGAGAGGCTCCATATTTCTAGATTCAAGGTGTTTTTTTGTTCATCTTGACGAGATCTTCAATTTGAGACCACTTTCACCAGATTTTAAAACTGTCAAATTTTTAGTTATGAACACTGTACTGACTTCCTTTCTTTGACCAACTTTTGACCATCCATATCTTCAGAAGAGAGACTCTATTTTTAAAGATTTGTGGTACTTTTTGGTTCATCTTCATGAAATCTTCAATTTGAGACCACTTTTACCATATTTTAAAATGGTCAAAATTTTAGCTACGAATAATGTACTAACTTCCTTGCTTTGACCAAACTTTGACCATCTCTATATTGAGAAGAGAGGCTCTATTTTTCAAGATTCATGGTGTTTCTTGGTTCATCTCAACAAAATCTTTCATTTGAGACCACTTTCAAGAGATTTCAAAATGGTCAAATCTTTAGCTATGAACACTGTAATGACTTTATTGCTTTGACCAAACTTTGACCGTCTGTATCTTGAGCAGAGAGGCTCCATTTTTAAAGATTCAAAGTATTTTTTGGTTCATCTCGATCAGATGTTCAATTTGAGACCACTTTCACCAGATTTTGAAACTGTCAAATTTTTAACTACGAACACAATACTGACTTCTTTGCTTTTACCAAACTTTGACAATCCATATCTTGAGAAGAGACTCCATTTTTCAAGATTCATAGTGTTTTTTGGTTCATCTCGACGAGATCTTTGATTTGATACCACTTTCACCAAATTTTAAAATGGTCAATTTATTAGCTATGAACACTGTGCTGACTTCCTTATTTTGACCAAACTTTGACCATTCCTATCTTGAGAAGAGAGACTCTATTTTTTAAGATTCAAAATTTTTTTGGGTTCATCTCGATGAGATCTTCGATTTGAGACCACTTTCACTAGATTTTGAAACTGTCAAATTTTTAGCTATGAACATTGTACTGACTTCCTTGATTTAACCAAACTTTGACCATCTATATCTTGAGAAGACAGACTCCATTTTTCAAGATTCATGTTGTTTTTTGGCTCATCTCGATGATATCTTCCTTTTGAGACCACTTTCACCAAATTTTAAAATGGTCAAATTTTTAGCTACGAACATTGTAGTGACTTCCTCACTTTGACCAAAATTTGACTGTCTGTATATTTAGAAGAGAGGCTATGTTTTCCACATTCATGTTGTTTTTTGGTTCATCTCATCGAGATCTTCCATTTGAGACCACTTTCACCAGATTTCAAAATAGTCAAAATTTTAACTATGAACACTGTACTGACTTCCTTGCTTTGACCATCCATATATTTAGAAGAGAGACTTTATTTTTCAAGATTGTACTGACTTTCTTATCTTGACCAACTTTGACCAACATTGTACTGACTTTCTTATCTTGACCAACTTTGAACGTCTGTATATTGAGAAGAGATGCTTTATTTTTCAAGATTCATGTTGTTTTTTGGTTCATATCAATGAGATTTTTCATTTGAGACAACTTTCACCAGATTTCAAAACGGTCAAAATTTTAGCTATGAATACTGTAATGACTTCCTTGCTTTGACCAAACTTTGACCATCTGTATCTTGAGAAGAGAGGCTCTATTTTTCAAGATTCAAGGTGTTTTTTGGTTCATCTCGATGAGATCTTTGATTTGAGACCACTTTCACTAGATTTTGAAACAGTCAAATTTATAACTACGAACACTGTACTAACTTCTTTACTTTGACCAAGCTTTGACCATACATATCTTGAGAAGAGAAGCTTCATTTTTCAAGATTCAAGATATTTTTTTGTTCATCTTGACAAAATCTTCATTTTGAGACAACTTTCACTAGATTTGAAAACTGTCAAATTTTTAGCTACGAATACTGTACTAACTTCCTTTCTTTGACCAAACTTTGACCGTTCGTATCTTGAGAAGAGAGGCTCAATTTTTCAAGATTCAAAGTATTTTTTGGTTTATCTCGATGAGATCTTTGATTTCAGACCACTTTCACTAGAATTGAAAAGGAACAAAGTTTTAGCTACGAACACTATATTGACTTCCTTGATTTGACCAAACTTTGACTATCTGTATCTTAAAAAAAAAGCCTCCATTTTTTAAGATTTAAAGTATTTTTTGGTTCATCTCGACGATATCTTCGATTTGAGACCACTTTTAATAGATTTTGAAACTGTCAAATTTTTAGCTACGAACATTGTACTGACTTCCTTGCTTTAACCAAATTTTGACCATCTGTATGTTGAGAAGAGAGGCTCTATTTTTCAAGATTTATGGTGGTTTTTGGTTCATCTTGACGAGATCTTCGATTTGAGACCCCTTTCACCAGATTTCAAAATGATCAAAGTTTTAGCAACAAACACTATAGTGACTTCCTTGCTTTTACAAAATTTTGACCGTCTATATATTGAGAAGAGAGAATTTGTTTTTTAAGATTCATAGTGTTTTATGGTTCATCTCAACGAGATCTTCCATTTGAGACCATTTTCACTAGATTTCAAAAGGGTCAAGGTTTTAGCTACGAACACTGTATTGACTTCTTTGCTTTTACCAAACTTTGACCGTCCCTATCTTAAGAAGAGAGGCTCCATTTTTTAAGATTCAAAGTATTTTTTGGTTCATCTTGACGAAATATTTAATTTGAGACCACTTTCACTACATTTTTAAACTCTCAAATTTTTAGCTACAACATTGTATTGACTTTCTTAATTTGACTAAACTTTGACCATCCATATCTTGAGAAGAGAGGCTCCATTTTTCAAGATTTAAGGTATTTTTTAGTTCATCTCGACGAGATCTTTGATTTCAGACCACTTTCACCAGATTTCAAAATAGTTAAATTTTTAGCTAAGAATATTATACTGACTTCCATGCTTTGACCAAGTTTTGACCATCCGTATATTGAGAAGAGAGGCTCTATTTTTCAAGATTCATGGTGTTTTTTGGTTCATCTCGACGACATCTTCCATTTGAGACTAGTTTCACCATAATTCAAAATAGTCAAGTTTTTAGCTAGGAACACTATACTGACTTCCTTGATTTGACCAAACTTTGACCATCTGTATATTGAGAAGACATGCTTTGTTTTTCAAGATTCATGGTATTTTTAAGTTCGGCTTGATAATATCTTAAATCTGAAACCACTTTCACCAGATTTTAAATAGGTCAAATTTTTAGCTATGAACACTGTACTGATTTCCTTTCTATGACTAATGTTTGACCATCCGTATCCTGACAATAGAGTCTTCATTTTTCAAGATTCAAGGTGTGTTTTGGTTCATCTTAAAGAGATCTTCAATTTGAGACCACTTTCACCAGATTTTGAAACTGTCAAATTTTTAGCTACAATCACTGTACTGAGTTCCTTGTTTTGACCAAACTTTGACCATTCGTATCTTCAGAAGAGAGACTCCATTTTTCAAGATTCATGGTATTTTTTGGTTCATTTTGATGAGATTTTGCATTTGAGACCACTTTCATCAGATTTCAAAACGGTTAAATTTTTACTTATAAACAATGTACTGACTTCTTTGATTTGACAAAACTTTAACCATCCGTATATTGAGAAGAGAAGCTCTATTTTTTAAGATTTATGGTGTTTTTTGGTTCATCTCAATGAGATCTTCCATTTGAGACAACTTTCACCAGATTTCAAAATGATCAAATTTTTAGCTATGAACACTGTACCAACTTTATTGCTTTGACCAAATTTTGACGATATCTTCGATTTGAGACCACTTTCACCATATTTTGAAATGGTCAAATTTTTAGCTATGAACACTGTACTGACTTCCTTACTTTGACCAAACTTTGACCATCTGTATTTTGAGAAGAGAGGCTCCATTTTTCAAGATTCAAGATGTTTTTTAGTTCATCTTGATGAGATCTTCGATTTAAGACCACTTTCACCTGATTTTGAAACTGTCAACTTTTTAGCTACGAACACTATACTGACTTCCTTGCTTTGATCAAACTTTGACCATTTGTATCTTGAGAAGAGAGACTCCATTTTTCAAAATTTAAGGTGTTTTTTGGTTTATCTCGATGAGATCTTTGATTTGAGACCACTTTCACCAGATTTCAAAATAGTTAAATTTTTATCTACGAATATTGTACCGACTTACTTTCTTTAACCAAACTTTGACCATCCGTATCTTGAGAAGAGAGGCTTTGTTTTTCAAGATTCATGGTGTTTTTTGGTGCATCTCAACGAGATCTTCTAGTTGAGACCACTTTCACCAGATTTTAAAATGGTAAAATTTTTAGTTACAAACACTGTACTGACTTCTTTGCTTTGACCAAACTTTGACCATCTGTATCTTGAGAATAAAGACTCCATTTTTCAAGATTCAAGGTGTTTTTTGTTTCATCTTGACGAGATCTTCGATTTGAGATCTCTTTCACCAGATTTTGAAAGTGTCAAATTTTTTGCTACAATCAATTTACTGACTTCTTTGCTTTAGCCAAACTTTGACCATTCGTATCTTGCGAAGAGAGGCTCCATTTCACACAACTTTCATGAAATTTTAAAACGATCAAATTTTTAGCTACGAACACTGTACTGACTTCCTTGCATTGACCAAACTTTGACTGTTTGTATCTTGAGAAAAGAGGCTCCATTTTTTAAGATTCAAATTATTTTTTAGTTCTTCTCAATGAGATAATTGATTTGAGACCATTTTCACGAGATTTCAAAATTGTCAAATTTTTAGCTACGAACAATGTACTGACTTCCTTTGACAAAACTTTGACCATTCATTTATTGAGAAGAGAGATTATATTTTTTAAGATTCAAGATGTTTTTGGTTCATCTCGATGAGATCTTCGATTTGAGAACACTTTCACCAGATTTTGAAACTGTCAAATTTTTAGCTACGAACACTGTACTGATTTTCTTGCTTTGACCAAACTTTGACCATCCATATCTTGAGAAGAGAGGCTCAATTTTTTAAGATTCATGGTATTTTTTGGTTCATCTTGATGAGATCTTCGATTTGAGACCACTTTCACTAGATTTGAAAATTATCAAATTTTTAGCTACGAACAATGTATTGACTTCCTTACTTTGACCAAACTTTGACGATTTGTATCTTGAGAAGAGAGGCTCCATTATTCAAGATTTAAGGTGTTTTTTGGTTTATCTCGATTAGATCTTTGATTTGAGACCACTTTCACCAGATTTCAAAATTTTTAGCTACGAACACTATACTGACTTCCTTGCTTTACCAAACTTTGACCGTCCATATTTTGAGAAGAGAGACTCCATTTTTCAAGATTGAAGGTATTTTTTGGTTATTGTCGACGAGATGTTTGAATTGAGACCACTTTCACCAGATTTTGAAACTGTCAAATTTTTAGCTATGAGCACGATATTGACTTCCTTGGTTTGACCAAACTTTGACCATCTGTATCTTGAGAAGAGAGGCTTCATTTTTAAAGATTCATGGTGTTTTTTGGTTCATCTTGATGAGACCTTCCATTTGAGACCACTTTCTCCAGATATCAAAATGGTGAAATTTTTAGCAATGAGCACTATAATTATTTCCTTGCTTTGACCAAACTTTGATAGTCTGCATATTGAGAAGAGAGGCTTTGTTTTTCAACATTTATGGTGTTTTTTGGTTCATCTCAAGGAGATCTTCCATTTGAGAGCATTTTCACAAGATTTAAAAATAATTAAATTTTTTGCGACAAACACTGTACTGACTTCTTTGCTTTGACCAAACATTGATCATCCATATCTTGAGAAGAGAGACTCCATTTTTCAAGACTCGAGGTATTTTTTGGTTCATCTTGATGAGATCTTTGATTTGAGACCACTTTAATCAAATTTTGAAATAGTCAAATTTTAAGCTACGAACACTGTACTGACTTCATCACTTTGACCAAACTTTGACCGTCCGTATCTTGAGAAGAGAGGCTACATTTTTCAAGATTCATGGTATTTTTTGGTTCATCTTGACGAGATCTTCCATTTGAGATCACTTTAACCAGATTTCAAAATGGTTAAATTTTTAGCTACGAACACTGTACTGACTTCATTGCTTTTGACCAAACTTTGAGAGTCTGTATATTTAGAAGAGAGATCCTATTTTTCAAGATTCAAAGTGTTTTTTGGATCATCTTGATGAGATCTTTGATTTAAGACCACTTTCACAAGATTTTGAAACAGTCATATTTTTAGCTACGAACACTCTATTGACTTCCTTGCTTTGACCAAACTTTGACCATCTGTATCTTGAGAAGAGAGGCTCCATTTTTTAAGATTCAAGGTATTTTTTGGTTCATCTTGACGACATCTTTGATTTGAGACCACTTTCACCAGATTTGAAAACTGTCAAAGTTTTAGCTACGAACAATGTACTAACTTCCTTGCCTTGACCAAACTTTGATCGTCCGTATCTTGAGAAAATAGGCTCCATTTTTCAAAATTCATAGTGTTTTTTAGTTCATCTCGATGAGATCTTTGATCTGATACCATTTTCACCAGATTTTAAAATGGTCAAATTATTAGCTATTGTAAGAATTTGCCTAAGGAAAAGAATAGAAACCAAGATCTAGAAGCTCAAGAGATAGCACAAGAGAGACAAAATATGATATGATCAAATGATCAAATAAAGATAATAGATTGAATGATTGATTTACAAAGTAGGAGTGCTTAAATATATAGGCAATACAATAAGACTACATGATAAGGAGATGATAAGAGATCACCCACACAAGGTGGAATCACATGTCCACCAAAGGTGGATCATCCCCCATTTTACATCAAAGTATGTGATGCATGTGCAACAATGAGAGGATGATAATGTGATAAGAGCACTAAAAGTGGATGTCACACACAAAGAGGTATGTGATGACAACTATCACACCTAAAGTGGAAGTTCCCCTAACCATGTGCTAAAATGAAATGCAAACTCCTAGATGTCACAATGACAACTAATTATGCAAATGCATTATCTTAAGTAAACTTAAGTAAAGTGTAATTAGTAAATACTTAATTACACCAACATCTACGAACACTGTACTGACTTCCTTGTTTTCACCAAACTTTGACTGTCCCTATCTTGAGAAGAGAGACTCTATTTTTTAAAATTCAAAATTTTTTTTTCATTCATCTCGATGAGATCTTCGATTTGAGACCACTTTCAACAAATTTTGAAACTATCAAATATTGAGCTACGAACACTGTACTTACATCCTTTCTCTTATCAAACTTTGACCATCCGTATCTTGAGAAGAGAGGCTCCATTTTTCAAGATTCATGATGTTTTTTGGTTCATCTTGATGAGATCTTCCATTTGAGACCACTTTCATCAAATTTTAAAACTATCAAATTTTTAGCTACGGACACTGTACTGACTTACTTGCTTTGACCAAACTTTGACCGTCCATATATTGAGAAGAGAAGCTCTATTTTTCAAGATTCATGGTGTTTTTTGGTTCATCTTAATGAAATCTTCCATTTGAGACCACTTTCACAAGATTTCAAAATGGTCAAATTTTTAGCTACGAACACTTTACTGACTTCTTTGCTTTGACCAAACTTTGACCTTCTGTATCTTAAGAAGAGAAGCTCTATTTTTTAAGATTCAAGATATTTTTTGGTTCATCTCAATGAGATCTTCCATTTGAGACCACTTTCACCAGATTTTAAAATTTTTAGCTATGAACACTATACGAGATCTTTGATTTGAGACCACTTTCACTAGATTTTGAAACTATCAAATTTTTAGCTATGAACACTGTACTGACTTCTTTTTTTTGACCAAACTTTGATTGTCCATATCTTGAGAAGAGAGGCTCTATTTTTTAAGATTCATGGTGTTTTTTGGTTCATTTTGACGAGATCTACCATTTTAGACCACTTTCACTAGATTTAAAAATGGTCAAATTCTTAGCTACGAACATCGTACTTACTTCCTTGCTTTGACCAAACTTCAACCGTCTTTATATTGAGAAGAGAGGCTCTATTTTTCAAGATTCCTAGTATTTTTTGGTTCATTTCAATGAGATCGTCCATTTGAGACCACTTTCACCAGATTTCAAAATGGTCAAATTTTTAGCTACGAACACTTTAGTGACTTCCTTGCATTAACAAAACTTTGAACATTCGTATCTTAAAAAGAGAGGCTCTATTTTTAGAGATTCAAGTTGTTTTTTGGTTCATCTTGAAGAGATCTTCAATTTGAGACCACCTTTAATAGATTTTGAAACTGTCAAATTTTTAGCTACGAACATTGTACTGACTTGCTTTGACAAAACTTTGACCATAAGTATCTTGAAAAGAGAGGCTCCATTTTTCAAGATTCATGGTATTTTTTGGTTCATCTCGATGAGATCTTCTATTTGAGACCACTTTCACTAGATTTCAAAATTGTCAAATTTTTAGCTACTAACACTGTATTGAATTCCTTGCTTTGACCAAACTTTGACCATCCGTATATTGAGAAGAGAGCCTCTATTTTTCAAGATTCATGGTGTTTTTTGGTTCATCTCAACAAGATCTTCCATTTGAGATAACTTTCACCAGATTTCAAAATAATCAAATATTTTTCTACGAACACTATACTGACTTCTTTGCTTTTACCAAACTTTGACCATCTGTATCTTGAGAAGAAAGGCTCCATTTTTCAAAATTCAAGGTGCTTTTTGGTTTATCTCGATGAGATGTTCGATTTGAGACCACTTTCACCAAATTTTGAAACAGTTAAATTTTTAGCTACAGACACTGTACTGACTTCCTTGCTTTGATGAAACTTTGACCATCTGCATCTTGAGAAGAAAGGCTCCATTTTTTAATATTTAAGATGTTTTTTATTTCATCTTAACGAGATCTTCGATTTGAGACCACTTTCACCAGATTTTGAAACTGTCAAATTTTTAACTACGAACATTGTACTGACTTCTTTACTTTGACCGAACTTTGACCATCCATATCTTGAGAAGAGAGGCTCAATTTTTCAAGATTCAAGGTGTTTTTGGGTTCATCTCGACAAGATATATGATTTGAGACCACTTTTGCCAGATTTTGAAACTGTCAAATTTTTTGCTACGAACACTGTACTCACTTCCTTACTTTGACCAAACTTTGACCATCCGTACTTTGAGAAGAAAGGCTTCATTTTTCAAGATTCATGGTGTTTTTTAGTTAATCTTGATGAGATCTTCCATTTGACACCACTTTCACCATATTTTGAAATGGTCAAATTTTTAGCTATGAATACTGTACTGACCTTCTTGCTTTGACCAAACTTTAACCATCTGTATATTGAGAAGAGAGGCTCTATTTTTCGAGATTGATTATTTTTTTTTATTCATCTCAATGAGATCTCGCATTTGAGATAACTTTCACCAGAGTTAAAAATGGTCAAATTTTTAGCTATGAACACAGTACTCACTTCCTTGCTTTGACCAAATTTTGAACGTCCATATCTTGAGAAGAGAGGCTCTATTTTTTAAGATTCATGGTGCTTTTTGGTTCATCTCAATGAGATCTTTCATTTGAGACAACTTTCACTAGATTTCAAAACGGTCAAATTTTTAACTACGAACATTCTACTGACTTCCTTGCTTTGACCAAACTTTGACAATCCGTATCTTGAGAAAAGAGGCTCTATTTTTCAAGATTCAAAGTGTTTTTTGGTTCATCTTAACGAGATCTTTGATTTGAGACCACTTTCAACAGATTTGTAAATGGTCAAAGTTTTAGCTATGAACTTTGTACTGACTTCCTTACTTTGACCAAACTTTGACCATCTATATCTTAAGAAGAGGGTATCCATTTTTCAAGATTCAAGGTATTTTTTGGTTCATCTCGACGAGATCTTTGATTTGAGACCACTTTTACCAAATTTCAAAATGGTCAAATTTTTAGGTACGAACACTATACTGACTTCCTTGCTTTCACAAAATTTTTACCGTCCGTATATTGAGAAGAGAAGCTCTAGTTTTCAAGATTCAAGGTGATTTTTGGTTCATCTTGATGAGATCTTCGATTTGAGACCACTTTCACCAGATTTTGAAACTGTTAAATTTTTAGCTACGAATAATGCACTGACTTCCTTTTTTTTGACCAAACTTCGACCATCCATATTTTGAGAAGAGAGGCTCTATTTTTCAAGATTCATGGTGTTTTTTAGTTAATCCTGACGAGATCTTCTATTTTAGACCACTTTCAACATATTTTGAAATGTTTAAATTTTTAACTACGAACACTATACTAACTTCCTTGCTTTGAGCAAAATTTAACTGTCGGTATATTGATAAGAGAGGCTCTATTTTTCAAGATTCATGGTGTTTTTTGGTTCATTTCAACAAGATCTTGCATTTGAGACAAGTTTCACCAAATTTCAAAATGGTCAAATTTTTAGCTACCAACACTGTACTGACTTGCTTCATTTGACCAAACTTTGACTGTCCATAGTTTAAGAAGAGAGGCTCCATTTTTCAAGATTTAATATATTTTTTGGTTCATCTTGACGAGATCTTTTATTTGAGACCACTGTCAGTAGATTTTAAAATGGTCAAATTTTTAGTTACGAACATTGTACTGACTTCCTTTCTTTGACCAAACTTTGACTGTCCGTATCCTCAAAAGATAGGCTCCATTTTTCAAGATTCAAGGTATTTTTTTATTCATCTCGACAAGATCTTCTATTTGAGACTACTTTCACCAAATTTCAAAATGGTCAAATTTTTAGCTACGAACACTATACTGACTTCCTTGCTTTGACCAAACTTTGACCATTTGTATATTGAGAATAGAGGCTCTATTTTTCAAGATTCATGATGTTTTTTGGTTCATCTCGATGAGATCTTCCATTTGAGACCAATTTCACCAGATTTTAAAAAGGTCAAATTTTTAGCTACGAACACTATACTGACTTCCTTGCTTTGAGAAAACTTTGATCGTCCATGTATTGAGAAGAGACGCTCTATTTTTCAAGATACATGATGTTTTTTGGTTCATCTCAACGACATCTTCCATTTTAGAAAACTTTCTCCATATTTCAAAACAGTCAAATTTTTAGCTACGAACATTGTAGTGACTTCCTTGCTTTGACAAAACTTTAACCATCCATATCTTGAGAAGAGAGGCTCCATTTTTCAAAATTGAAGGTGTATTTTGGTTCATCTTGACAAGACCTTTGATTTCAGACCACTTTACACAGATTTTGAAACTGTCAAATTTTTAGCTATGAGCACTGTACTGACTTCCTTACTTTGACCAAACTTTGACCATCCATATCTTGAGAAGAGAGGCTCCATTTTTCAAGATTCATGGTGTTTTTTGGTTGATCATGATGAGATCTTCCTTTTGAGACCACTTTAACGATATTTTAAAATATTTAAATTTTTAGTTACGAACACTGTACTGACTTCATTGCTTTGACCAAACTTTGACCATCCATATATTTAGAAGAAAGACTCTATTTTGCTAGATTCATGGTATTTTTTGGTTCATCTCAACGAGATCTTCCATTCCAGACAACTTTCAATAGATTTCAAAATGGTCAAATGTTTAGCTACGAACACTATATTAACTTTCTTGCTTTGACAGATCTTTGACTGTCCATATCTTGAGAAGAGGCTCCATTTTTCAAAATTCAAGTTGTTTTTTGGTTCATCTTGACAAGATCTTTGATTTGAGACCACTTTCATCAGATTTTGAAATGGTCAAATTTTTAGGTACGAACACTTTATTGACTTCCTTTCTTTGACCAAACTTTGACCATCCGTATCTTGAGAGGAGAGGCTCCATTTTTCAAGATTCAAAGTATTGTTTTGTTCATCTTGCCGAGATCTTCAATTTGAGACCACTTTCACCATATTTCAAAATGATCAAATTTTTAGCTAGGAACACTATACTAACTTCCCTTCTTTGACCATTCGTATCTTGAAAAAAGAGGCTCCATTTTTCAAGATTCAAGGTGTTTTTTAGTTCATCTCGACGAGATCTATGATTTGAGACCACTTTCAGTAGATTTTGAAGCTGTCAAATTTTTAGCTACAAAAACTATACTGAGTTTTTTGCTTTGACCAAACACTGACCGTCCCTATACTGAGAAGAGAGGCTCTATTTTTCAAGATTCATGTTGTGTTTTGTTTCATCTCAATGAGATTTTTCATTTGTGACAACTTTCACCAGATTTCAAAATGGTGAAATTTTTAGCTACGAACACTATACTGACCTCGTTGCTTTGACCAAACTTTGACCATCTGTATCCTAAGAAGAGAGACTCTATTTTTCAAGATACAAGGTGTTTTTTGGTTCATCTCAATGAGATCTTCGATTTGAGACCACTTTCACCAAATTTTGAAATGGTCAAATTTTTAGCTACGAACACTGTACTAAATTGCTTGCTTTCACCAAACTTTGACCATCCGTATCTTGAGAAGAGGAGCTCCAATTTTTAAGATTCATGGTGTTTTTTGGTTCATGTTGATTAGATCTTTCATTTGAGACCACTTTCACCAAATTTTAAAATGGTCAAATTTTTAGCTACAAACACTGTACTGACTTCCTTGCTTTGACCTAACTTTGACCATCTGTATCTTGAGAAGAGAGGCTCTATTTTTCAAGATTCATATTATTTTTTGATTCATCTCAACGAGATCTTTCATTTGAGACAACTTTCACGCGATTTCAAAATGGTCAAATTTTTAGCTACGAACACTATATTGACTTCCTTTCTTTGACCAAACTTTGACCATCTCTATCTTGAGAAGTGAGGCTTCATTTTTCAAGATTCAAGGTTTTTTTTGATCATTTTGATGAGATCATCGATTTGAAACCACTTTCACTAAATTTTGAAACTGTCAAATTTTTAGCTACAAACACTGTACTGACTTCCTTGCTTTGACCATACTTTGACCATCTGTATCTTGAGAAGAGAGGCTCCTTTTTCATGATTCATGATGTTTTTTAGTTTATCTTGACGATATATTCTATTTCAGACCACTATCACCAGATTTCAAAACGGTCAAATTTTAAGCTACGAACACTTTACTGACTTCCTAGCTTTGACCAAACTTTGACCATCCGTATATTGAGAAGAGATGCTCTATTTTTTAAGATTCATGGTGTGTTTTGTTTCATCTCAACGAGATCTTCCATTTGCAACAACTTTCACCAGATTTCAAAGTGGTCAAAGTTTTAGCTACGAACACTTTACTGACCTTCTTGCTTTGACAAAACTTTGACTGTCTGGATCTTGAGAAGAGAGGCTCCATTTTTCATGATTCAAAGTGTTTTTTGGTTCATCTTGATGAGATCTTCAATTTGAGACCACTTTCACCAAATTTTGAAATGGTCAAATTTTTAACTACGAACACTGTACTGACTTCCTTGCTTTGACAAAACTTCAATCGTCCGTATATTAAGAAGAGATGCTCTATTTTTCAAGATTCATAGTGTTTTTTTGTTCATCTCAATGAGATTTTCAATTTGAGACTATTTTGACAAGATTTTTAAAGGGTTAAATTTTTGGCTATAAACATTATACTAACTTCCTTGCTTTAACCAAACTCTGACCATTCGAATCTTGAGAAGAGGCTTTATTTTTCAAGATTCAAAGTGTTTTTTGGTTCATCTTGATGAGATCTTCGATTTGAGAGCACTTTTATTAGATTTTGAAACTATCAAATTTTTAGCTATGATTACCATACTGACTTCCTTACTTTGACCAAACTTTGACCATTCGTATCTTGAGAAGAGGCTCCATTTTTCAACAATCATGGTAGTTTTTGGTTTATCTTGATGAGATCTTCCATATGAGACAACTTTCACCAGATTTTAAAATGATCAAATTTTTAGCTCCAAACACTGTACTGACTTCCTTTCTTTGACCAAACTTTAACCGTCCATATATTGAGAAGAGAGGTTCTATTTTTCAATATTCATGGTGTTTTTTGGTTCATCTCAATGAGATCTTCCATTTGAAATAAGTTTCACCAAATTTTAAAATGGTCAAATTTTTAGCTACGGACACTATACTGACTTCCTTACTTTGACCAAACTTTGACCAACTGTAACTTGAGAAGAGAGGCTTTATTTTTCAAGATTTATGGTGTTTTTTAGTTCATCTCGATGAGATCTTCGATTTGAGACCACTTTCACTACATTTCAAAATGGCCAAATTTTTAACTATGAACACTACATTGACTTCTTTGCTTTGACCAAACTTTGACCGTCTGTATATTGAAAAAAGAGGCTCTATTTTTCAAAATTCATGGTATTTTTTGGTTCATCTCAACAAGATCTTCCATTTGAGACCAGTTTCACCAGATTTAAAAATGGTCAAAGTTTTAGTTGCGAACACTGTACTGACTTCTTTGCTTTGACCAAACTTTGATCATCCGTATGTTGAGAAGAGAGGCTACATTTTCAAAATTCAAAATGTTTTTTGGTTCATCTTAAGGAGATCTTCGATTTGAGACCACTTTCACCAGATTTTGAAACTGTCAAATTTTTAGCTACGAACACTGTACTGACTTCCTTGCTTTGACCAAATTTTGACCATCTGTATCTTGAGAAGAGAGGCTCCATTTTTCAAGATTTATGGTATTTTTTGGTTTATCTTAACGTGATCTTCCATTTTAGACCACTTGCACCAGATTTCAAAATGGTTAAATTTTTAGCTACGAACACTATACTGAATTCGTTGCTTTGACCAAACTTTGATTATCTCTATATTGAGAAGACAGGCTTTATTTTTCAAGATTCATGGTATTTTTTGGTTCATCTAAATGAGATTTTCCATTCAAGACAACTTTCACCAGATTTCAAAATGGTCAAAATTTTTAGTTACGAATAATGTACTGGCTACCTTGCTTTGACCAAACTTTAAACGTCTATATCTTGAGAAGAGAGAATCCATTTTTCAAGATTCAAGGTGTTTTTTGGTTCATCTCAATGAGATCTTTGATTTGAGACCATTTTCACTAGATTTTGAAACCATCAAATTTTTAGCTACAAATACTGTACTGACTTCTTTGCTTTGACCAAACTTTGACAATCCATATCTTGAGAAGAGAGGCTCTATTTTTCAAAATTCATGGTGTTTTTTGGTTCATCCAAATGAGATCTTCTATTTGAGACCACTTTTGCTAGATTTTAAAATGGTCAAAGTTTTAGCTACGAACACTGTACTGACTTCCTTACTTTGACCAAACTTTGACCGTTCGTATATTGAAAAGACAGACTTTGTTTTTCAAGATTCATGTTGTTTTTTGGTTCATCTCAATGATATCTTTCGTTTGAGACAACTTTCCCCAGCTTTCAAAATGGTCAAATTTTTAGGTACGAACACTGTACTGACTTCCTTTTTTTGATGAAAATTTGGTCGTTTGTATCTTGAGAAAAGAGGCTCTATTTTTCAAGATTCAAAGTGTTTTTTGGTTCATCTCGACGAGATCTTCGATTTGAGACCACTTTCACTAGATTTTGAAACTGTCAAATTTTTAGCTACAAACACTATATTGACTTTCTTGCTTTAACCAAGCTTTGACCATCCGTATGTTGAGAAGAGAGGCTCTATTTTTCAAGATTCAAGGTGTTTTTTGGTTCATCTTGATGAGATCTTCAATTTAAGACCATTTTCACAAGATTTAGAAACTGTCAAATTTTTAATACGAACACTGTACTAACTTCCTTGTTTTGACCAAACTTTGACCGTCCGTATCTTGAGAAGAGAGGCTTCATTTTTTAAGATTCAAGGTGTTTTTTGGTTCATCTTGACGAGATCGTCCATTTGAGACCACTTTCATCATATTTCAAAATGGTCAAATTTTTAGCTTTGAATACTGTACTGACTTCGTTACTTTGACCAAACTTTGACCATTAGTATCTTGATAATAGAGGCTCCATTTTTCATGATTCAAGGTGTTTTTTGGTTCATTTCGATGAGATATTCGATTTGAGTCCACTCTCACCAGATTTAGAAACTGTCAAATTTTTAACTACGAACACTGTACTAACTTTCTTGCCTTGAGCAAACTTTGACCATCCGTATTTTGAGAAGAGAGGCTCTATTTTTTAAAATTCATGATGTTTTTTAGTTCATCTTGACGAGATCTTCCATTTAAGACCACTATCACTAGATTTCAAAATAGTCAAATTTTTAACTACGAACACAATACTGACTTCCTTATTTTGACCAAACTTTGACCATCTATATATTAAGAAAAGAGGTTGTATTTTTTAAGATTCATGGGGTTATTTGGTTCATCCCAACGCGATCTTCCATTTGAGACCACTTTCACTAGATTTTAAAATGGTTAAGTTTATAGCTACGAACACTGTACTGACTTCCTTACTTTGGCCAAACTTTGACCATTTGTATCTTGAGAAGAGAGGCTCCATTTTTTAAGATTCAAAGTATTTTTTGGTTCATCTTGAGAAGATCTTTGATTTGAGACCACTTTCACCAAATTTTGAAACTGTCAAATTTTTAGCTATGAACACTATACTAACTTCTTCGCTTTGCCCAAACTTTTACCATCCGTATCTTGAGAAAAGAGGCTCCATTTTTCAAGATTCATGGTGTTTTTTTGTTCATTTTGATGAGATCTTCCATTTGAGACCACTTTCACTAGATTTTAAAATGGTCAAATTTTTAGCTATGAACACTGTACTGATTTCCTTGTTTTGACCAAACTTTGACTGTCCGTATATTGAGAAAAAAGGCTCTATTTTTCAAGATTCATGTTTTTTAACTCATCTCAACTAGATCTTTCATTTGAGACAACTTTCACCAGATATCAAAATGGTCAAATTTTTAGCAACGAACACTATACTGTCTTCCTTGCTTTGAAAAACTTTGACCATCCGTATCTTGAGAAGAGAGGCTCCATTTTTCAAGATTCATCATATTTTTTTCTTCATCTCGATGAGGTATTCGATTTGAGACCACTTTCACATGATTTTAAAATATTTAAATTTTTAGCTACGAATACTGTACTGACTTCCTTTGTTTGACCAAACTTTGACCATCTGTATCTTGAGAAGAGAGGCTCCATTTTTTAAAATTCAATTAGTTTCTTGGTTAATTTTGATAGATCTTCAATTTGAGACCACTTTCACAAGATTTGGAAACTATCAAATTTTTAGCTATGAACACTGTACTGACTTCCTTGCTTTGACCAAATTTAACTGTTTGTATCTTGAGAAGAGAGCCTCCATTTTTCAAGATTCAAGGTGTTTTTTGGTTCATCTCGATGAGATCTTTGATTTGAGACCACTTTCACTAGATTTTGAAATGATCAAATTTTTAGCTACAAACATTGTACTAACTTCCTTTCTTTGACCAAAATTTGACCATTTGTATCTTGAGAAGATAGGCTCCATTTTTCAATATTCAAGGTGTTTTTTGGTTCATCTCGATGAGATCTTCGATTTGAGACCACTTTCACCAGATTTAAAAATTGTTAAATTTTGAGCTACAAACATTATATTGACTTCTTTGGTTTGACCAAACTTTGACGTCTCTATAATAAGAAGTGAGGCTCCATTTTTCAAGATTTAAGGTGTTTTTTGGTTCATCTCAATGATATCTTAAATTTGAAACCACTTTCACTAGATTTCAAAAATGGTCCAATTTTTAGCTACGAACACTGTACTGACTTCTTTGCTTTGACTAAACTTTGACCATCTGTATATTGAGAAGAGAGGCTCTATTTTTCAAAATTTATTATCTTTTTTGATTCATCTCGACGCGATCTTCCAGTTGAGACCACTTTCACCAAATTTCAGAATGTTCAAATATTTAGCTACGAATACTCTACTAACTTCCTTTATTTGACAAAACTTTGACTGTCCGTATCTTGAGAAGAGAGGCTTCATTTTTCAAGATTTAAGGTGTTTTTTGGTTCATCTCGACGAGATGTTTGATTTGATTCCACTTTCACCAAATTTTGAAACTATCAAATTATTAGCTACGAACATTGTGCTGACTTCCTTACTTTGATCAAACTTTGACATCCGAATCTTGAGAAGAGAGGCTCTATTTTTCAAGATTCAAAGTGTTTTTTAATTCATCTCAACTTGATCTTCTATTTGAGAATACTTTCACCATATTTAAAATAGTTAAATTTTTAGCTACGAACACTATATTAACTTTCTTACTTTGACCAAACTTTGACCATCTGTATGTTGAGAAAAGAGGCTCTATTTTTCAAGATTCATGGTGTTCTTTGGTTCATCTCGATGAGATCTTTGATTTGAGAGCATTTTCACTAGATTTTCAAATGGTCAAATTTTTAGCTACGAATACTGTACTGACTTCCTTGCTTTGACCAAATATTAACTATCCATATCTT
Source organism: Chamaecyparis obtusa (assembly GCA_027943335.1). Taxonomy (NCBI): domain Eukaryota; kingdom Viridiplantae; phylum Streptophyta; class Pinopsida; order Cupressales; family Cupressaceae; genus Chamaecyparis; species Chamaecyparis obtusa. The sequence continues at coordinate 6,940,382 of BSBK01000370.1, read as the reverse complement.
GAAAGGAGAGGCTCCATTTTTCAAGATTCAAGGTGTTTTTTAGTTCATCTTGACTAGAGCTTCGATTTGAGACAACTTTTACTAGATTTTGAAACTATCAAATTTTTAGCTATGAACACTCTACTGACTTTCTTACTTTGATCAAACATTGACCATCTGTATCTTGAGAAGAGAGGCTCCATTTTTCAAGATTCAAGATGTTTTTTGGTTAATCTCGATGAGATCTTCGATTTGAGACCACTTTCACCAGATTTCAAAATGGTCAAATTTTTAGCTATAAACACTGTACTAATTTCCTTGCTTTCACCAAACTTTGATCGTTCGTATATTCAGAACAGAGTCTCTATTTTTCAAGATTCATGGTGTTTTTTGGTTCATCTTAACGAGATCTTCCATTTGAGACCACTTTCACCAGATTTCAAAATGGTCAAATTTTTAGCTACAAATACTATACTGACTTCCTTGCTTTGACAAACCTTGATCATCCGTATCTTGAGAATTGAGGCTCCCTTTTTCAAGATTCAAGGTGTTTTTTGGTTCATCTTGAAGAGATCTTCGAATTGAGACCATTTTCACTAGATTTTGAAATTATTAAATTTTTAGCTACAAACATTGTACTAACTTCCTTGCTTTGACCAAACTTTGACCATCCATATCTTGAGAAGAGAGGCTCCATTTTTTAAGATTCATGATATTTTTTGATTCATCTTGACAAGATCTTCAATTTGAGATCACTTTCACTAGATTTCAATATGGTTAAATTTTAAGCTACGAACACTGTAGTGACTTCCTTGCTTTGACCAAACTTTTAACATTCATATATTGAAAAGAGAGTCTCTATTTTTTAAGATTCATGGTGTTTTTTGGTTCATCTCAACGAGATCTTCCATTTGAGACCACTTTAAGTAGATTTCAAAATGGTTAAATTTGTAGCTACGAACACTGTACTGACTTCTTTACTTTGACCAAACTTTGATCGTTCATATTTTGAGAGAAGAGAGGCTCAATTTTTTAAGATTCAAGGTATTTTTTGGTTCATCTTGATGAGATCTTTGATTTGAGACCACTTTCACCAGATTTTGAAACTGTAAAATTTTTAGCTATGAACACTTTACTCACTTCCTTGCTTTGACCAAATTTTGACCATCCAGATCTCAAGAAAAGAGTCCATTTTTCAAGATTCATGGTGTTTTTTGGTTCATCACGATGAGATCTTCCATTTGAGACCACTTTCACTCGATTTCAAAATTGTCATATTTTTAGCTACAAACACTGTACTGACTTCCTTGCTTTGACCAAACTTTGACCATCTGTATCTTGAGAAGAGAGTCTCCATTTTTCAAGATTCATAGAGTTTTTTGGTCCATCTTGATGACATCTTCCATTTGAGACCACTTTCACCATATTTCAATATAGTCAAATTTTTAGCTATGAACACTGTACTGACTTCCTTACTTTGACCAAACTTTGAACATCCATATATTGAGAATGGAGGCGTTATTTTTCAAGATTCATGGTATTTTTTGGTTCATCTCAACAAGATCTTCCATTTGAGACAACTTTCACCAGATTTCAAAATAATTAAATTTTTAGCTATGAACACTCTATTGACTTCCTTGCTTTCACCAAACTTTAACCGTCCGTATATTGAGAAGAGAGGCACTATTTTTCAAGATTCATGATATTTTTTGGTTCATCTCACCGAGATCTTCGATTTGTGATCACTTTCACCAAATTTCAAAATGGTCAAATTTTAAGCTATGAACACTCTACTGACTTCCTTGCTTTGACCAAACTTTAACCATCTGTATATTGAGAAAAGAGGCTCTGTTTTGCATGATTCATGGTGTTTTTTGGTTCATCTCAAGGAGATCTTCTATTTTAGACAACTTTCATTAGATTTCAAAACTATCAAATTTATATATATGAATAATGTACTGACTTCCTTTGCTTTGACCAAAATTTGACCATCTGTATCTTGAGAAGAGAGGGTCTATTTTTCAAGATGCAAGGTGTTTTTTGGTTCATCTTGAGGAGATCTTTGATTTGAGACCACTTTTACCAGATTTGAAAATTGTCTAATTTTTATGTACAAACACTGTACTGACTTCCTTGCTTTGACCAAACTTTTACCCTCTGTATCTTGAGAAGAGAAGCTCCATTTTTCAAGATTCAAGGTATTTTTTGGTTCATCTCGATGAGATCTTCAACTTGAGATCACTTTCAAAAAAATTCAAAATGGTTAAATTTTTAGCTACAAACACTGTTGAACAGTCTCACAATAGGTAAAGATAATCATGCCATAGTCTCACCTAAGGGTAATATCTTTGTGCTATGGATGACCTATCCCCATCATGAAATGCATTTAGATTGTCAACCTGGGGATGCAGACTTGAAATGGGACAACACAGTTTGTGCACTAAGTTCCTTTAGGAGTCATAACACCTATGCTGCAAGAAGATAAAATCCATAAAAGGAATCTATGCCATTGCTACAGGAAAGTAAACATACTTGACTATTGGATAGAATTACTACAAAAAACTATGAAATGAATCTAAGCCTATCTAACAACTCAAAACATTCACTATACCCATTTCTGCAAATGTTGCAGGAACAACCACAGTGGCAATGCTGCAAGAATAAAAAAGTAACTCTATTTGAAAACAAGAAAAGGTACAAGGAACAAATATATTCTAACTTAATCTAATCCACCTTCCAAGTGGGCCCCCTTGGTTGGATTCTGCTAACTACTCAACACAAGAGATAATAAAAAATCACTCTTCCATTAAATTCTTCTTAACTAGTTACATAACAACTGAATAACTCATGAAGAACAAAAATAGAGTAACTTCCACTATACTAAATACATAATTCTATCTTTCTTCATTTTCTACTAAATTAGTCAAAATCCCTTTATATCAAGGATTGACGCTTATTGAAAACATAATAGGAAAGTCTCATTAAACCTCACCAAATATGGAGGAGATAAAACAACCATGACATAATACAATTATTGCTAACAACAGAATAACAGTTCTGAGGAAATATAGCAGGACTAATTCCCTATATTCTTTGGAACAACAGCTCCTTCAAAGTTCAACATATCCATCAGAATCATGCTGGATTCTCCCACCATGGTTTATCTTCTAATGCTCCTTCTTTAATGCAGATGCACCATTCTTCATACCACTCCATGTTTACCTGAAAGGTTAGTAACATTCAGTACACATATGCAAGTCAACATTTCAACTCCTACTTAAATGTTAGAACACAACTTGAAATAATTATATGAAGTACTGCATTATATTTATAATAGTCAGCTAAACATATCACTCAAGCTACCCATAGATTTTGTGGCTTTAGTTGTACTTGGCATAGGTTCATATAAGTATAAGTAATAAAATGTCTTGGAAATGTTTGTCAAAGTATCAAAAAAATATAAAGATTATAACAAAATTGAGGCAATAATTAGACTCATCATCTTCCCCCTACTATCAGAATGCTTGTCCTCAAGCATTGTATTTCCTTCCTATGGTCCTAAAATTACCAACGGTTGTCTTTCCTTTCTTTCCACTTCTGAAAGTGTAGTAGAACCCCCTTATGCATTCCAAGTAATATTCTTGATACTCCTCAACCAACTGATCCAGTCTAGTAGCACTGATGTCATATAGGGGCCAAAAGAGTGTAGGTGGCTGGAAGGATAAAGGCATCCATAATTCCCTTTTGGGCTATCATCCCAACTTCATGTAATTAGCCACTCTATGGACAGTTGCTTCATAATTAATTGGGCTATGTGGTTCTACTTTTCTGAAAGCTTCTAGCAATCTGTTGCACCTACTTTTGACTCCTGAAAGAGCTCTTTGGGCTATAAAATTGGGCAATGTCTGATAATCTCTATAAACTTTATCCCTTAATGCAAATAATTTTTCCCTGATTTCTAGCTTTGGTCTCCCATAAGTCAAATTGAGCCAATCCCTCAAAAGAACATCAGGCTTATGTGACTCGGCCCTTAATGGAAAAGGCTCAAATTTCTCCAGATCCCTGTAGGTGTTTAGTTGTCTGTCATAGTTTGTCTCATTATGCATCCATGACATCAAGGCCCTTAAGTGAATGTCCCCTATATAGAGCAGAGGATTCCACTATGTTTCATGTGGGATAATAAAATTGTGCAAATAAAGCTCACATAATAGATTTTGTTTCCATGATGGCAGAGTTTGATACAAACCATAGAATTCTTGGGCCAACTTGAATTCACAATCAATGTCCTTCATTGTCATCATAAGTTGGAACAAAAGAAATTTCTCCTTTAAAAAAATATCATATACCCTAGGTGGTGGTCTACAAGCTATCGTCTAGTCAGCTACTTTTAAGGCCTTGTCCATTTGCTCTTTCTATTTCCTTAGCTTCTCTTTAAGTGATTCAATCTCCTCATCCTTCTCAAACATCTCCCTTTGCATTTGATTTCTTTCCTACTTCCACCATGTTTTTTGAAAGATAAAATGGTTGTATAAATGAAAGAGGATAGACTGAATTGTTGTTGAAGGGAACTCTTGTATTTGAGCCTTCTTTTTCTTCTCCTTAGCATTTTGCTAGAATAAGTCAGTGAACCATGTTGATTGATAAGGTATCATGGATACATTAGAATATACAGGATGCTGAGGAGGAGTAGATTGAACATTCATAGGAATGCTCTCTTGCATTGTATCAAGGCTCGGTTCAGGCATTCCTTGATCAGTCTGTGGCATGCTACTACTAGGTTCTTTCTCATTAGGAGGCTCCTCCATATGATGGGATTCTGCCTATGTAGGGGATTCATCAGGAATATATTCAACAAAGGGCTCTTTATCAGGTTTTGGTGTTGGAACATCTAGGTGTTGAAGAGAAGGTGGAGACACCTGTCCTCTCATGTGAGGGCTTCTATGCACAATTGCCTCTTCAACCACTACAATTTTAGGTTGGTGAGACCTTTTTAGTTTATGTGTTGCAGGAGTAGTTACTGCAAGACTTGACCATTTTCTTTTATTAACTTGAATTGTAGGGTTTGAAATTTCTCCTTCTAAGTTAGGGATTTCTTTTCTAACTTTTTGTTTTCCTTTTCTTGAGGAAGAAGTGGGTACATTACTCTCTAGAGTAGATTCAGGAGGTTGGTTTTCTAGCAGTAATTCTAGTTCATTTTCTTTCATAGCTGCTTCTTTAGTAGGGTCAAAAGATTCTATTGCATCTTCTAGAGGTTGGGCCACAGGATTTACTCGGGGTTGCAAAGTTTTGGTTTGGACAAATTCAGCCCATGACATGGGGAAAACATCTCTAAGAGATTTCTCAACCAAAATCTTGATGAGGGCATGGTGACTAATGGATTTTTCATTTCCTTTTTGAGTTTCCTCAGCACTTATACTTAGCATATTATAAAGAAAATTGGGAATATTAACCTGAAGATTATGCCTGATATAGCTAAGTAGCTTAAAATGATGAGCATGTAGGTTTGAAAACCTTCCCTCACAAGTTAAATACCTGATGATATACGTAGCCAGTTCTAGAAATGGCTATGGAAGGGACAATCTACTGCACCCCTGCTTAGTAATTTCAAGTGGAGGATCACCCAGCCTGGAGAATTGAGCCTGAGATGACCTGGCATCATGCTCATCTGGATAATGTTCTCCCACAACTAGTAATCTTGTTACTTCTAAAATTCTCTCTTTAGTAGAAACAACTATCAATCCCCATATGGTTGCTTATCCTTCTTCAAATGTACTCATGAATTCTACATCAACCTCCTCATTAAACTCTATCAGCTGAAGAAAATAGCCAAGCTAGCTACATGCATTGAACCTGCGAACTACCTCAACATTTGCCAGCAAAATACCATGAATGACTAGTTCATGTCTCTATAACTGTCTACCCATCTTAATAATTCCCACTCTCTAATTTTCAACTTTCCAACCCATTGCTAAGCTTTCGGCTTCTCTACAAATTCCCTCTTTTGAAATGCAATTGTGATTCTTGAAAATACTAATATTTTTTCTTACCCTTGTTTTACTTGACATGAACTATAATAATGGCATTTATTTTAGAGGTCATCAATACCTTAAGTGCGAGTTACCTCACAAATTAATTATGATCCTTTTGAAGTCATGTCAAGTTTAGGAAATAAGAATTTGAAAGTACGAGAAATGTGTGAAGGATTAAAAAATTAATGGAACGTAGCCTAAGTACAACACTGATGTGACAGTGGTATGACAAGAGTAGTTTAGGAATGACACTTGGAAGTTAGTACACTTCCCCTTCCCCCTATGAAAGTTAAACAAGTGTCCTCACTTGTTAAATTTAGCACGAGGTTGGGAAACTGGCTTAATGCGTATATTATACATTTAATGCAGTACTAGATATAATTAATTAAACCTGTGTGCTAAAAGTAAGCAAGGAGTTAGAAATTTGTACCTGGTAATTAGTTACCATACATGAATGTGAGCTAAGGAGAGTGTTGATTCTAGTGGCTGCATTAGATTACTGACGTGGAATTTTATTAAAAGCATTTGAAAATAGAAATTGTGGGTGACATGGATTTTGAGTGGGTGGTAGAAATAGGAATGAGATGAGTTGATGAGAAGAAAAGAGAAAAGTGAATGAAGAAGTATACTTCATTAAATGAAGTTTTATTATGATTGCTATCAAACATATGTCATGGTGATGTTTTAGGAGGAAGGCTTTCACCTTCGGCTACAGGAATTGTTTCCTGAGGGGTTGTTAAATTGTGGATGTTGAATTGTTTCAAGAATTCTTCTTTTGTTTGAGGCTTGTGATACAGGCGCAAGCGGTGTCCATTGACTAGCAGCTTAAATTATACTAGATCAAGTGTTGTCAACTGAACTCCTCCATTATCAAAGACATATTGAATTTCATATGGTCTAAGCCATCTGGTTTGCAGCTTTCCTGGGTTCCCCTTGAATCTGGAATCATATAGTAAAGCCCAATTTCCTACTTGAAATTTCTTGTTCTTGATATGTGAATCATGCCATATTTTCCTTTGGTTTTGAATTAGTTATGTTCTTTCCAATGCTGACTTGCACATTTCATCCAATGAGTTGAGATGGAGGAGATGTTCTATTTGTGCTGCAGGAAGATTGATGTTTAGCTCAAGTGCTATGCACAATGTTTTGTGTTCAAATTCTATGGGAAACATTGATGCTTTTCCATAGACCAATTCAAATGGTATGAACCCTATTATTGTCTTCCATGTGGTATGGTAAGCCCAGACTGCCTCTATCAATTGACTGCTCCAATCCTTGCAATGCAATTTTACTATCTTGGTTAATATGGCCTCTATTTCTCTATTGGTCACCTCTGCTTGTCCGTTTACTTGCGGATGATAAGGACTAGACTTCTGATGCCTTATTCTATACTCCTTCATTAGCTCTGTGATCAGGTTTGATCTGAATTGTGTGCCTTGATCTGTTACTAGCTCTCTGGGGACTCCATAGCTGGTAAAGATTTCTTCATACAAGAATTTTGCTACTTTTTCATCCCTTACATTTTGCATAGCTTTCACTTTGACCCATTTTGTTAGGTAATCTATACAAACCAAAATGTAGGATTTTCCATTTGATGGTGGGTCAATTGGTCCAATGAAGTCCATACCCCACTTATCAAAGGGTGTTATTACTACTTATGGATTAAGTGGCATCTCATCTAATTTCATTGGTCGACCCATCCTCTGACATTTATCACATTTTTTTGTATAACTGGCTGCATCTTTGTGTAATTGAGGCCAATAATATTTTGTTAAGATTTTCAGGGTTGTTCGCTTTGCTACAAAGTGACCTCCATAAGGCTCATCATGACAAGCATGGAGTCTATCATATACTTCATCTTCTCTCACACATCTTCTCATAATCTGATCTGGACTAGTATAATATAGATTGTTATCTATCCATGAAAATTGAAAGCTCTTTTTTGCAAGCTTTTTCTTGTCTTTCTGAGAAAAATGTGGGGGCATCTTATTTGCTGCAAGATAATTGGATATGTATGCATACCATGGGTTTTTTATTTCTATATGGAATAGGTGTTCATCTGGAAATGTCTCTTTAACCTGAGTAGTGTCTTCATCAACATTTTGTAGTCTAGATAAGTAATCAACAACTACATTGGCCTTTCCTGGCTTATCAACAATTGTGATGTCAAACTCCTGCAACAGTAGGAGCCATCTTGCTAATCTACTTGTTATAGCAGGTTTGTTCATTGGATATTTTATTGTAGAGTGATCAGTGTGAATGAAAATGGGATAGCCTGTGACATAGTGTCAAAAAATTTTCAATGCATAAACTACAACTAGGAGTTCCTTTTCAGTAATTGTGTAGTTCAATTCAGGGCCATGGAGGCTTTTAGTGATATAGTAAATTACATTCTCAAGGTTAGTAGGCTTTTGTCCTAGCACAACACCTATAGCATAATCTGATGTATCTGTATCGACGTGGAATGGAATAGACCAATCTAGTCCTTTTAGGACTGGTGCAGTTGTTAGGAGGTTCTTTAGTTACAGGAAGGACTCATCACATGCTTGTGTCAACTTAAATTCAGCTTCTTTGGTAAGCAATGTATACAAAGGACTAGAAATTTGACTAAAATTTTGAATAAAGTGTCTATAGTATCCAACATGTCCTAGAAAAGATCTTACATCTTTTTGTTTAGTAGGAGTAGGTAGTGTAAGTATTACCTCTACTTTAGCTGGGTCCACTTGAATTCCTGTTGCTGAAATGAAATTCCCAAGTACCACTCCTTCTTGCATCATCATAAAGCATTTCTCACTATTAAGGGATACATTATGCTCCTTACACAAAATTAGTACCTTTTCAAGATTTTTCAAAGCCTCGTCAAATGTCACTCCAAATGTTGTAAAGTCATCCATATATATCTCCATACAATCATGTGAAATGTCAGCATAAATACTAATCACAACTCTTTGAAACGTTGCTGGAGCATTACACAATCTAAAAGGTAGAACTAAATAGGCATATGTCCCCCATGGACATGTGAATGTAGTCTGCTCCTGGTCCTCTAGAGCAATAGTTATCTGATTATATCCACTATATCCATCAAGAAAGGAAAAATACTTCTTTGGTTAAATACTTCTTACCAACCAAAGTATCAAGTACTTGGTCAATGAATGGTAATGGGAAGTGATCTTTCTTGGTGGCTTTATTTAACTCTCTATAATTCACACAAATCCTCCATTTGCCCCCCTTTTTAGGTACTATTACCAAAGGTGATACCCACTTACTGTCAGATATAGGATATATAAAGCCAACATCTAATAGCTTTTGTAATTCTATTTTGACTATCTCCCTTAATGCTGGGTTTATTCTTCTTTGAGGTTGACAAAGGGGAAGGCTTCCTTCATTGATTTATCCTGTGAGTACTGCTATACACTAAGTTTGTACCCTTGTTTCAAGCTCTCTTGATCTTGATAACCTAGTATAACATGGGAATCATCTCCAGGTTATGGGACCTATGCTAACTGAGATGAGACCTCCAAGTTCTAGGCTGGTTCCTCTTGGATAATCACCTTAATTTTCTTCTTAATAGGAAAGTAAATTCTTGAGGGAAAAGGGATAGGAGGAATGCATGAAAGGGAAATAACTGAAAGCAAACTATCCTACTAGGTGATACATCGAAAGAAATGAACACAATACACTGACCAAACTAGCATGAAATCTCTTAGATCTAATAGAACACAATCTTTCTAAACATGCTTGCATAAGTGTTTCACAGAGGAATCTAAACAAAAGACACAGACTGTGACCTGCAAGGAAACGTTCTCTTTAGCCAAAAGGGCACAGTAATGAGATAGAATGACAGGGGGCTGAAGTATACCCACAAACTCATTCAATTCAAATCAGACACAGTAGTACACAAATAAGCTGAAAGAAAGAAGGGCCCTGAAACTCCAAGATTTCTCTAATAAAGCCAGTATATTATATTCAATAAGAGAAATACAGACAAGGGAAAGACTAGAGGGCATAATAATTGCCATGGATAGCCTCTATTGAATATAAGATTTCAATGAAAGGTTACAATTTGTAAGAGCTAGAGGGCAGAACAAATGCCACAGATAGCTCCTAAGAAAGAAGAACTCTTTTTACAAAATGTAAACTCCCAGCTCTAAAAGCTCCAAAAAATATTATATACATCTCCTTTTTGCACACAGGCAGGAGAAAAAAATTTAATTAGGGTTGCATAGATTGTCATATAATAATCAAACCCTAAATCTATCATATCTGATCATAAATGCATTGTAGAGATATCTTGGCCAATTAGATATCAGTCCTTGCAAGTCCATTCCACCTCCCTGCAAGTTGAAAGCCTCAAGCCATAACCATGACCCTGTCTCTCCATGTCGGGCTCATCATGAATGCTCAAAATCTGATCCTTACAAATATTTGTATTTTGAAGTACAAAAGGCCACAGGTGGTGCCAACCTTTAATGCTCCTTTGGAATAAGAACACTGACATGGTACCTAAGAAATTAGCAAGAGATGACCACTAGATCTTCTTCATCATCCTTTCTAACTACAACTATCCTGAAAACATAAATTCTGAGCTACCCTTTTGTTGCTCATGGCCTGCTAGATCAAACACTGGCAAAACCCCTGTAGAAATATTCAAATTTGAAAAACAATGGATAGAAGGCTCAGTTTAAAACATGACCATCGATATCATCATTTCTTGGCAGATGAACGACCCAGATCACCTTCGAAACAGTCGCAAGCCCTTTCTGAAAAGTCAAAAGCCACATCACCAATCGGAACCAATGAGAAGTGAACACTTCAGCATGATTGGCACCTCACTTAAGATACTTGGACCCACTAACAAATGCCAACTATTTCGCCCATCAACCAATAAGAATCAAGCATGTCAAAACAAGGACCCACCTGATAGAGCCCTGGCAATAAAGCAAGATCAACAATTGACATATGATCACATGGGCTTGAAATATTCCATGTGATCATAAGATAGCTGTTAGATCTTGGGGAAAGACAACTCACTGGGCCTGCTGGCATGTCTCCACATCACAATCCTTTGACCAATCAGGAGCAAACACCTTGACAATAACTGACAGTGGACCCACTACGACAGAAGCGATGCGTTGGGATGAAGATCAATGACTGTCATTATACCGTGATATTAACCCTTGAGCACATCTCCTTAGTGGTATAACGATAGCTATAGATCATCTCTAAACTTTAACTACTCCAGAGTTGAGACTGCCAAATATAACAGTAACCACTCGCCAGGTCGCAGGGTGTTAAGGACTTGACTACCAGGAATAAGAGATCTTGCGAACACAGTCGCTTAGTCGCCGAATGAAAAGGGAAAAATCTTTTCGACTGGGAGATCTCATGAACAAAGGGTAGTCGCGAGATCGGGAGATGTAAAATAATATTCCATCAGGTCTTAGAGATCTTGCGACTAGCCTTAGAATATAAAGCACAAATGGGAAATGGAGACTTAAGTGATCGAGAAAAGGTAACGGCAAATTAGAATAGGCCATAGGTCTTTTAGGGTTTCTTGTCTCCAACGGTCACATTTTCAAATAAAAGGGCTTCAAACCAGATTGTTGAGTGTTTGTAGAGACCAGAAGACAAGATGCAAGGCCATGAAAATTTCTCAGAGGTTCAACAGGGTTAAAATGCAGACCCTGGATAGAATCAAGCATAACCAAATTTGTATGGAACAGGAAAAATTGTGTAACATTTTGGCAATTTTTGCTAGATGTCAGCCTGCTAGACATTGATCAGTGGCCTTAAAAAAATCCATTGGGTAGAGGAGTCATCACTTTGAACACATAACCTTGCTTGACAGAGAGAAAGACCTAAAACTGGGAGGAACAAAACTGTGCTTGAGCACTTTTTGGAAAATAGGAAGACTAAACAAGAAAAAGGGACAGAAAGTAGGAAAACTAACCTATCCTAAACTAACTAGTGCAGAAAAAATTGGTCAAACAAAACCATTCACTGGTCTATTGAAATAACTACCCCTCCTCTTTAAGATACAATATTTTACATGCATGAGGATAGCAAATAAGGAATGAAGTATACATAGCTGTGTGAAGAACTGATGCACTACCTTTTGAAAGACATAAATAAATTGAGTCACCTCCACCAACAGATTCTTATTTTCATTATCCAGGGGTAGATAAGTGAGTTGAGCTTGTCCTTGCTGAACTACAAGTTCACCTTCTGTAATACCCCAAAAATGGGCTATAAGTTCATTAATCTCCTACATCTTCAATTCGAATGAAATCGACATCAAAGTCCTAATCTAAGGCACATCTAAATATCATCGAATCATAATTGATTATCTTAAATTCTGCATCAGGGAATATTCCTAGCAATATTCCTAATCATCATAATTATCTTTAATTTTATAATTATTTGGCAATAAATCACATTTATCTTAAAGTTTGATTAATTGAATATTTTCATATTTAATTAATTAGATTTAATATCTTGCCACTTAATTGTGTAATTAAATTTATTTCTATCTATTATTAATTGTATTATTTAATTTTGACAATAAATCCAAATATCCTATGAATAATTGATTAAATTTTTATTTAATTAATTAAAGTAAGTTGTCATTATTTAATAATATAGTTTTTAATAAAAATTTGATTAAATAATTGATTAACCCATAAATCAATTATTTTATTTTTAAAAGCAGTTAAGTTGGAAATAAATCACTTTATTATTAAATTAATTCATAAATAAAACATGCACAACCATAAAAGCAGACAACTATCAATTATCAATTTAAGCTAAACTCTATTTTGAGTTAAAACTTAGCTTTTGCATATTTTTGTGAGTTAATTATCCTTTATTTAAAAATAACTCAAAAATCAACCTGAGTTATTTGAGTGATTTATGGCTTTTATCCATGCACCTCCAAAGCCTTGGATTTCTATAAAACCAATGCTCAGCTCTTCATAATTCACTCTCAATGATCTCGCAAATTGCAAACTTACTCTACAGGAATCATAGCATATCAGATTTGGAGAATTTGCACAATTGGAGCTTGAAAGAATCAACTTGCGAATTCAAAGCTTTGTGAGATCAATTTCAATTGCATAGTTTTTATATCTTAGCATAGAATTTCATAGTTTTCATATCATTGTTAGAATCTTCATTGTTAGATCATTTAGCATTCATTTCATATCAATTTTTCAATAGCATCCATAGCATATCAGTTTATCATTCTTATTGCATAGAAAATATCAAAAATATAGATTAATTGCATTCAATTTCATATCCATCTTTTGCATTCAAATCCTTCATTTAGGTGTCGTCTAGGTCACTGATCTCGATTACAATCTGAGAACATCAATCTCGCACCTATTAGAAGGCAGTAAATCGCTTGGTTAGATAGCTTTCAATTTTGCATGATTTGATTATAGCTAACCTCTAATGTTTTACTGAAGTGTTGTGTCTACAGATTAGGTACAATTTTCACACACACATTTCTGGTGCCCACCGTGGGGCAACCCACCTTTGCATGCTGATTTTGATTCTTGGAGCTAAAACCCTAAAGTTTCAAAGATTTAATTTTATCTCTCAAAAAACTTGGATTTTAGGTCTAAATTTTTTTTTACAAGTTGGAGACATATTAGGGAAGCTTTAAAAAAAAATTTAGAATTTTTTGAATTATTTGGAATTTTTAATAATGTTTTTTCAATTTTTCATAAAAAATTAATATCTGACGCAAATCAGCATATTTTTCTGAAATTTTTACTTTTTTGGAAAGCTCTTCAAATTCTACAGGGGTTCTATTATTTGTGTTTTAAATTTGGATGCAATTTAATAGCTTAAATAGTCAATTTATAAAAATTGGTCTATTTTGATAAAATGGGTTTCTAGAGCACAAATGAAGATATTTTTCTAAAATTTTTGCATTTTTGGAAAGCTCTCTATTTTTTAGTTGGGGTCTCTATTCTGAATTTCTATTTTTGTCACCAAAATCATATCAAAAAAATCAGATCTTGTTGACTAGGTCAAATGTAGTGCAAAAAAATTAAAATTTTATGATGGGTATGCACTTATTTTTCATATGATTCAATGCATGATATGAGTTGTCATTTAGATTAATTTATGGTTATTATTGCTCCTAAAAATTGATTTTTAGAGCTAACCTTATGGTTTTCATAAGTTGAATATATTTTGTATATCTTGTTTGCTTGTTTGCTTGTTGGAGAGTTCGTCACTTGCTTGCATGGAAAAGCTCAACAAAAATTGCTAAAAATCAGGTAAAATCTACTAAGCGCGTTGCAAGGATCCTAGGTATTCTCCTTCATCTAATAACATTTCAATTTGGGACTTAAAATAAATCTCTCATGTGTCTAGCTTGGGTGATTCTTTTCATGCTTTTGATCTATTTCTACACACTTGCATAATTTGATACTAGGTTGTGATCCCTTAAGGATTCATTAAGTAGTCTTAGAATACTTGTGATTGATCTTGATTTCTATCTTGGGTTATTGGACTCGCTAATCCGCCGGCCCCTCATTTCTGCCCCGTGGTTGCAATCTCAGTGCCATAAAGGGGAGGGGTCAACAAGACAGAAGCGTTAAGTGTTCCACTTGGCAACCCTTTTGTGCTTTTAGGAACTCACTTGTTTTCTAAGTTGTGGACTTGTTTTTAGCTTGTGTGAGGTGTTAAGTGTTCCACCTTGTGGACTCATCTCATATTTTCTTTAAGCGTTAAGTGTTCCTCTTTTTACTTTTTGGATGCTTTTGGTAGATTTTCTTTCAGGAATATATCTGTGCTCATATAGTAATTAGGCCCTATGAACACTATTCGTGATTCTTGAGAGATTGGATTCCTAGAGAAATCTTTCTTGATGATAGAATCCTTATAGGTAGGGAGGATACTTAGTGCATTTCACATTCAACTTGGTTAGTGCATCTTCTCTTATTGATCGACACATTCTCTCTCCGGAGAGGTTGATAGATCATGTAGGGTTGATATCATGAGCTTTGGTGAATCAAAATTGGTTAGTGTGTCTTCTCTTATTGATTGATACATTCTCTCCCCGGAGAGGTTGATAGATCATGTAGAGTTGATATCATAGACCTTGGTGGAACAAAACTTTATCTTAGCGTGTCAGATTAATCTGCTTGCTTTGTTTGGGTTAAAAGTGAAGAGGTGTCAAAACCTTGAATCTAGAGCCAAGTCCCCTTGTGGTATAAATCTGTGAGTCACCTTTAGAGAGGGTTAACCATAGTGGACAATCCCTTCACAGGGAAAACTATGTTGACGGAACCTCAAGCGGTAATAGCCATTTTTTCCATGGTAGTGACAGCCGCTATATAAATGTCCTTGTGGAAGAAATCTCCACGGGTATGGTTCATTGTTGGGTTGTCAGATCTCCCTAGCAGCTCTTGAAGATTAAGTTCTCGGACTGTGTCAAAACCCCGGTGCACCGGGATTGGAGTTCACCCCTTTGAATCATAAAAGTTGCAGAGTCAAACCATTACTAAAAACCCTAGAGAGGCCAATTTTTCACTTTCAGGTATATGTGTGTTATTGCAAAACTTTTCAGAACATACACAATTAGTACTCTCAGGGATTAGCACAATTTGGTCACTTGATTGTTCATGCGCAAGGTTGCTTTTGCCCTTGTTCATTATTTTCAGACGTGCTTGGAATCACTTGCTTGCTGTTCTGTGTGCTTGTTTATCTACTTGCCTATTAAAAATGATCAAATCTGGTATAACCTTCAAAATCTGGATAGTACAATTTGCAAACAATCCAAAACTAAGGACCTTAAATTTTGTAAAAATTGACGTAAAATCTTTCTGGAGTCAAAAGTCATTTCAAGAAGTCAAAAGTCATACGAGTTTTATCAAGTGTCATTTCAGTATTGCCCATCTATCATATGATTGAGAACCCAGTGTCGTACGAGTTTTCAAACTAGCAAATTCAAGAAAGTCAAAACCCTGTTAGAAACTGTCGTACAAGTTTTGTCAACTGTCGTTTCATTGCTACCCAACTGTCATACGAGTTTAGCAACTGTCGTTTCATAGACTACCCAGTGTCGTACGAGTCTACAGAGTGTCATTTGGAAAAATTTGAGAGAGTTGTCAGAAATTGTCAAATTGCAAGATATCCAATGCTTCCAGCCTAGTTCCAGAATCTATCAAAAATATCACTATGTCAAGTACAAATCAGTAGCTATTGAAAATCAATACACATGTCTCAAAGAATCAGTACACATGAGGAAGAAATTCTGATCGCCGCTATGATGAAGCAACTGCAAGCTATGCAAGTCCAGCTTGACAAACTTGAGAAAGAAAAGGAACCTAAAGAGTTCTCCGTGGAATCTCTATACTCTTTTCCATTTGATAAAGACTTGTACATGTCACCATGCCCCCAGAAAAAATTTGAGCAATGTGATAACCCTTATGATACCTCTTCTATGGAGAGTGACACATCCAGCTTTGGAGACTATGATGACTATGACAATAGACAACGTAATGATACCTATGACACCTCTGTTCCTAAGAGTCCTCCTCATCGTTCATTCCTGCTTACTAAAAATGGGCCTTCACATTGGATAGATCGTGATGGTGATCCATATGATTCTGATTTTGAAAGAGATTTTGATGGCTTTTGTCGACAATACCTTGATGATGATCCATCTACTACTGCTGAGGACTATAAAATACATCGTCCTAGCTTGAAACATCAATACTATAAGGATCTCTCCTCTAAGAACTCTCAAGCTGAAAATAAAGATTACACTCTCAAGCAAGATCATGTTAATGTTGGACCTTTGTCTTGTGATGGTTCCCTTCCATCCCCTACTTCCTCCAATACCCATACATTTCCTAAAGCTTCCGAGTCTTTCACATCTTTCACAGAACCTTCATCCAACACAAGACTTGATACTTTTCATGCAGTTCCCTATAGTTATCCTCCAGGGCTACCTCTTAAAGAAACTCAAGCTAACCTTCATTTGGCTGCAAATACTTTCAATAATGATAAACCTAAAGAGCCTAAGCCTTCATATGCTATAATCCCTACTTCAGCTAGTCTTTCACCATCTCTTCCAAAGTCATCCATACAATCCCAACATGCTCCATTGTCCTTAGAAGTGGCTCCGTGTCAAGAGGACTCTAAAAATGATGAAGAAAAGAACATAAAGAAAGATCAAGATCAAGAACCCTCCATGTCATCCACTCCTTTTCATGATGTCTCTTATCCGCTTCATGGTTCTTTTGATCTTGCACATCCTTTTTCATACATTCCACCATGTCTTAAGTCTTCTCCTAAGCAAGATCATGATGCTACTTACACTGTTGAGCTTATTGACAATCAAAATAACCTTACTACACTTCCAATTTTCAAAGATGATACTTCCATTAAGGTTATTGAAAATGGTGTTGTTACTTCCAATGTTAAGCCTATTGAAAATCCAGAGAAAAATTATGAGCTTATGCTATCCAAAGATCTTTGTCAAGATCAAAGTCTTCCATCTTCTTATTCTACCATTTCATGTTCACTTCTACTTTCTACTCTTCCTAAGTCTTCGCAAGCTTTGAATGATCCTATCAAAGAAGGTGCTCATATTCAAGATGTCCATGATTCTATTGAAGATCCTAATGCTCACTCTAAAGATGCTGATATCCTTGGTTGTCATATAGATGCTGATGAACTTATTGATTATCCTTTTGCATCTTCCACTTCCATCCTTGGACCTCTTCCACCACTACTAAGGGCTTCATATCTGCCTTCCATCTTGGGTCCTTATGTCCCTTCACTTTCCCCTCCTAACTCTCCTAATTTTCCATCCATCTTGGGTCCCTACATACCTCCATCTCCCATCTTTCCTCAAGATCAACATAGATGCATATCCTTGAATCCTTTTCATCCACCCACCCATCTAAACCAGTCATATCCTCCCTCTTCCACAAATCTCAAGTCTTTTGGAAGTAACTTGAATGTTCAATACAAGAAAAAGAAGCAATGCAAGAATCCATCAAAAAAACAAGATCACCATGTCTCCTCTAATCGACACAGAGGCATAAAGTCAAAAGAGATATCTAAGAAAAAAACTACAAGACAAGTATGGGTTCCAAAATCCATCATTGAAGATATTCTCTCTAGATCATCAAAAGGAAATAAAAAGCCTACGGCTATATGGATTCCAAAGTCTCTCTTGAAAGAGTCCGGTGTTGAGAAAAAAGTGAAATTGACATTCAAGCTTCGAAAGGCTTCCACTTCATCTCCCTCCAAAAATATTCTTCCATTTCACGTGCCTAAACCACAACCTCTGCTATCCATTCACCATATTCCTTCACGTATTCCTTCATTCACGATTCCTCCATTCTCTCACCACCCTTCAAGGTATGTGTTGATGTTGAACTTGCCTTCCTTTCCATCTACCCTTTCACAATCCTTCCATGCATTATCCTTCTACCTCCTATCCTTTTTCCTCACTTGCCTATTCCTCCTATCTTCCAACCTCACTCGCTTTACATAAAACCTTATCCTCTATTTTTCTCTTTCATCTCCCTTTCCCTATCAGCATCTTTGAGCGTGTCATTTTGAATCCTTGGCATATCATGGTTTATCCTTTCAAGGAGCATTATCTAAAAAGCTTGCCTTCTTCCAAAAAAAAAATTAAAAAAAATAAAATAAAATTGAAAATGTGCCTTGGTGAAAACTTGGAAACAGGCACCTTGGTAGCAAAATTAAAGAGAAATAAATTTCATCCTAAGGTGAAAACCACTCCCTTGTGGCACCTTGGATAAGTACCATGATGAAAACCTGGCAATCAGGCATCATGCGTAGTTCTTCTACATATTTCATCCATTTCATCTTCTCTCTTTGATCTTGACAATGTTGATCTATACATGAACATTTGACTATTTTGTGAGCTATCTTACGATGATCTTGCCTTCATTCCTTCCATGTTTAGCCTTCATATCCATCTTCCTCCATTCATTTTCGCCTATCACTATCCTTTTCCCCTTTGGTCTTGATCTAATAAAAAAAGAAAAAAAGAGTAAAACACGGTGCTATGAAGCCTCTTGACATGTCTACTCCTTTGGATTGCATCCTTTCCTGCTCTTGCATTATGATTTTGTGACTTATCCTATGCTAGCCTTTCATTGCTTGTCCAAATGTGCTTTACATGACAATTTTTCCCTAGCTTGGGTATTCTTGAGGAGTTTGCCCTTGAGGATTTCTTCCCTTCATTATCCTTTATTCTCTTGTCTTCCATCTCTTCCACCAGCTTGCTAATCCCTCTTGTTCTCCACCTTGCTAGACATTGGGACTGCACGATATGATCTTGCTTGGGAGTTTGCAAATGGAAAAAGATGCTATCAAGTATACCAAGTATCAGAACAATTATCAGAACAAGTATCACAACCAGTATCGAAACAAGTATCACAACCAGTATCAAAACAAGCATTAGAACTAGTATCAGAACAATTATCAAAATCAGTATCAGAATCAGTATCAGAATTAGTATCAGAACAAGTATCAGAACCAGTATCAGAACAAGTATCAGCACAAGTATCAGAATTAGTATCAGAATGCCTATCAGAACTAGTATCAAAATTAGTATCAAAATAATTATCAAAATAAGTATCAGAACCAGTATCAGAACACCTACAGGGGCTACACCTTTCACTTTAGTTTATGGGTCTGAAGCGGTACTGCCTATTGAGGTTGAAATCCCATCACTCAGAATCAGAATGCATGGTCTAGTAACTGATGATGACTATAGAGTGTCTAGGTTGCAAGAACTTGAACTACTAGATGAGCGCAGACAAGCAGCATATGATCATCTCAGAGTGTATCAGAAAAGAATGTCTAGAAGCTACAACAAGATAGTCAGACACAAAGAATTTTAGGTTGGTGATCTAGTCTTAAGAGAAAATCCTAAAAATCAATCCCATCGAGAATGCAAGGGGAAGTTTGAACCCAACTGGCTGGGTCTCTTTGTAATCACTGATACTTTTGGCTCTGGTGCCTATCAACTCTCAATGACTGAAGGAGAATAGCTCTGAGAACCAATCAACATTCTCCATCTAAAGAAATTCTATGCTTAAAGCATTCAATCTATGGTAAAATGTCCTGAAAAAAATCTTAAAAATTGGAAAATGTCCTGAAAAAATGAACATCTTGGTGAAAACCTAGCAATAGGTGCCTTCATGATTCGCAAAAAAATAAAAAAATATCAAAAATCTCACAAAAAAATAAAAAAATCAAAAGTACAAAAAAAATTGAAAAAATGAAAAATAAAAAAAAAAACAAAAAGAAAAAGTGCCTTGGTGAAAACCTGGAAACAGGCGCCTTGGTAGCAAAAATAGAATCTCTGCCAAGATGGTGAAAACCCAGCAAACAGGTGCCACTTGTTCCAAATGCTCCATCTATCAGCACAATCTTGGTCTTTCCCAGCTTTCAGTCTTGCTTTAGTTTGTACATATCTCCCAGTTTGTTTCAACATTTCCAGTTTTCAATAAGTCGGTGTGTACACCAATCAGCTTGAGCATCTGTATCCTATCAATGTTTAACACTTGGGGGTAATCAATGTCATATCTTATAGTCTCCAATGTATCTTAGACGTGTCATATCCACTCAGAGTCCTTTGAAGCTTCATTTGAGTCAGTCAGTCTGTCTTGTCTCCAGAAAGGATTTTGCATCTATAACAACGCAATCAAACATCAAACTCAAACTGAAAACAATTTGTGCTTCATGCTTTTATCTCCTTGTATGCTTACTGATTCGCATTGAGATTTTTGCATATTGTGTCCCTTCGAGCTCTTCGATGATGTCCTTTATAGGATTTAGAGAGTGATGACTGGGGGCATAATCTTTTCTTTGTTTTCTGCTCGTATGTGAAATCTAATAACTTTGGAAATTATGGATTGAAATGGTGTCCAACTGTAAGAGCCTCTATCTCAAATTGGATGGCCATGCGTACCTCGACCATTGATACCCAGAAAATTCAAGGAAGTTTGATCTAACTATTGTCTTTTTGAAGTGAATTCTTTCTCCTACTGTGAAACACGATCTTGCCTAAGGATGTGAATGATAAAGGGTCACTACGGGTAATTCACATTGGATTTAGAATGATCTCTTGACTGTTTGATGTGTTTGTAATGCAAGGCATATTCAGGTCATCACGATGTTTATGTTTTGATGCTTATACAAATTGCTATATCAAAATGGACATGATATTCAGGTCATCTTGGGGTTTGTGCCTTGGTGCTTATATCTGATCCAACATTCTGAAAACAAAATCAATATTCAGATGTCCATGGTTGCCTAGCCAATGGGTGTTGTATTGATTCTTGCGCATACAAATCAATATTCATATGTCTATAGTTTCATAGCTAGTGGGCATTGTATTGATTTATCCAGTTACCTAAAAGTTCAATGATGATAACAAATCGACATATGATCAGTGACTAGGTCCTAGGTCTTAGGTTGCATTTCATTTTGCATGTCTCTTTGCATTTTGCATGTTTGCATGATCTCACAATGACTAAACGAACTTCAAAAGTTTAAACAATTCTCCACTCACATCTTCAAATCTAACAAGAGCTGAATCTCACATGAAGGTTCCTCCAACGAAATAGCAAGTAGAATCCTTTTTCAGGATCAAAATTGAAATCTGCGATCATTCATATTATTAACTACTTGCATAATCAACCTTCAATTATCATAGAAATCCAGTATTCAACTTAACTGATTATCTTACATCAAACTATCAAAATTTCAACTTGGTCAACCATGGTCAACTCATGGTCAAACCTAGTCAAACTTGGTCTTTTGGACCTCCAAACGATGCAAAATGTGTTCTCAGACGTATATAACCACTTCTCAAATCAATTAACATGCTTCTAAACTATAACGCTGACTTTTCTTGTTAGATTTCAATTTTAATCCCGAAGGGGGCATGGTATTACACATCATTCAAAGTTTGTAAATCAAAATTCTATCGATCAAATCTATCAGTATCTTTCATCAGTGATCAAGACAACAATCACGTCTAGTCACTGATTCATCAAAAGTCCTCATCGCTCGGGGCAAATCTATCATCACTTGGGGCATATCAGATTCATCAAGATCCATATCAATCTGGTATTTTCCTAATCTTGTAAACTATATCAGTTTTTGCAACCATCAGATCATAGTGTTCTTTCCTTGCTTCTTCGACAACTGAAGGATTCAGATGTGATACTTGCTAGTTCTGCTAAGACAATCGAGTCTAGAACGGGTCACTCACTTCTTATCAATCCTAAGGTTCAGAATTAGGTATTTTGACACTTTTTTGTAATCATCGGTTCATTGCTGCTATAGTAAACATTATCTTTGGTCATTCAGGACCTATTATCTTCATATCAAATTCAATATCAATCAACTCCTATCTCAATATCTTTCAATCGGTTTCTATCTTGAGATCGGTTTATCTTTTGAATCGGTTTCATATCTTTATCAAACATAGACTATCTTTGAACCACTGCGCTTCGCACAGTAATTCAAAGAGGGGCAAAATGTAATACCCCAAAAATGGGCTATAAGTTCATTAATCTCCTACATCTTCAATTCGAATGAAATCGACATCAAAGTCCTAATCTAAGGCACATCTAAACATCATTGAATCATAATTGATTATCTTAAATTCTGCATCAAGGAATATTCCTAGCAATATTCCTAATCATCATAATTATCTTTAATTTTATAATTATTTGGCAATAAATCACATTTATCCTAAAGTTTGATTAATTGAATATTTTCATATTTAATTAATTAGATTTAATATCTTGCCACTTAATTGTGTAATTAAATTTAATTCTATCTATTATTAATTGTATTATTTAATTTTGACAATAAATCCAAATATCCTATGAATAATTGATTAAATTTTTATTTAATTAATTAAAGCAAGTTGTCATTATTTAATAATATAGTTTTTAATAAAAATTTGATTAAATAATTGATTAACCCATAAATCAATTGTTTTATTTTTAAAAGCAGTTAAGTTGGAAATAAAACACCTTATTATTAAATTAATTCACAAATAAAACATGCACAACCATAAAAGAAGACAACTATCAATTATCAATTAAAGCTAAACTCTATTTTGAGAAAAAACTTAGCTTTTGCATGTTTTTGTGAGTTAATTATTCTTTATTTAAAAATAACTCAAAAATCAACCTGAGTTATTTGAGTGATTTATGACTTTTATCCATGCACCTCCAAAGCCTTGGATTTCTATAAAAACAATGCTCAACTCTTCATAATTCATCTCTCAATGATCTCGCAAATTGCAAACTTACTCTACAGGAATCATAGCATATCAGATTTGGAGAATTTGCACAATTGGAGCTTGAAAGAATCAACTTGCGAATTCAAAGCTTTGTGAGATCAATTTCAATTGCATAGTTTTTATATCTTAGCATAGAATTTCATAGTTTTCATATCATTGTTAGAATCTTCATTGTTAGATCATTTAGCATTCATTTCATATCAGTTTTTCAATAGCATCCATAGCATATCAGTTTATCATTCTTATTGCATAGAAAATATAAAAAATATAGATTAATTGCATTCAATTTCATATCCATCTTTTCCATTCAAATCCTTCATTTAGGTGTCGTCTAGGTCACTGATCTCGATTACAATCTGAGAACATCAATCTCGCACCTATTAGAAGGCAGTAAATCACTTGGTTAGATAGCTTTCAATTTTGCATGATTTGATTATAGCTAACCTCTAATGTTTTACTGAAGTGTTGTGTCTACAGATTAGGTACAATTTTCACACACACACCTTCAACCTTAGCTTCATTGAACACTCATGTTTGGACACAAACATGACTGGATTTTTATGGCTGGCCTCCATTCTTGCTAAGTACCTTAAGGGGCAACCCCTAGAAAGAGTGAACTTGGGGTTCCCTTTTCTGTTGTTAGGATGCATCTCATTAATAACTTTAGCAGGATGGTCAAAAAATTGTCCCTCCATGATAGTCTACGATATATTTTCCTCTTCTGTAGTTGGGACATAACTAACCCCCTGAAACATAGACCTTTCCTCAAGAACACACAAGCCATTACCCTTTTCAGGAAGATGAGGTACATCAACAAGAGTTGAGTAGAAAGCTTCATTATCAAATCAAAATCATCTTGTTTCTCTAAGTCAGTAGCAACTGTATCATCTTTATTTTCACAATCAGAGGGCTCAACTAGTGAATCTTGTACTACCTCATCTTGCTCAATGTAAGAAGACATCTCTTCAAATAGATTAGCTGGGCTTTCACCTTCTTCACTTTCTTTCTTATCCTTATTTGACTGCTCTAATCCATCTTGATGTAATAACCCTACTTGCTCCTCATGATCATCATGAAAAAGTACACCTAAAAGACAAAAATCATCTTCTTTTTGGTGGCCTAAAATGCTATGAGGTGAAGGGGGTTTTTAAGGAATTGGTTCATAGGGCTTTATCTGCTGTACAACCGGCTCACTGTCACTTAGGAAGTGAAAAATTTTAGGTGTCTCCTTTATAAGGGGAAGATGAGGTGGCTGGAAATTTGGGATAGGGTCATGAATGGGCTTAGGCAAGAAACTTGGGAATTGAACCTTGTGAGTTTCTTGTCTTGGCGCTTGTTGCATCCCATCCTTAGGAAGATATGCTTGAGAGGCCACTATCTCTTGTTGTAACACTTCTGACCTTTCTCCATCAGGAAGCTCATAGTTCAAGAGAACAAGCAGAAAATCTATAGCCTCCTTCCCAAAAAATGGGTTTAGGTGACTACCAGCTGCTTTGATGCTTTGTGTTGGGAATGTCCTCCTGACTAGATTATATGGATGGAAAGGCCTCTTTACCAAATTTTGCCTTTTGCTTTGATGCTTTTCTTAATATTGTGGTCTAGTTTGTTGGTAGGATTGCTCCTAAGCTTGGCACTACTGGCTAGGACTTTGATCCTATTGTTGATAAGGTGGCCTATCCTCTTGATTTTGCCCCTTTAAAATGATCAAATCCTCGGTTAGAACCTACAGAAGGCTCATCATCTCTTGATTTTTTACTTGTTGATCACTTCTCACCTCTTGTTGACTGCTTATTAATTTAAGTATCTCTTGAGAAGGGTCACCTATGGATTCCCCATAGCTAGTGCTAGCCTAAAGTTCTATTAATGCAGGTATGGGAGTAAATGGAGGCATTTGCAGAGGTATAGTGGGTTGAAGATTGGGAGAGATAGGCATGGGTGGTCTTGGGGTTATCATACCAACCTGAATTAAGTAATTTTCTGCCTTTACAGCTAGGTCAAAAGCCCGAGCTAATGAAGTACCTCCTAAAGACTAAATCATGATAGATATATCACTAGTTAGGCTTCTCAAAAAATAAAGGAAAACACAATCTGCTAAATGCCTTATATTAATTGGAATCCTATTCCATGTCTTGAGGAATCTGCCATTAAAATCAGTCATCTATTCTCGAGGATCTCTCTATATTATTTGGAGTTTCTCTACCAAAGACAAATAGTCTAAATCATCCTCAAAGTGTTTTCTAAGGAGCTCTCCAAGTCTATCCCATGAAGTAATGGAGCCAACTGCCAGACTTCTAAACCATTCCAGGGCCTTACCCTTAAAGGAGGTAGCCAACAACTTGGTGGCGGCATCTTCCTCTATGATGTTGTGTATACTACAGATGGTAGCCACATCTCTTATGTGTTCAAAAGTTGTTCTTTGTCCTTCACCTGTGAAATCAGGCAGACTCTTTAGTGCCACCAAGGGCACATCATGGTGTTGGGAAAAATTTAATGGACTACCTAATTAAAGGGTGTGAATGCAAATTGTCTTGCCATAAGAAGGGTCTATTTTTCCCATAAGCTATATTAGAAATTGGGTCATTGTCTCTTAACACCAATGGAGTCGCCAGATATACTTGAATACTAACCTCTCTAAGGTCTGTATTATGCAATTAGTATATCAGAGATAGCATTATCTTTTTAAACAATGAACTTCTTTTATTGTCCCATCAGGTGTGCCAGAATTGTTACGCCCAAGGTGGGGTGTCTTCTTAATTTGAATCTAATCTTAGTAACACCTTTGAACATAAATCTGATCTTAGTCCCACTGGGCGTGCCAGAATTGTTATGCCTAGGGTGGGGTGTTTTTTTTGAATTTGAATCTGATCCTAGTCCCATCGGGCGTGCCAGAATTGTTATGCCCAAGGTGGGGTGTCTTCTTAATTTGAATATGATCTTAGTCCCACCGAGTGTGCCACAATTGTTATACACTAAGTTTGCACCCTTGTTTCAAGCTCTTTTGGTCTTAATAACCTAGTATAACATGGGAATCATCTCCAAGTTGTGGGACCTATGCTAACTGAGATGAGACCTCCAGGTTCTAGGCTAGTTCCTCTTGGATAATCACCTTAATTTGCTTCTTAACAGAAAAGTAAATTCTTGAGGGAAAAGGGATAGGAGGAATGCATGAAAGGGAAATAACTGAAAGCAAACTATCCTACTAGGTGATACACCAAAAGAAATGAACACAATACACTGACCAAACTAGCATGAAAGCTCTTAGATCTAATAGAACACAATCTTTCTAAACAGGCTTGCATAAGTGTTTCATAGAGGGGTCTGAACAAAAGACACAAACTGTGACCTGCAAGAAAATGTTCTCTTTAGCCAAAAGGGCACAGGAATGAGACAGAATGACAGGGAGCTGAAGTATACCCACAAACTCATTCAATTCAAATCAAACATAGTAGTATACAAATAAGCTAAAAGAAAGAGGGGCCCTGGAACTATAAGATTTCTCTAATAAAGCCAGTATATTATATTCAATAAGAGAAATACAGACAAGGGAAATACCAGAGGGCAGAATAATTGCCACGGATAGCCTCTATTGAATCTAAGATTTCAATGAAAGGTTATAGTCTGTAAGAGCCAGAGGGAAGAACAAATGCCATAGATAGCTCCTAAGAAAGAATAACTCTTTTTACAAAATGTAAACTCCTAGCTCTAAAAAGCTCCAAAAAACATTATATACATCTCCTTTTTGCACACAGGCAGGAGCAAAAAATCTGATTAGGGTTGCATAGATTGTCATATAATAATCAAAACCTAACTCTATCATATCTGATCATAAATGCATCATAGAGATAACTTGGCTGATCAAATATCAGTCCTTGCAAGTCCATCCCACCTCTCTACAAGTTGAAAGCCTCATGCCATAACCATGACCCTGTCTCTGCAAGTCAGGCTCATCATGAATGCTCAAAATCTGATCCTTACATATATTTGTATTTTGAAGTATAGAAGGTCATAGGTGGTGCCAACCTTTAATACTCCTTTGGCGCAAGAACACCGACATGGTATTTGAGAAATCAGCAAGCGATGGCCACCAGATCTTCTTCATCATCCCTTCTAACTGCAACTGTCCTGAGAACATAAATTCTAAGCTACCCTTTTGTTGCTCACAGCCTGCTAGATCAAATGCTAGCAAAACCCCTGCAGAAATATTCAAATTTGAAAACCAATGGCTAGCAGGCTCAGTTTAAAACATGGCCATCGATATCATCATTTCCTAGTAGATGAACGACCTAGATCACCTTCAAAATAGTCTCAAGCCCTTTGTGAAAAGTCAAAAGCCACATCACCAGTTGGAACCAATGAGAAGTGAACACTTTAGCACGACTGGCACCTCACTTAAGATACTTGGACCCACTGACAAATGCCAACTATTCTGCCCATCAACCAATGAGAATCGAGCATGTCAAAATGAGGACCCACCTGACAGAGCCCTAGCAATAAAGAAAGATCAATGGTTGGTGTATGATCTCATGGGCTCAAAATATTCCATGCGATCATAAGACAACCGTTAGATCTTGGGGAAAGACAACTCACTAGGCCCACTGACATGTCTCCACATCACAATCCTTTGACCAATCAGGAGAAAACACCTTAGTAATAACTGATAGCGGACCCACTGTGATAGAAGCAATGCATTGGGATGAAGATCAACGACCATCATTATACCATGATATTAACGCTCGAGCACATTTCCTCAGTGGTATAATGATAGTCGTAGATCATGTCTGAACTTTAACTGCTCTAGAGCTGAGACCACCAAATATAACAGTAACCACTTGCTAGGTCATAGGGTGTTAAGGACTTGACTGCCAAGAATAAGAGATCTTGTGAACATAGTCGCTTAGTCGCCGAATGAAAAGGGAAAAAGCTTTCCGACTGGGAGATCTCACGAACAAAGGGTAGTCGTAGGATCAGGAGATGTAAAAGAATATTCCGCTAGGTCTTAGAGATCTTGCAACTAGCCTTAGAATATAAAGCGCACATGAGAAATGGAGACTTAAGTGACTGGGAAAAGGTAACGGCAAATTAGAACAGGCCATAGGGATTTTAGGGTTTCTTGCCTCCAATGGTCACATTTTCAAATAAAAGGGCTTCAAACTAGATTGTTGAGTGTTTGCAGAGACCAGAAGACAAGACACAAGGCTTGCAGAGACCAGAAGATAAGATGCAAGGCCATGAAAATTTCTCAGAGGTTCAACAGGGTTAAAATGTAGACCCTGGATAGAATCCAACCTAACCAAATTTGTATGGAATAGGAAAAATTGAGTAACAAGTACATAATGTTGGACTTAATCCCTTCATATCCCCATAATCCCATGCAAAATATTTCTCATGTGTTTGTAGTAGTTTAGTTAGTTGTTCCATTTGTTGTGGAGGCAACTTATTATTCACATGGAGATTATGACCTTTAGAAAGTTCAACAGTAGTTGTAAGGTCAAGCATGGATATTTCAGGTATAGGACTTGTGTTTACTTCACTAGGTAGCAACTGGTGGATAATATTGGGTTCTGAAGGTAATATACAATCCTCAAAATTATCTTCATATGTACTTAACTCTAGCACAAAAATCTCAGATACATCTTTGATTACAACACAGTCATTATTGAGAATGCTCTCAATGACTTCATCTTCCTCTTGCGGTTTTAGAAAGGATTTCCTCTGTAACATCATGAGCTGAACCATAGAATTCAATTCTTCCTCCCCATCTCCTAAGTCTGGCCATATAGGTGTACTCAAATCTGGTTGTGGTTGAGATGGAGGATACAATGCTAATTTCTTAGTGGCTTGCCCATCTGAAATTGGCATGTTTCCTGATCTACAACTTATGTTTGCATCAGCTGTTGCTAGCCATGGACATCCTAGAATGACAGTGTAACCAACAAGGTTCACTTTTGGTGAAAGGATCATGAAATCAGTAGGGTACTCCCAAGAATCTAAGGCAATATTATATGTTCTATCATTCCATCAAGAGTAACAGTAGAGGTATCTGCTAATTGCAATATTTTTGGAGTATCTCTCAACCCTTCAATACTCATTTTATTCATAGTATCCTTAGTCATTACATTTATGGCAGCACCTAAGTCTATTAATGCATTTTTGACAGACTGGCCATTAATGATGATATTTACAACTGGACTCCCTGGATCTTAAAATTTTGGTATTATTAATTTTCATAGCATGATATCAGCTAATTGTCTTATAACATGAACTATTGTAGGATCCTTTTTCTTTCTCCCAGGCTTTTTAAGACAAGCTTCTTTTATTGCTTTTCCATAAACTAGAACATCTTTTATTGCTTGAAATAGGGGAATCTAGACATGCATGTTCTTAAGCTGATCAATGATATCAAATGGCTGATATTCTTTTAGTATGGGCTTCTCCATGCTAATAAGGTGGTTTAACTGATGTATGAGCACTAGCTGAGGTGGAAACATTTTATGATGTAAGAGTATTTGGAAAATCATTTTTTGGAATCGGTACTGCTGTTGCAGGAAGGTCTGGCACTTCAGTGATAAGGGGTGGTTCAGGTGTTAGCAAGGTAGTACCTGATCTTAGATGTATATCAACTATATCAAGTACATAGGCAGGGTACTATTGAGCATCAGTAGCATACATTTGTTGTTGTGACTGTTGACTATTGGGATTTGGTTGAGGTTGAGTAGGTAATTGTGTATGCTTTTGAGGATTTGTATTTGGAGGTGGTGGCATTATTGTAGGCATATTTGTTGGAGGTGGTAAAGGTGGATATCTAGGATTTGGATTAGGCCATTACTGAGGTCCTCTCCACTGGTTAGTGGGCTGCCAATTTCCTTGTGATTGTTGCCATTGGTTTGGAAATTGTGACCATTGGGGTTGGTGTGGAGGATACCATTGATTCAATTGATTATTTGGCCAAGCATTATTCCAAGTGGGTTGATTATACTGCAAAGGACTTTGGAAATTTTAGTTTTCCCACTGACTATTATATGGACTTGAAGTTTTTAATGGGTCTTGAGGCATACCTTATCTCATGGCCCATGGCCAACATTGAGCAATGAATAATACTTGCTCGTTCTCTCTGTCTATCTTCAAGTACTCAATTGGAAGAAGCTGATTCTCCAGGTTTGCGACCAATTTGCACTGACAATCCTTCTTTTGTTTGCAGCAATGAGGATAGTATTCAGCCAGCTAGGCCTCTATGTCTGCATGTTTCTTCTTGATAGTCATAGTTTCCAGGTGTGTAGCAACATCATTGATGATGTCTTTCTTGAAGTCTAATAACAGGTTTGAAATCTCCATCTTTGAAATACCAGAGCCACTCCCTTTGGTCAGTGCTGAGCGAAATCCCCTTCCTTTCTTGACCACTTCTTTAGAATAGTTCATACATATCTTCTGAAGGTCATCCCAGGAGGATTGAGATATATCACCTACAACCATGAGGTCCAGAGCTTCAAGACAATTTTCATTCACTCCTCTTAGAAATATCAACTTCTTTGAATCCTCCTGCAATGCATGTTGCGAGCTCTTTTGTAGACTAAATAAGAAGTGTGATATGTAGTCCTCTAATGTCTCTTCTTCCCTTTATAACATACAGAAGATGTCATCTCCTTTTGAATCAATTCCCTTGCAGTAGTCTTTATACTTTCTTAGAAACAAATCTCTCTTTCCATCCCAATTAGCTATTGCATTCACTCCTAATCCCATGAACCATCTAAGGGCTGACTCCTTTAGTGTTGCTTGGAACAACTTAAGCTTATGACTATCACTATTATAGTCAAAACTTTGACGCAGTATGTCAAACTCGAAATAAAAGGTGTCTAGATCCTCCGTAACAAGTCCATAGAACTTTGGAAGTGCTGAAGTAGGTATGTTCTTGAGGTTAGGATTGTTAATAAGACTTGGAATTGGAAATGGAAATGTAGGAGCTGCCATTACCAGAGGTGTTGGATATTGAAATTGTGGCAGGAAAGTATTGTTGACTAGAGGGTTTTGAGCAACAGGCAGTCCTAGAGTAGGATTATTATTATGAAAACTGGCTAATATTTCTACAAAAGGATGGAGGTCAAATGTTTCTTGGGTTTTTTCTGCTTTTGTTGAAGATGATGCCACAAACTCAGGACTGGCATCAAGAAATGGTAATTCAAGCTCTTCAAACTCTTCTTTCAGTTTAACAGGATCCTTTGGAAGAAATCTTCCATGAGCATCTCTCCTTCTTCGATGCATGCAAGTAAGTTGATGACTTGTAAAGAAAACTCACAACCTCTTGTATTAACTAAAAATAGGAAATTAATCTGAAAAATAAATGACTCATTGAGGTTCCTAGTTTGACACCATCCCTGACAATGGCGCCAAAAATGAACAATCTCATAATAGGTAGAGATAATCATGCCATTGTCTCATTTAAGGGTAATATCTCTATGCTACGGATTACCTATCCCCATCATGAAATGCATTTAGATTGTCAACCCAGGGATGTAGACTTGAAATGGGACAACACAGTTTGTGCACTAAGTTCCTTTAGGAGTCATAATACCTATGTTGCAGGAAGATAAAATACATGAAAGGAACCTATGCTATTGCTGCAGGAAAGTAAACATACTTGACTATTGGACATAATTACTATAGAAAACTTATGAAATGAATCTAAGCCCATCTAACAACTCAAAAAATTCACTATACCCATTTCTACAAATGCTACAGGAACAACCATAGTGGCAATGTTGCAGGAATAAAATAGTAACTCTATTTGAAAATAGGAAAATGTACAGGAAACAAATCTATTCTAAATTAATGTAATCCACCTTCCAAGTGGGCCCCCTTGGTTGGCTTCTACTAACTACTCAACACAGGAGATAATCCAAAATCACTCTTCCATTAAATTCTTCTTAACTGGTTACATAACAACTGAATAACTCATAAAGAACAAAAATAGAGTAACTTCCACTATACTGAATACATAATTCTATCTTTCTTCATTTTCTACTAAATCAGTCAAAATCCCTTTATATCAAGGATTGACGCTTATTGAAAACATAATAGAAAAGTCTCATTAAATCTCACCAAATATGGAGGAGATAAAACAACCACGACATAATACAATTACTGCTGACAACAGAATAACAGTTCTGAGGAAATATAGCAGGACTAATTCCCTATATTCTCTGGAACAACAACTCCTTCAAAGTTCAGCATATCCATCGGAATCATATTGGATTCTCCCACCATGGTTGGTCTTCTAACGCTCCTTCTTTAATGTAGATGCGCCATTCTTCATACAGCTCCGTGTTTACCTGAAAGGTTAGTAACATTCGGTACACATATGCAAGTCAACATTTTCAACTCTTACTTAAATGTTAGAACACAACTTGAAATAATTATATGAAGTACTACATTATATTTATAATAGTAAGAAAAATATATCACTCAAGCTACCCATAGATTTTGTGGCTTTAGCTGTACTTGGCATAGGTTCACATAATTATAAGTAATAAAATGTCTTGGAAATGTTTGTCAAAGTATCAACAAAATATAAAGATCATAACAAAATTGAGGCAATAAATAGACTACTCAACTGTACTGACTTGCTTGCTTTGACCAAACTTTGACCGTCCGTATCTTGAGAAGAGGCTCCATTTTTCAAGATTCATGGTGTTTTTTGGTTCATCTCTACGAGAGCTTTGATTTGAGACCACTTTCACCATATTTTGAAACGGTCAAATTTTTAGCTACGAACACTATACTAACATCCTCGCTTTGCCCAAACTTTGACCATCCGTATCTTGAGAAGAGAGATTCCATTTTTAAAAATTCAAGGTATTTTTTGGCTCATCTCGACGAGATCTTCAATTTGAGATCACTTTCACTAGATTTTGAAATGGTCAAATTTTGCTACAAACACTATACTGACTTCCTTGCTTTGACCAAACTTTGACAATCTGTATCTTGAGAAGAGAGGCTCCATTTTTCAAGATTCAAGGTGTTTTTTGGTTCATCTTGACAAGATCTTTGATTTGAGGCCACTTTCACCATATTTGAAAACTGTCAACTTTTTAGTTGTGAACACTGTACTGACTTCTTTGCTTTGACCAAACTTTGATTGTCTGCATCTTGAGAAGAGAGGCTCCATTTTTCAAGATTTAAAGTATTTTTTATTCATCTCGACCAAATCTTCGATTTGAAACCACTTTCACCAAATTTCAAAACTGTCATAATTTTAGCTACAAACACCACACTGACTTCCTTGCTTTGACCAAACTTTGACCATCCGTATATAGATAAGAGAGGCTTTATTTTTCAAGATTCATGGTGTTTTTTGGTTCATCTTGATGATATCTTCCTTTTGAGACCACTTTCACCAGATTTTAAAATGGTCAAACTTTTAGCTCTGAATACTGTACTGACTTCCTTGCTTTGACCAAACTTTGACCGTTCGTATCTTTAGAAGAGAGGCTCCATTTTTAAAGATTCAGAGAATTTTTTGGTTCATCTCAATGAGATCTATGATTTGAGACCACTTTCATCATAATTTGAAACTGTCAAACTTTTTGCTACAAACACTGTACTGACTTCCTTGCTTTGACCAAACTTTGACCATTTGTATCTTGAGAAGAGAGATTTCAGTTTTCAACATTCATGGTGGTTTTTGGTTCATCTTGACGAGATCTTCCATTTCAGACCATTTTCACCAGATTTCAAAATGGTCAATATTTTAGCTACAAACACTGTACTGACTTCCTTACTTTGACCAAACTTTGACCATCCGTATATTGAGAAGAGAGACTATGTTTTCTAGATTCATGGTGTTTTTTGGTTCACCTCAACAAGATCTTCCATTTGAGACCACTTTCACCATATTTCAAAATGGTCAAATTTTTAGCTACGAACACTGTACTGACTTCCTTGCTTTGACCAAACTTTGTCCATCTGTATCTTGAGAAGAGAGGTTTCATTTTTAAAGATTCAAGGTATTTTTTAGTTCATCTCGACGACATCTTCGATTTGAGACCACTTTCACCAGATTTCAAAATGGTCAAATTTTTAGTTACGAACACTGTACTGACTTCCTTTCTTTGACCAAACTTTGATCGGTCGTATATTGATAAAAGAGGCTTTATTTTTCAAGATTCATGGTGTTTTTTGGTTCATCTCGATGAAATTTTCCATTTGAGACCACTTTCATCAGATTTCAAAATATTTTTAGCTACAAATACTGTACTTACTTCCTTGCTTTGACCAAACTTTAACCATCCATATCTTGAGAAGAGAGACTCTATTTTTCAAGATTCAAAGTGTTTTTTAGTTCATCTTGACGAGATCTTTGATTTGAGACCACTTTCAACAGATTTTAAATTTGTCAAATTTTTAGCTACGAATATTGTACTAACTTCCTTGCTTTGACCAAACTTTGACCATACGTATCTTGAGAAGACAGGCTCCATATTTCAAGATTCATGGTATTTGTTGATTCATCTCGAAGAGGTCTTCCATTTAAGACCACATTCACTAGATTTCAAAACGGCCAAATTTTTAGCTACGAACACTCTACTGATTTCCTTGCTTTGACCAAACTTTGACCATCCGTATCTTGAGAAGAGAGGCTCTATTTTTAAAGATTCAAGGTGTTTTTTGGTTCATCTTGACGAGATCTTCGATGTGAGACCACTTTCACCAAATTTGGAAACTATCAAATTTTTAGCTACAAACACGGTCCTGACTTGCTTGCTTTGACTAAACTTTGACTGTCTGTATATTGAGAATAGAGGCTCATTTTTTCAAGATTCAAGGTGTTTTTTAGTTTATCTTGATGAGATCTTCAATTTGAGACAACTTTCACCAGATTTCAAAATGGTCATATTTTTTGCTACGAACATTGTACTAACTTCCTTGCTTTGACCAAACTTTAACCATCCATATATTGATAAGAGAGGCTTTGTTCTTCAAGATTCATAGTGTTTTTTGGTTCATCTCAATGAGATCTTCCTTTTGAGACCACTTTCCCCAGATTTCAAAATGGTCAAATTTTTAGCTACGAATATTGTACTGACTTCATTGCTTTGACCAAACTTTGATCGTTTGTAACTTGAGAAGAGAGGCTCCATTTTTAAGGATTCAAAGTGTTTTTTGGTTCATCTCGACAAGATCTACGATTTGGGACCTCTTTCAGCAAATTTTGAAACTTTTAAATTTTTAGCTACAAACATTGTACTGACTTCCTTACTTTGACCAAACTTTGACCTTCCGTATCTTGAGAAGATAGGCTTCATTTTTAAACATT
Organism: Chamaecyparis obtusa; assembly: GCA_027943335.1. Classification (NCBI taxonomy): domain Eukaryota; kingdom Viridiplantae; phylum Streptophyta; class Pinopsida; order Cupressales; family Cupressaceae; genus Chamaecyparis; species Chamaecyparis obtusa. The sequence goes on along the minus strand of BSBK01000370.1, from coordinate 6,904,738 downwards.
CATGGTGTTTTTTGGTTCATGTTGATGAGATCTTCCATTTGAGACCACTTTTACTAGATTTTAAAATGGTCAAATTTTTAGCTTCAAACATTGTACAAACTTCTTTGCTTTGACTAAATTTTGACCATTTGTATATTGAGAAGAGAGGCTCTATTTTCAAGATTCATGGTGTTTTTTGGTTCATCTCAATGAGATGTTCCATTTGAGACCACTTTTAGCAGATTTTAAAATAGTCAAATTTTTAGCTACGAACACTGTACTGACTTCATTGCTTTGAGTAAACTTTGACCATCCGTATCTATAGAAAAGAGGTTCCATTTTTCAAGATTCAAGATATTTTTTGGTTCATATCAACGAGATCTTTGATTTGAGACCACTTTCTCCTGATTTCAAAATGGTCAATTTTTTAGCTACGAACACTGTATTGACTTCTTTGCTTTGACCAAACTTTGACCGACCGTATATTGATAAGAGAGGCTCTATTTTTCAAGATTCATGGTGTTTTTTGGTTCATCTTGATGACATATTCCATTTGAGACCACTTTCACAAGATTTCAAAACAGTCAAATTTTTAGCTACAAATACTATAATGACTTCCTTACTTTGACCAAACTTTGACCGTCTGTATCTTAAGAAGAGAGGCTCTATTTTTAAAGACTCAAGGTATTTTTTGGTTCATCTCGACGAGATCTATGATTTGAGACCACTTTCACCAAATATTGAAACTGTCAAATTTTTAGCTACGAACACTGTAATGACTTTCTTACTTTGACCAAACTTTGACCATCCATATCATGAGAAGAGAGGCTCCATTTTTCAAGATTCATGATATTTTTTAATTTATCTTGATAAGATATTCTATTTGAGACCACTTTCATTAGATTTGAAAATGGTCAATATTTTAGCTACGAACACTGTAGTAACTTCTTTGCTTTGACCAAACTTTGACTGCTCGTATATTAAGAAAAGAGGCTCTATATTTCAATATTTATGGTGTTTTTTGGTTCATTTCAACGAGATCTTCCATTTGAGACCACTGTCATGAGATTTCAAAATGGTCAAATTTTTAGCTATGAACACTGTACTGATTTTTTTATTTTGACCAAACTTTGACCATGTGTATCTTGAGAAGAAAGGCTCCATTTTTTAAGATTCAAGGTGTTTTTTGGTTCATCTCGATAATATCTTTGATTTGAGACCACTTTAACTAGATTTTGAAATGGTCAAATATTTAGCTACGAATACTATACTAACTTCCTTGATTTGACCAAATGTTGTCCATCCATATCTTTAGAAGAGAGGATCCATTTTTTAAGATTTAAGGTTTTTTTGGTTCATCTTGACCAGATCTTTGATTTGAGACCACTTTCACTAGATTTGGAAACTCTCAAATTTTTGGCTATGAACACTGTACTGACTTCCTTGCTTTGAGCAAGCTTTGACCGTCCGTATCTTGAGAAGAGAGGCTGTATTTTTTAAGATTCATAGTGTTTTTTAGTTCATCTCGACAAGATCTTTGATTTGAGACCACTTTCACCAGATTTCAAAATGGTCAAATTTTTAGCTACGAACACTCTAATGAGACTTCCCTTCTTTGACAAAACTTTGTCCGTCTATATATTGATAAGTGAGGCTCTATTTTTCAAGATTCATGGTGTTTTCTGGTTCATCTTGATGAGATCTTCCATTTGAGATGACTTTCACTAGATTTCAAAATGGTCAAATTTTTAGCTACAAATAATGTACTGACTTCATTGCTTTGACCAAACTTTGACCGTTCCTATCTTTAGAAGGGTGGCTCCATTTTTAAAAATTCAAGGTATTTTTTGGTTCATCTCGATGAGATTTTCAATTTGAGACCACTTTCAATAGATTTTAAAATGGTAAAATTTTTAGGTACGAACACTATACTGACTTCTTTGCTTTGCCCAAAATTTGACCGTCCGTATCTTGAGAAGAGAGGCTCCAGTTTTCAAGATTGAAGGTGTTTTTTGGTTCATCACGATGAGATCTTCAATTTGAAACCACTTTCACCACATTTCAAAATGGTCAAAATTTTAGCTATGAACATTGTACCGACATCCTTTCTTTAACCAAACTTTGACTGTCTGTACCTTGAGAAGAAAGGCTCCATTTTTCAAAATTCATGGTGTTTTTTGGTTGATCTTGACAAGATCTTCCATTTGAGACCACTTTTTTTTAGATTTCAAAATGGTCAAAATATTAGCTACGAACACTGTACTGACTTCCTTGCTTTGACCAAACTTTGACCATCCGAATCTTGAGAAGAGAGGCTCCATTTTTTAAGTTTCAAGGTGTTTTTTGGTTCATCTTGTCGAGATCTTTGATTTGAGACCACTTTCACCACATTTGAAAACTGTAAAATTTTTAGCTGCAAACATTGTACTGACTTCCTTTCTTTGACCAAACTTTGACTGTCTATATCTTGAAAAGGGAGGCTCCATTCTTAAAGATCCAAGATTTATTTGGTTTATCTCGACGAGATCTTTGATTTAAGACCACTTTTACAAAATTTCAAAACCCTCAAATATTTAGCTACAAACACTGTACTAACTTCTTTTCTTTGACCAAACTTTGACCATTTGTATATTGATAAGAGAGGCTTTATTTTTCAAAACTCATGGTGTTTTTTGGTTCATCTTGATCAGATCTTCTATTTAAGACCATTTTGACTAGATTTAAAACTAGTCAAATTTTTAGCTACAAATACTGTACTGATTTCATTACTTTGACCAAACTTTGACAGTCCATATCTTGAGAATAGAGACTACATTTTTGAAGATTCAAGGTGTTTTTTGGTTCATCTCGACGAGATCTTTGATTTGAAACCACTTTCACCAGATTTTGAAACTATCAAATTTTTAGCTATGAACACTGTACTCACATCCTTGCTTTGACCAAACTTTGACCATCCGTATCTTGAGAAAAAAGGCTCCATTTTTTAAGAGTTATAGTTTTTTTTGGTTCATCTTGACAAGATCTTCCATTTGAGACCACTTTCATCAGATTTTAAAATGGTCAAATTTTTAGCTATGAACACTGTACTGACTTCCTTGCTTTAACCAAACTTTGACTGTCTATATATTGAAAAGAGAGGCTCTATTTTTCAAGATTCATGGTGTTTTTTGGTTCATCTCAACAAGATATTCTATTTGACACCACTTTCACCAGATTTCAAAATAATCAAATTTTTAGCTATGAACACTTTACTGACTACCTTTCTTTAACCAAACTTTGACCGTCTGTATCTTGAGAAGAGAGACTCCATTTTTCAAGATTCAAGGTGGTTTTGGTTGATCTCGATGAGATCTTTGATTTGAGACCACTATCATCAAATTTCAAAATGGTCAAATTTTTAGCTACAAATACTATACTCACTTCTTTGCTTTGAGAAAACTTTGACAGTCTGTATCTTTAGAGGATAGGCTCCATTTTTCAAGATTCAAGTTGTTTTTTGGTTCACCTCGAAGACATCTTCCATTTGAGACCAATTTCACCAGATTTCAAAATGGTTAAACTTTTAGCTACGAACACTGTATTGACTTCATTACTTTGACCAAACTTTGACCGTCCGTATATTGAAAATAGCCTCTATTTTTTAAAATTCATGATGTTTTCTAGTTCATTTCAATGAGATATTCTATTTGAGACCACTTTCACTAGATTTCAAAATGGTCAAATTTTTAGCTATGAACACTGTACTGACTTCTTTACTTTCACCAAACTTTGACCATTCTTATCTTGAGAATAGAGGCTCTAGTTTTTAAGATTCAAAGTGTTTTGTGGTTCATCTCGATGAGATTTTTAATTTGAGACCACTTTCACTAGATTTTGAAATGGTCAAATTTTTAACTACGAACACTATACTGACTTCATTAATTTGAACAAACTTTGACCATTTGTATCTTGACAAGAGAGGCTCCATTTTTCAAGATTCAAGGTGTTTTTTGGTTAATCTTAACAAGATCTTTGATTTGAGACCACTTTCACCAGATTTAGAAACTGTCAAATTTTTAGCTACGAATATTGTACTGACTTCCTTGCTTTGACCAAACTTTGATTGTCCCTATCTTTAGAATAGAGCCTCCATTTTTTAATATTCAAGGTGTTTTTTGGTTCATCTCAATGAGATCTTCAATTTGTGACCACCTTCACCAGATTTTAAAATGGTTAAATTTTTAAGTATGAACACTGTACTGACATTCTTGCTTTGACCAAACTTTGACCATCTGTATATTGATAAGAGAGACTCTATTTTTAAGATTCATGGTGTTCTTTGGTTCATCTCGATGAGATCTTCCATTTGAGACCACTTTCACCAGATTTTAAAATAGTCAAATTTTTAGCTATGAATACTATACTGACTTCTTTTTTTTGACCAAACTTTCACATTTTGTATCTTGAGAAGAGAGGCTCCATTTTTCAAGATTCAAACTATTTTTGGGTTCATCTTGATGAGATCTTCAATTTAAGACCACTTTCACCAGATTTTGAAACTGTCAAATTTTTAGCTACGAACACTGCACTAACTTCCTTGCTTTGATCAAATTTTGACCATCTGTATCTTGAAAAGAGAGGCTCCATTTTTTAAGATTCATGGTATTTTTTGGTTCATCATGACGAGATCTTCCATTTGAGACCACTTTCAATAGATTTCAAAATGGTCAAATTTTTAACCATGAACACTGTACTGACTTCCTTGCTTTGACCAAACTTTGACCATCCGTATATTGAGAAAAGAGACTCTATTTTTAGCTATGAACACTTTATTGAATTCTTTGCTTTGACCAAACTCTGACCATCCATAACTTTAAAGGAGAGACTCCATTTTTCAAGTTTTAAAATTTTTTTTGCTTCATCTTGACGAAATTTTTTATTTGAGATGACTTTCACCAGATTTGGAAACTATCAAATTTTTAGCTACGAACACTGTACTGACTTCTTTGCTTTGACCAAACTTTGACAGTCCATTTCTTTAGAAGAGAGGATCCATTTTTCAAGATTCAAGGTATTTTTTGGTTCATCTCGATGAAATCTTCTATTTGATACCACTTTTACCAGATTTCAAAATGGTTAAATTTTTAGCTACAAATACTATACTAATTTCCTTTTTTTGACCAAACTTTGACAATATTTTCGATTTGAGACCACTTTCACCAGATTTTAAAACTGTCAAATTTTTAGCTACGAACATTGTAATGACTTCCTTACTTTGACCAAACTTTGACCATCTGCATTTAGAGAAGAGAGGATCCATTTTTTAAGGTTCATGGTGTTTTTTGGTTCATCTTGAAGAGATCTTAAATTTGAGACCACTCTCACCAGATTTTAAAATGGTCAAATTTTTAGTTACGAACATTATACTGACTTCTTTTCTTTGACCAAATATTGACCATCTGTATCTTGAGAAGAGAGGCTCCATTTTTCAAAATTCATGTTATTTTTTTGTTCATTTTGATGAGATCTTCCATTTGAGACCACTTTTACTACATTTCAAAACGGTCAAATTTTTAGCTACGAATACTATACTAACTTCCTTGCTTTGACCAAACTTTGGTCGTCCGTATATTGAGAAGAGAGACTCTGTTTTTCAATATTAAAGGTGTTGTTTAGTTCATCTCAATGAGATTTTCCTTTTGAGAGAACTTTCACCAGATTTCAAATTGTCAAATTTTTAGTTACGAACACTGTACTGACTTCCTTATTTTTACCAAACTTTGACCGTCTGTAACTTGAAAAGGGAGGCTCCCATTTTCAAGATTCAAGGTGTTTTTTTATTCAATTCAACAAGATCTTTGATTTGAGACCACATTCACTAGATTTTGAAACATTCAAATTTTTAGCTATGAAACACTGTACTAACTTTCTTATTTTGACCAAACTTTGATCATCTGTATCTTGAGAAGAAAGGCTACATCTTTCAAGATTCAAGGTATTTTTTGGTTCATCTTGATGAGATCTTCAATTTGAGACCACTTTTAGTAGATTTGAAAACTACCAAATTTTTAGCTACGAACACTATACTAACTTCCTTACTTTGACCAAACCTTGACTATTTGTATATTGAGAAGAGAGGCTCTATTTTTTAAGATTCATGGTGTTTTTTGGTTCATCTCAACGAGATCTTTCATTTGAGACTAGTTTCATCAGATTTCAAAATGGTTAAATTTTTAGCTATGAACACTGTACTGACTTCCTTGCTTTGACCAAATTTTGACTATTCGTATATTGATAAGAGAGACTCTAATTTTCAAGATTCAAAGTGTTTTTTGGTTCATCTCAATGAGATCTTCCATATTTTGGTCAAATTTTTAACTAAGAATATTGTACTGACTTCCTTATTTTGATAAAACTTTAACCGTCCATATCTTGAGAAGAGAGGCTCCATTTTTTAAGATTAAAAGTATTTTTTGGTTCATCTCGACGACATCTTCGATTTGAGACTACTTTCACCAAATTTTGAAACTATCAAATTTTTAGCTACAAACATTGTACTGACTTCCTTGATTTGACCAAACATTCACCATTCGTATCTTCAGAAGAGAGCCTCTATTTTTAAGATTAATACTATTTTTTCGTTCGTCTTGACGAGATCTTCCATTTGAGACCATTTTTCCCAAATTTCAAAATGGTCAAATTTTTAGCTACGAACACTATAGTGACTGCCTTGCTTTGACCAGTCTTAGACTGTCCGTATATTGAGAAGAGACGCTCTATTTTTCAAAATTTATGGTGTTTTTTGGGTCATCTCAATGAGATCTTCCATTTTAGACCATTTTCACCAGATTTTAAAAATGTCAAATTTTTAGCTATGAACACTGTACTAACTTCCTTGCTTTGACCAAACTTTGACCATCTGTATCTTGAGAAGAGAGGCTCCATTTTTCAAGATTCAAAATATTTTTTGGTTCATCTCGATGAGATTTTTGATTTAAGACTATTTTCACCAGATTTTGAAATGGTCAAATTTTTAGCTACAAACACTGTACTGACTTCTTTACTTTGACCAAACTTTGACCATCGGTATTTTGAGAATAGATGCTTCATTTTTTAAGATTTAAGCTAATTTTGGTTCATATTAGCGAAATCATCAATTTGAGACAACTGTCACCAAATTTAGAAATTGTCAAATTTTTAGCTACAAACACTGTACTGACTTCTTTGCTTTCAAAAAAATTTGATGGTCTGTGTCTTAAGAAGAGAGGCTCTATTTTTTAAGATGCAAGGTTTTTTTTGAATCATCTCGATGAGATCTTCGATTTGATATTACTTTCACCTGATTTCAAAAAATTTTAATTTTTAACTACGAACACTGTACTAACTTCCTTGCTTTGACCAAACATGAACGATCTGTATATTGATAAGAGAGGCTCTATGTTTCAAGATTTGTGATATTTTTTGGGTCATCTCGATGAGATCTTCCATTTGAGACCACTTTCACCAGATTTCAAAATGGTCAATTTTTTAGCTACGAATACTGTACTGACTTTCTTGCTTTGACCAAACTCTGACCGTCCATATCTTGAAAAGAGGCTCCATTTTTTAAGATTTAAGGTGTTTTTTGGTTCATCTCGATGAGATCTTTGATTTGAGACTACTTTCATGAGATTTTGAAATGATTAAATTTTTAGCTACGAACACTGTACTGACTTCTTTATTTCAACAAAACTTTGACTATCTGTATCTTGAGAATAGAGGCTCCATTTATCAAGATTCAAGGTGTTTTTTGGTTCATCTTGACGAGATCTTTGATTTGAGACCCCTTTCACCAAATTTGGAAAGTGTCAAATTTTTAGCTACGAACACTGTACTGACTTCCTTGCTTTGACCAAACTTTGACCATCCGTATCTTGGGAAGAGAGACTCCATTTTTCAAAATTCAAGGTGTTTTTTAGTTCATCTTGATGAGATCTTCGATTTGAGACCACTTTCACCAGATTTCAAAATGTTCAAATTTTTAGCTACAAACACTGTACTTACTTCTTTGCTTTGAACAAACTTTGATCATCCATATATTGATAAGAGAGGCTCTATTTTTTAAGATTCATGGTGTTTTTTGATTCATCTCGAAAAGATCTTCCATTTGAGACCAATTTCACTAAATTTCAAAATGGTCAAATTTTTAGCTATCAATATTGTACTGACTTCCTTGCTTTGACCAAACTTTTACCATCCGTATCTTGAGAAGAGAGGCTCCATTTTTCAAGATTCAAGGTGTTTTTTGATTCTTTTCGATGAGATCTTCGATTTAAGACCACTTTCACCAAATTTTGAAACCGTCAAATTTTTAGCTACAAACACTCTAGTGACTTCTTTGCTTTAACCAAAACTTTGACCATCTGTATCTTGAGAAGAGAGGCTCCAATTTTCAAGACTCATGGTATTTTTTGGTTCATCTTAACGAGATCTTCCATTTGAGACCACTTTCACCAGATTTTAAAATGGTTAAATTTTTAGTAATGAGCACTATACTGACTTCCTTTCTTTAACCAAACTTTGACCGTTCATATATTGATAAGAGAGGCTCTATTTTTCAAGATTCATGGTGTTTTTTGGTTTATGTCGACGAGATCTTCCATTTAAGACCACTTTCACCAAACTTTAAAATTATCAAATTTTTAGCTACAAATATTATACTAACTTCCTTGCTTTGACCAAACTTTGACCATCCGTATCTTGATAAAAGAGGTTTTATTTTTCAAGATTCATGATTTTTTTTGGTTTATCTAGATGAGATCTTCCATTTGAGACCACTTTCACCAAATTTCAAAACGGTCAAATTTTTAGCTACGAATACTGTACTGACTCTTTGCTTTGAGCAAACTTTAACCATCCGTATCTTGAGAGGAGAGGCTCCATTTTTCAAAATTCACGGTGTTTTTTGGTTCATCTCGATAACATCTTCGATTTGATAACACTTTCACCCAATTTTGAAACTATCAATTTTTTAGCTACGGACGTTGTACTGACTTCTTTGATTTGACCATTTGTATCTTGACAAGAGAGGTTCCATTTTTCACGATTCATGGTGTTTTTTGTTCATCTTGACGATATCTTCCATTTGTGTGTGTGAAAATTGTACCTGATCTGTAGACACAACACTTCAGTAAAACATTAGAGGTTAGTGATAATCAAAATTGTACAAAATTGAAAGCTATCTAACCAAGCGATTTACTGTCTTCTAATAGGTGCGAGATGAATGTTCTCAGATTGTAATCGAGATCAGTGACCTAGATGACACTTAAATGAAAGATTTGAATGCAAAAGATGGATATGAAATTGAATGCAATTAATCTATTTTTTTTAGTATTTTCTATGCAATAATAATGAAAAACTTGATATAAATCTATGCTAGTATGAAAATTGATATGCTATGAATGCTATTGAAAATTGATATGCAATGCTAATCTAACAATGATATGCAATATGAATGAAAAAATAAGATTGATCTCACAAAGATGTTGATTCGCAAGAACTTTGATTCTTCAATTCCAATTCTCTAGTGTGATTGTGCAAAAATATTAGATGAATTATGAAGAGCTGAGCCTTGTTTTTATAGAAATCCAAGGGTTTGGAGGTGCATGAGAAAAAGCCATAAATCACTCAAATAACTCAACTTGATTTTTGAGTTATTTTTAAATAAAAATAATTAAGTCACAAAAATCATGCAAAAGCACAGTTCAACTTGAATTAGAAGTTTAGATCAACTTTAAAACTCGAAAAGATGTTGAGTTTCAAAAAGCTAACAACTTGCATTGATTTTCCAATTTTGAGTTTAACTGGTCCTTGAATGTGCACATGGATAATTATGATTTAATAAATAAATAAAGTGATTTATTCTCAACTTAACTACTTTTTGAAATAAAATAATTAATTTATGGGTTAATTAACTATTTTACCAAACTTTTATTAAAAATTATATTATTAAATAATGACAAAATGCTTTAATTAATTAAATAAGAATTTAATCAATTATTCATAGGAATTTTGATTTATTGTCAAAATTAAATAATACAATTAATAATAGATATAATTAAATTTAATTAAATAATTAAGTGACAAATATTAAATCTAATTAATTAAATATGCAAAATATTTAATTAATCAAATTTTAGGATAAATATGATTTATTGCCAAATAAATATAAAATTAAAGATAATTATGATGATTAGGAATATTACTAGGAATATTCCCCAATGTAGAATTTAAGATAATCAATTATGATTCGATGATGTTTAGATGTGCCTTAGATTAGGACTTTGATGTCGATTTCATTCGAATTGAAGATGTAGGAGATTAATGAACTTATAGCCCATTTTTGGGGTATTACATTTTGCCCCTCTTTGAATTACTGTGCGAAGCGTAGTGGTTCAAAGAAAGTCTGCATTTGATAGAGATATGAAACTGATGTGAAATTGATAATTGATATGAGACAGAAGTTGATTGATATTGATTTGATATGAATATAATAGGTCCTGAATGACCAAAGATAATGTTCACTATAGCAGCGATGAACCGCGGATTGTGAAAAAGTGTCAAAACACCTGATTCCAAACCTTAGGATTGCAAAGAAGTGAGTGACCCGTTCTAGACTCGATTGTCTTAGCAGAACTAGCAAGTATCACATCCGAATCCTTCAGTTGCCAAAGAAACAAGGGAAGAACACTGATGAACCAATGGGTGCAAAAACTGATATAGTTTACAAGATTAGGAGAATACCAAATTGATATGGATCTTGATGAATCTGATATGCCCCAAGTGATGATAGATTTGCCCCGAGCGATGAGGACTTTTGATGAATCAGTAACTAGATGTGATTGTTTGTCTTGATCACTGATGAAAGATATTGATAGACTTGATTGACAGACTTTGAATGATGTGCAATACCATGCCCCCTTCGGGATTAAAATTGAAATCTGATAAGAAAAGTCAACGTTGATAGTTTAGAAGCATGTTAATTGATTTGAGAAGTGGTTAAACACGTCTGGTGAATGCATTCTGCATCGTTTAGAGGTCCTGGAGACCAAGGTTGACTATGTTTGATCATGAGTTGACCATAGTTGACCAAGTTGAAATTTTGATAGTTTGATGGAAGATAATCAATTAAGTTGAATACTGGATTTCTGTGATGATCGAAGGTCGATTATGCAAGTAGTTAATAATATGAATGATCTCAGATTTTGATTTTGATCCCGAAAAAGGATTCTACTTGCTGTTTCATTGGAGGAACCTTCGTGTGAGATTCAACTCTTGTTAGATTTGAAGATGTGATTGAAGAATCATTTAAGCTTTGAAGTTCATTTAATCATTGTGAGATCATGCAACATGCAAAATGAAATGAGACATGCAAAATGAAATGCAACCTAAGACCTAGGACCTAGTCACTGATCATATGTCGATTTGTTATCATCATTGAACTTTTAGGTAACCAGATAAATCAATACAATGCCCACTAACCATGAAACCATAGACATATGAATATCGATTTGTATGCGCAAGAATCAATACAACACCCACTGGTTATACAACCATGGACATATGAATATTGATTTTATTTTCAGAATGTCAGAGTAGATATAAGCACCAAGGCACAAACGCGAGGATGACCTGAATATCATGTCTATTTTGATATAGCAATTTGTATAAGCATCAAAACATAAACGTCGTGATGACCTCAATACGCCTTGCATTGCAAACACATCAAACAGTCAAGAGATCATTCTAAATCCAATGTGAATTACCCGTAGTGACCCTTTATCGTTCACATCCTTAGGCAAGATTGCATTCCACAGTAGGAGAAAGAAGTTACTCAAAAAGACAATAGTTAGATCAAACTTCTTTGAATTTTCTGGGTATCAATGGTCGAGGTACACATGGCCATCCAATTTGAGATAGAGGCTCTTACAGTCGGACACCATTTCAATCCAGAATTTCCAAAGTTATTAGATTTCACATACGAGCAGAAAATAAAGAAAAGATTATGCCCCCAGTCATCACTCTCTAAATCCTATAAAGGACATCATCAAAGAGCTCGAAGGGACACAATATGAAAAAATCTCAATGCGAATCAGTAAGCATATAAGGAGATAAAAGCATGAAGCACAGATTGTTTTCAGTTTGAGTTTGATGTTTGATTGCGTTGTTATAGATGCAAAATCCTTTCTGGAGACAAGACTGACTGACTGACTCAAATGAAGCTTCAAAGGACTCTGAGTGGATATGACACGTCTAAGATACATTGGAGACTATAAGATATGACATTGATTGCCCCCAAGTTTTAACATTGATAGGATACAGACGTGCAAGCTGATTGGTGTACAAACTGACTTATTGAAAATTGGAAATGTTGAAACAAACCGAGAGATATGTACAAACTAAAGCAAGACTGAAAGCTGGGAAAGACCAAGATTGTGCTGATAGATGGAGCATTTTGAACAAGTGGCACCCGTTGGCCGGGTTTTCACCATCTTGGTAGAGATTCTATTTTTGCTACCAAGGCGCCTGTTTCCAAGTTTTCACTAAGGCACTTTTTCTTTTTTTCTTTTTTTGTATTTTTTATTTTTTTCTTTTTTTTTGTACTTTTGATATTTTTTTTCAATTTTTTTGTACTATTGATATTTTCTGATTTTTTTGTGAATTTTTGATATTTTTTTGATTTTTTTGTGAATCATCAAGGCGCCTATTGCTAGGTTTTCACCAAGATGTTTATTTTTTCAGGACTTTTTCCAATTTTTAAGATTTTTTTAGGACATTTACCAAGCACTGAATGCCTTAGGCATAGAATTTCTTCAGATGGAGAACGTTGATTGGTTCTCAAAGTTTTTCTTCTTCAGTCGTTGAGAGTTGATAGGCACCAGAGCCAAAAGTAGCAGTGATAACAAAGGGACCCAGCCAATTGGGTTCAAACTTCCCCTTGCGTTCTCGATGTGATTGATTTTTAGGATTTTCTCTCAACACTAGATCGCCATCCTGAAATTCTCTATGTCTGACTTTCTTGTTGTAGCCTCTAGACATTCTTTTTTGATACACTCTGAGATGATCATATGCTGCTTGCCTGCGTTCATCTAGTAATTCAAGTTCTTGTAACCTAGACACTCTGTAGTCTTCATTAGTGACAAGTCCATGCATTCTAATTCTGAGTGATGGGATTTCAACCTCAATAGACAGTACCACTTCAGACCCATAAACTAAAGCGAAAGGTGTAGCCCCTGTAGGTGTTCTGATACTAGTTCTGTATGCCCAGAGCGCTGGATTGATCATGAGATGCCAGTCTCTTCCTATTTTATTCACTGTTCTGTGCAAGATTTTCAAGAGATTTTTGTTTGAAGCTTCAGCTTGTCCATTCCCTTGAGGATAGTAGATAGATGACCAATGTTGAGTAATCTTGAATTTGGCACATAAGTCATCTAGGTCCTTATTTTTGAATTGTCCCCCATTGTCTGTGACTATGGAATGAGGGATCCCATATCTGCAAATGATGTAGTTCAGGATGAACATAAAGATCTGTTTCCCTGTTGCTTATGTTAGAGGAACTGCTTCTACCCATTTTGTAAAATAATCTGTAGCTGTGATGATATGGGTATGTCCATTAGAAGAGTGCGGATGGATAGTGCCTATGAGATCAAATGCCCATTGTTGAAAAGGCCATTGTGTAGTAAAGGGAATTAGATCTCTCCCTGGAGCATGAATCAAGTTGCCATGTACTTGACATTGTTGACAATTTTTAGCAAATTTAATAGCCTCTTTCTCCATTTCAGGCCAATAGTACCCGACCCTAATAAGTTTTTGAGCTAACGTTAAACCGTTCGAGTCTAACCCACATATACCCTCGTGGACTTCCTCTAATGCACGTTGAGACTCTTCCCATTCTAAACATCTAAGTAGTGTACCATCTAGACCTTGTTTGTACAGATCATTACCAATGATGACATATCAGGATGCAGATCGGATAAGGTTTCATTTCTCAAAATGGTTAAAGGACTCAGGGATGATTTGGTCATGGAGATAGGAGAATAGATTTTTGTAGCGAGATGATTCATAACCTACAACAGTGCAGATCATGAGGGTTTCAAGGGAGTCATATGCAGGATAGGATAGGGCTTCCACCAGGAACTCGTAGCGTAGTTCATGTTCGGGCTGCTGTAAGAGAGTAGATAGTGTCGCCATTGCATCAGTAGCCTTATTCTCTGTTCTGGGTATTTGCTCAAATGTGATAAAGATGAATTATTTCTTTAAATCATCCACCATTCTCTTGTAAGGAATGAGCTTTTCATCTTTGGTTTGGTACACATCATTGACTTGGTGGATAACCAATTGTGAGTCTCCATGGATGTGCATATCTGTAACTCTCCACTGTATTGCCATTTTCATACCATTGAGAAGTGCCTCATATTCAGCAATATTATTTGTGCAAGGAAACTTTAATCTGAATGCTTTGGGTATCAAGTATCCTTGAGGAGTGATGAACAATATGCCTGCTCCAGATCCATTATGTGTGTAGGAGCCATCAAAGAATAATTGCCATGCTCTAGAAGAGAGGTGCATGATAGAGGAATCCGAAAATTCCATTTGCATGGGTGTATCATCAAACAGTGGTGCTTCAGCTAATTGATCAGCAATGACTTGTCCTTTGATAGCTTTTCTTTCAATATATTCAATGTCAAATTCGCTCAAGAGCATGACCCATTTAGCTAGTCTACCTGTGAGGGCAGCTTTGCTTAGGAGATATTTCAGTGGATCAATTTTAGCTACCAAATGAGTAGTATGAGCTAACATGTAGTGTCTTAGTTTCTATGATGCAAAGATCACAGGGAGACAAGCTTTCTCAATCATAGAATAGTTCTTTTCATACGCCACCAATGTTCTGCTTATATAGTAGATGGCTCTTTCCTTTTTGTCTTCATCATGTTGCGCTAGAAATGCCCCCAGTGATGTGGTTGTTGCAGAGACATACAAGATCAATGGCTTCCCACGAATAGGAGGCATCAAGATAGGCAGATTTGATAGATACTTCTTGATATGGTTAAAGTTGTTCTCGCATTCTTCATTCCATGCAAAGGTCACACCTTTATGTAATATTTTTGTAAAAGGCTGTGATATGTCCGCTAGCTGTGATATGAATCTTCTGATAGATTGAACTCTACCTTGCAACATCCTCATTTGACTAATATTTGTGGGAGGTTGCATCTTTATTATAGCCTTGACTTTAGCCGGATCAACTTCAATGCCTTTCTTTGAAACTATGTATCCTAAGAGCTTTCCAGAAGTGACACCAAAAGCACACTTCTTAGGATTTAGTCAGAGACTAAATTTTTCCATTCTGTCAAGTATCATGCTCAAGTCAGTTAGATGTTCAATTCTGATCATTGATTTTGCTAAGGTATCATCAACATAATCCTCTATTGTTCTATGCATCATATCATGAAAAATAGATGTCATTGCTCTTTGGTATGTAGCTCCCGCATTTTTGAGTCTGAATGGCATAACATTCCAACAGAAGGTTCCCCACGCACATGTGAAAGCTGTTTTCTCTTAATCTTCTGGAGCAATTTTGATTTGGTTTTACCCAGAAAAGCCATCCATTAAGGAATACATTTCATAGCCCGCAGTCATGTCCACTATCATATCAATGTTAGGAAGTGGAAAATCATCCTTAGGGCATGCTCTGTTCACATCTCTAAAGTCTGTGCACACTCTAATTGAACCATCTGGTTTTGAAATAGGTACAATGTTAGAGATCCACTCAGCATAGTCTATGACACGGATGAATCCAACTTTTAGGAGTTTTTCTAGTTCTGCTTTGACTAAGAGTGCAACATGAGGATGCATCTTTCTCAATTTTTGTTTGATTGGTTTTACTCCAGGAGCAATGGATAGATGGTGCATAATGAGATTGGGATCCAATCCTGGCATATCTGAATATTTCCATGCAAAATTGATCTTTTTTTCTGATAAGAATGTAGTGAATTTTTGTTTATCTTCTTCTGATAAGGATTGTGCTACATGTACCAATTGTGGTTCCTCTGTTGTACCCAAATTGATGGATTGAGTTGGCTCAATCAGAACTAGAGATCTATCCTGTAAATGACTTAGAAGGACATCAAATATCTCATCCTTAGGCGCCTCAGAGAGGTTTTCACCTTTGGATACATCTTTTATTTTTACTTTTGTCAGTTCTGAGACTACCACAAAGTGGTTTTCACCCTCAGAACTCTTTTTCTTTTTTTTTTTACTCTTGTTTTTCTGACTAAGATATTTGATGTCCAACTAAGTCATGCTGACGCTCGGTTCACTGATGGAAGTCCTCATAGGCTCAACTGCATTGAGGTAACAAGCAAGGGCATAGTCACTTGGAAAGGTGTAGATACCATGGTTTGGGTTTGTGGAAGTTCGGTCAATAAGATCAGGGTTTTGGATAGTTAAAGTGGGAAAGGCTTGGGATATGGTGTTCATGGATGGGGATATGTCATCATTGGTCCTAACCCGACGCTCAAGTTCAAAGGTGATATTACAGCTCAAAATGTTCAATTTGTGAATAGGCTCAACATCATCATGGGAGTCCTCTTTAGCCATAGGTGGATCAGACACGTTAAGTTCATTGTTTCTCTCTAGACCTACATTGGGTTGAGATACATATTGGTGAATAACATCAATATATTTCTCTATTATAAGCTCATCTTCTTCTAGAATGGCACCCCATTCATAGTCATTTGACTTAGCTTCTGATTCAAGATCTCTAGGAAATCTAAGAAAATGTGTGAAGTCAAGATGAATACCCCAAGAAGGATTACCCTCAGTCTCTAACTTGAATTCATATTCATGGGAATCAGTGTCAGAATAACTACTCTCTACTTCTGGATCAGTTTGATCACCTTTGAGATTGGCTGGTTCTTGTGGTGCAACCATCTCTTGCGCTATAGTAGGTTCTTGTGTTTCTACTACATTAATTCTTTCGATAGGATCATCTTTATCATCAAGAAGATCTTTGATCTCTTTAGGCAATTTTTCATAGGGGATAAGCTCAGAGCTATCTGAATCATCATCAGAGGGTTCTGTTTCTTCTTTCTTAAGAAGGGGTTCTCCTAGTGCAATTTGTTCTATGACATGAGAACAACCACCTTTGAGATGATAGGGCTTCTTCTTAAACCCTAAGCCACCAGTATCTTTGTTGGCTCTACCAATATGTGAAATGGGTGTCACAAGACCCTTTCCTCTGATTCCTAGAGGTCCTTGACTGGAATATCCCATCTTGGCTATCAATTTGTTTCTTGGACCATATGAATTAGAAGGGATTGTAGGTGCTATAGATTCACTAGGTTGAACAATTTTAGATTCAGAATCCTCTTTGTATAGCCATGCCCACACAGCTTCATCCTCTTCAAATTCTTGTTTGGATACTTGCTCCGCCACAAAATTTCTTTTGTATGCTTCCATAGGTTCCTTAGGTTTTGATTTAGACTGCTTCAAGGATTGTCCATATGACTTAGGTGAGATTGGGAGAGATGTCAGAGACAAGACTGGCTCTATAGTGTATTCTCCCATCCCATTTTCTTTGATATTGATCTCTTTAGCAATGTCATCCATCTTAGATGTGGAAGCCACATTTTGTTGCTTTATGGAAGATTCTCTGTTATTAGGAACAAGCTTATCGACACTTTCCTTCAATGTATTACAAGTTGTACTTAGATCTGCTGGGATAGTAACCTCCACTCCTTCATAGGGAAATTTCAAGCATTGATGGTACGTAGAAGGAATAGCTTTCATTTCATGTATCCAGGGTCTCCTTAGAAGGATATTGTAAGCCAATGGTAGATCAAGCACCTGACATGTGGTATCTTTGATGACCGGACCCACTTGGATAGGTAGACAATGGTACCTTTAGAAGCTCTTTCTTGTTCATCATAGGCTTTTATGGTGATCTTCTTTCGAGGATCAATAGCCATCTCTGAGAATCCCAACTGTGTGATTAAGTTGTAACAACAAATGTTGAGGCCTGTGCCCCCATCTATCAACACACGTTTGACTCGACGGTTCTAGATCAAGACTTCTATGTGCAAGGGCTGATTATGTGGGTGACTTCGGGAGTTGTCATCTTCCTCTGAAAAGGAGATATATTGCAGAGATGTTAGCTGACCAACCATAGTCTGGAACCTGTCTAGATCTAGATCATCAGGAACATTAGAGCCGAGCAAAGATTTGTCTAGGATATCTCTGTGAGCTGGAGATATTTGAAGTAACTCAAACATAGAGATTTTGGCACTGGTATGCTGGAGTTTTTGGACGATGTTGTAAGATGTAGGTCTTGTATCCTTTGGATTGGAAGATTTCAAGGCAGCCTTCTATTTGGAAGCAGATGTGAGGTTGAAAGGTATCTTGGGGACATTAGATGAACTTGGTGTTTGTCCTTTCAGATGAGCCTGAGCTTGTGATCTGGTAACTGCATTAGTTGAGGAATGATTTCAGTCTCTTCGTATAATTGTGATGACATTGCAGCTCTTAGAGAGACATGGTTCAACCATATTGATGACAGCATTGTTTCCAAGGTAGGCATAGTTGACTTTTGCTCCCATGTTAGGCTGAGAAGTGGAAACTCCCTTGCCATGTTGTGGAAATGGTTTTGTAAATGCTGTGTGATCATTATTTCCGGTAGGATTATCGATCATGATGTCCCCTTGATCTATCAAGTCTTGAATGGTATGCTTCAAGTGGAAGCATCCATTAGTTCTGTGGCCTTTAGTCCAATGGAAAGCATAGAATTCATTATCTTTCCACCAATATGGTTTTGGATCCAGATCAGGGTTTCAGATTGGTGGTAAAGAATCATGTTATCAGCTATTAGGGTTCTTAGAGCAGATTCCAAAGATTCTCCCAGGGGAGTAAACTTTCATTTATTATCCCATCATTTGAATGGCTTCTTTGGAGATGGTTCAGCAGATTTTTGCTCTGAAGCTTCAATGGCTTTGGTGGCAAGGGTGAGATTGTAGGTCGGTGCCTTTGATGGGGTGCCGATAGTGTCAACAACACCATCAGAGACGATACCTTTGTTTCTATTCTAGCTCTTATTTTTATCTTTTGAGCTAGATCCAGATTCAGACTTGTCCTTTTGAAGTGTGATTTCTCCTTTCTTGACAAGTACTTTCTCAATCTTGATTGCATTATCCACCATTTTATCAAAAGATACATGATCTTGCATTTGTAATGGATAGTTGAGCTCTGGAACAAGGTTATTGATAAAGATTTCAAGTTTCTCCATTTCGGGAATTTGTCTAGCATATAGAGAGAACTTCTTTCTCCACCTCTTGAGGAAAGTTAGGAATGATTCCCCTGGATATTGCTTGAGGTTACAGATATCAATCATGGTGACCAGATGTTGAATATTGTAGGAATATTGTTGATAAAACAATTTAATCAATTCCTCAAAAGTTTTGATCATAGAAGGTAATCTTGAAAACCACTGAATGGATGCTCCTCCCAAGGATCTAGGAAAAAGATGCATTAGATAAGTCGGTTCATGCATGAATTCCATGGATTGCGTACAGAACTCTTTGACATGATCTTGAGGATCAAAGTGTCTGTCATATTTGTCATACTTTGGTATCTCCACTCTTTTTGGGAATGGTGGCATATACAAGTTTTTGTCGAACGGGAAAGGACATAGGGCCTCCATGGAGAACTCCTTGGGTTCCTTCTCCTTCTTAAGATTGTTAAATTCGACTTGTATAGCATGCATCTATTTTGTCATAGCTGTGAGTGGAGTTTCTTCCTCATGTGTGATTATATCATCAATGTTAAAGTTGGGAGGAAGCTTAGCCCCTTCCTGGGCTAATTGTAAAAAGTATGCCTCTCTATCCACTTTCAAGAAATGCCTCATCATTCTCTTGAATTCATCATCATTCTACCATCGATAGATTTTAGAGGGCGTAAGTTCTTGGTCAGCATTATGTTGAGAATGGTGTCCCTGGGATCCTCCTCCTAGAGAACCGTGGTTTGTCCCTGCTTGAGACATGGTAGGAGTTTTTGGGCTCCCTGAAATAGATTGAGGAGGAGTTTTTTGGTTACCTCTGTGAGTTGATAAAGGAGGTATGTAACCAGTTTTCAATCGAAAGTTACCGAGACCATCGTCTTTGTAGATACTTGACTTGATGAGTTGTTCAAGAGTTGGACCCGGGGTATTGGTCAAAAGTAAGTTCTGAGATGTTTCTTCTGATTTCTTGTGTGAAGAAGCTCTGGTCTCCACCATTAACTTTGAATGAAATAGAAGAAAAGGACGAAGACAACTGAAGAACAATTTGATTCAAGAAAATCGGATGACGCAACTTTGTCAAGATTATGATAGTTTCAAAGATCTGATGAGATGTGGGTGAAGGAAACTGTGCCCTGGATGTATGGGATAGATCGCCCAAAAGATAGCGGACACGAGTTCTCAACACTTAGTCTATTTTTGAAGATTAATTGAAGATTGATAGTTATGACAAGGTTTTGACACAAGATAAAAAGGACTCAAATTGATCAAACAGAAGACTAGATCGGATTCAAAAGATCAAACTCGAAAAATGGTAGAATGCTCAATAGCTACTGCTCTGTTCCTGACACAATGATATTTTTGACAGATTCTGGAACTAGGCTGGAAACATTGGATATCTTGCAATTTGACAATTTCTGACAACTCTCTCAAATTTTTCCAAGTGACACTCTGCAGACTCGTATGACACTGGGTAGTCTATGAAATGACAGTTGTTAAACTTGTATGACAGTTGGGTAGCAATGAAATGATAGTTGTAAATATCATACGACAGTTGCTAATAGGATTTTGACTTCCTTGGATTTGCTGGCATGAAAACTCGTACGACACTGGGTTCTCGATCCTACGACAGATGGGCAATACTGAAATGACATTTGACAAAAAGTCATATGACTTTTGACTTCCTGAAATGACTTTTGACTCCAGAAAGAATTTTACGTCAATTTTTGCAAAATTTAAGGTTTTCAGTTCTGGATTGTTTGCAAATTGTACTATCCAAATTTTGAAGGTTATACCAGATTTGATCATTTTCAATAGCCAAGTAGATAAACAAACATGCAAAATAGCAAGCAAGTGATTCCAAGCATGTCTGAAAATAATGAACAAGGGCAAAAGCAACCTTGCGCATGAACAATCAAGTGACCAAATTGTGCTAATCCCTGACAGTACTAATTGTGTATGTTCTAAAAAGTTTTGCAATAACACACATATACCTGAGAATGAAAAAAATTGGCCTCTCTAGGGTTTTTAGTAATGGTTTGACTCTGCAACTTTTATGATTCAAAGGGGTGAACTCCAATCCCGACGCACCAGGGTTTTGACACAGTCTGAGAACTTAATCTTCAAGAGCTGCTAGGGAGATCTGACAACCCAACAATAAACCATACCCGTGGAGATTTCTTCCACAAGGACATTTATATAACGGCTGTCACTACCACGGCGAAAATAGCTATGACCGCTTGAGGTTCCGTCAATGTAGTTTGCCCTTTGAAGGGATTGTCCGCTATGGTTAACCCTCTCTAAAAGTGACTCACAGATTTATACCACAAGGGGATTTGGCTCCAGATTCAAAGTTTTGACACCTCTTCACTTTTAACCCAAACAAAGCAAGCAGATTAATCCGACACGCTAAGACAAAGTTTTGTTCCACCAAGGTCTGTGATATCAACTCCACGTGATCTATCAACCTCTCTGGGGAGAGAATGTATCAATCAATAAGAGAAGACACACTAACCAATTTTGATTCACCAAAGCTCGTGATATCAACCCCACGTGATCTATCAACCTCTTCGAAGAGAAAATTGTACCTGATCTGTAGATACAACACTTCAGTAAAATATTAGAGGTTAGTGATAATCAAAATCGTGCAAAATTGAAAGCTATCTAACCAAGTGATTTACTGCCTTCTAATAGGTGCGAGGTGAATATTCTCAGATTGTAATCGAGATCAGTGACCTAGACGACACCTAAATGAAGGATTTGAATGCAAAAGATGGATATGAAATTGAATGCAATTAATCTATTTTTTTTAGTATTTTCTATGCAATAATAATGAAAAACTTGATATAAATCTATGCTAGTATGAAAATTGATATGCTATGAATGCTATTGAAAATTGATATGCAATGCTAATCTAACAATGATATGCAATATGAATGTAAAAATAAGATTGATCTCACAAAGATGTTGATTCGCAAGAGCTTTGATTCTTCAATTTCAATTCTCCAGCGTGATTGTGCAAAAATATCAGATGAATTATGAAGAGCTGAGCCTTGTTTTTATAGAAATCCAAGGGTTTGGAGGTGCATGAGAAAAAGCCATAAATCACTCAAATAACTCAACTTGATTTTTGAGTTATTTTTAAATAAAGATAATTAAGTCACAAAAATTATGCAAAAGCACAATTCAACTTGAATTAGAAGTTTAGATCAACTTTAAAACTCGAAAAGATGTTGAGTTTCAAAAAGCTAACAACTTGCATTGATTTTCTAATTTTGAGTTTAACTGGTCCTTGAATGTGCACATGGATAATTATAATTTAATAAATAAATAAAGTGATTTATTCTCAACTTAACTACTTTTTGAAATAAAATAATTAATTTATGGGTTAATTAACTATTTTATAAAACTTTTATTAAAAATTATATTATTAAATAATGACAACATGCTTTAATTAATTAAATAAGAATTTAATCAATTATTCATAGGAATTTTGATTTATTGTCAAAATTAAATAATACAATTAATAATAGATATAATTAAATTTAATTAAACAATTAAGTGACAAATATTAAATCTAATTAATTAAATATGCAAAATATTTAATTAATCAAATTTTAGGATAAATGTGATTTATTGCCAAATAATTATAAAATTAAATATAATTATGATGATTAGGAATATTACTAAGAATATTCCTTGATGTAGAATTTAAGATAATCAATTATGATTCGATGATGTTTAGATGTGCCTTAGATTAAGACTTTGATGTCGATTTTGTTCGAATTGAAGATGTAGGAGATTAATGAACTTATAGCCCATTTTTGGGGTATTACACCATTTGAGACCACTTTCACCAGATTTCAAATTGGTCAAAATTTTAGCTATGAGCACTATACTGACTTCCTTGATTTGACCAAACTTTAACCGTCCGTATATTGAGAAGAAAGACTCTGTTTTTCAAGATTCATGGTTTTTTTTAATTCATCTCAACGAGATATTAAGAATAGAAGCTCCATTTTTCAAGATTCAAGGTGTTTTTTAGTTCATTTCGATGAGATTTTTGATTTGAGACCACTTTTACCAGATTTTGAAATGCTCAAATTTTTAGCTACAAATACTATACTGACTTCATTGCTTTGACCAAACTTTGACCATCTTTATTTTGATAAGAGAGACTCCATTTTTTAAAATTTAAGATATTTTTTGGTTCATCTTGACGAGATCTTTGATTTGGGACCACTTTCACAAGATTTCAAAATAGTCAAATTTTTAGCTATGAACACTATATTGACTTACTTGCTTTGACAAAATTTTGACCATCCGTATCTTGAGAAGAGATGCTCCATTTTTTAAGATTCAAAGTGTTTTTTGGTTCATCTCGACAAGATCTTTCATTTGAGACCACTTTCACAAGATTTCAAAATGATCAAATTTTTAGCTACAAACACTGTACTAACTTCTTTGCTTTGACCAAATTTTGATTGTCCATATATTGATAAGAGATGCTCTATTTTACAAGAATCATGGTGTTTTTCAATTCATCTCGATGAGATCTTCCATTTGATACCACTTTCAACAGATTTCAAAACGGTCAAATTTTTAGCTTTGAATACTGTAATGACTTCCTTGCTTTGACCAAACTTTGACCATCCATATCTTGAGAAGAGAAGCTCTATTTTTCAAAATTCAAGGTGTTTTCTGGTTCATCTTGGCGAGATCTTCAATTTGAGACCACTTTAACTAGATTTTGAAACTGTCAAATTTTTAGCTACGAACACTGTACTGACTCCATTGCTTTAACCAAACTTTGATCATCCGTATCTTGAGAAGAGAGGCTCCTTTTTTCAAGATTCATAGTATTTTTTTGTTCATCTTGACGAGATCTTCTATTTGAGACCACTTTCACTAGATTTCAAAACGGTTAAATTTTTAACTACGAACATTGTATTGACTTCCTTTGACAAAACTTTGACCAACCGTATATTGAGATGAGAGACTCTATTTTTCAAGATTCATGGTGTTTTTGGGTTCATCTCAACGAGATCTTTCATTTGAGACCACTTTACCTAGATTTTAAAATAGTTAAATTTTTAGCTATGAACTCTGTACTGACTTCCTTACTTTGACCAAACTTTGACCATTTGTATCTTGAGAAGAGAGGCTCTATTTTTCATGATTAAAGGTGTTTTTTAGTTCATCTCAAGGAGATCTTTGATTTGAGACCACTTTCATCAGATTTTGAAATGGTCAAATTTTTGTTCTATAAACACTGTACTGTCTTGCTTTCTTTGACCAAACTTTGACAATTTGTATCTTGAGAATAGAGGATCCATTTTTCTAAATTCAAGGTATTTTTTGGTTAATATTGAAAAGATTTTTGATTTGAGACCACTTTCACCAAATTTGGAAATAGTCAAATTTTTAGCTATGAATACTGTACTGACTTCCTTGCATTGACCAAACTTTGACCGTCCATATCATTAGAAGAGAGACTCCATTTTTAAATCTTCAAGGTATTTTTAAGTTCATCTAGACGAGATCTTCGATTTGAGACCACCTTCATCAGATTTTAAAATGGTCAAATTTTTAGCTACGAACACTGTACTGACTTCCTTGCTTTAACCAAACTTTGACTTTCCGTATATTGAAAAAAGAGGCTCTATTTTTTAAGATTCATTATGTTTTTGGTTTATCTCGATGATATTTTCCATTTGAGACCACTTTCACCAAATTTCAAAATGGTCAAATTTTTATCTACGAATACTATAGTGACTTCATTTCTTTGACCAAACTTTAACCTTCTGTATCTTGAGAAGAGAGGCTCCATTTTTCAAAATTCAAGATATTTTTTGGTTCATATCGTTGAGATCTTCGATTTAAGACCACTTTTACCAGATTTTAAAACTATCAAATTTTTAGCTACGAACACTGTACTAACTTCATTTTTTTGACCAAACTTTGACCATCTATATCTTGTGAAGAGAGGCTCCATTTTTAAAGATTCATGGTGTTTTTTAGTTTATTGTGACGAGATCTTCCATTTAAGACCACTATCACCAGAATTTAAAATTGTCAAATTTTTAGCTACGAACACTGTACTGACTTCCTTGCTTTGACCAAACTTTGATCATTCGTATATTGAGAAGAGAGGCTCTATTTTTCAAGATTTACTACATTTTTTGTTTCATCTCAATGAGATTTTCTATTTGAGACCACTTTCACTAGATTTCAAAATGGTCAAATTTTTAGCTACAAATACTATACTGACTTCGTTTCTTTGACCAAACTTTGACCTTCTGTATCTTGAGAAGAGAGGCTCCATCTTCAAAGATTTGTTGTGTTTTTTGGTTAATCTTGATGAGATCTTCCATTTGAGACCACTTCCAATAGATTTCAAAACGGTCAAATTTTTAGCTATGAATACTGTACTGACTTCCTTTTTATGACCAAAATTTGACCATCCGTATCTTGAGAAGAGAGATTTCATTTTTCAAGATTCAAGGTGTTTTTTGGTTCATCTTGATTAGATCTTCGATTTGAGACCACTTTCACTAGATTTTAAAATAGTCAAATTTTTAGCTAAGAACACTATACTAACTTCCTTTCTTTAACCAAACTTTGACCATCCATATATTGATAAGAGAGGCTCTATTTTTCAAGATTCATGGTGTTTTTTGGTTCATCTAAATGAGATCTTCCATTTGACAATACTTTCACCATATTTCAAAATGGTCAAATTTTTAGCTACGAATACTGTACTGACTTCCTTGTTTTGACCAAACTTTAACCGTCCGTATCTTGACAAGAGAGGCTCCATTTTTCAAAATTCAAGGTGTTTTTTTATTCATCTCGACGAGATCTTCGATTTGAGATCACTTTTACTAGATTTTGAAACTGTCAAATTTTTTGCTATGAACACTGTAGTGACTTCATTGCTTTGACCAAACTTTGACCATGTATATCTTGAGAAGATAGGCTCCATTTTTCAAGATTCATAGTGTTTTTTGTTTCATCTTAATGAGATGTTCCATTTGAGACCACGTTCACTAGATTTCAAAATGGTCAAATTTTTAGCTACGAACACTGTACTTTCTTGCTTTGACCAAACTTTGACCGTTCGTATATTGAGAAGAGAGGCTCTATTTTTCAAGATTCATAGTGTTTTTTAGTTCATGTCAACGAGATCTTCTATTTGAGATCACTTTCACCAAATTTTAAAATGGTCAAATTTTTAGCTATGAACACTATACTAACT
The DNA here is from genome assembly GCA_027943335.1 of Chamaecyparis obtusa. Classification (NCBI taxonomy): domain Eukaryota; kingdom Viridiplantae; phylum Streptophyta; class Pinopsida; order Cupressales; family Cupressaceae; genus Chamaecyparis; species Chamaecyparis obtusa. The sequence continues at coordinate 6,878,219 of BSBK01000370.1, read as the reverse complement.
TCTTTGCTTTGACCAAATTTTGATTGTCCATATATTGATAAGAGAGGCTCTATTTTTCAAGATTCATGGTGTTTTTTGGTTCATCTTGATGAGATCTTCTATTTAAGAACACTTTGACCAGATTTCAAAATGGTCAAATTTTTAGCTACAAACACTATATTGACTTCCTTGCTTTGACCAAACTTTGACCATTTGTATATTGAGAAGAGAGGCTCTATTTTTCAAGATTCATGATGTTTTTTGGTTCATTTCAACGAGATCTTCCATATGAGACCACTTTCACCAAATTTCAAAATGGTCAAATTTTTAGCTACAAACTCTGTACTGACTCCTTTGCTTTGACCAAACTTTGACCGTTCGTATCTTGAAAAGAAAGGCTCCATTTTTTAAGATTCAAGTTATTTTTTGGTTCATCTTGAGGAGATCTTTGATTTGAGACCACCTTTATTAGATTTTAAAACTGTCAAATTTTTAGCTATGAACACTGTAGTAACTTCCTTACTTTGACCAAACTTTGACCCTCCACATATATTGATAAGAGAGGCTCTATTTTTTAAGATTCATGGTGTTTTCTCATTCATCTCGATGAGATCCTCCATTTGAGACCACTTTTACCAAATTTCAAAATGGTCAAATTTTTAGCTACGAATACTATACTGACTTCCTTTCTTTGACGAAACTTTGACCTTCTGTATCTTGAAAAGAGAGGCTCTATTTTTAAAGATTCAAAGTCTTTTTTGGTTCATCTTAACGAGATCTTCGATTTGAGACAACTTTCACCAAATTTTGAAATTGTCAAATTTTAATTTACGAACACTGTGCTAACTTCTTTTCTTTGACCAATCTTTGACCATCTGTATCTTGAGAAGAGAGGCTCTATTTTTCAAGATTCATAATTTTTTTTAGTTCATTATGACGAGATCTTCCATTTGAGACCACTTTCACAAGACTGCAAAATGGTCAAATTTTTAGCTACGAACACTATACTCATTTCCTTGCTTGACCAAACTTTGACCGTCTATATATTGAGAAGAGAGACTCTATTTTTCAAGATTCATGGTGTTTATTGGTTCATCTCAATGAGATATTCCATTTGAGACCACTTTTAAGAGATTTCAAAATGGTCAAATTTTTAGCTACAAACACTGTACTAACTTCTTTACTTTGACCAAAATTTGATCATCCGTATCTTGAGAAGAGAGGCTCCATTTTTCAAGATCCAAGGTGTTTTTTGGTTCATCTCGATGAGACCTTCGATTTGAGACCTCTCTCACCAGATTTTGAAATGGTCAAATTTTTAGCTACGAACACTGTACTAACTTCTTTTCTTTGACCAAACTTTGATCATCCATTTCTTGAGAAAAGAGGCTTCATTTTTTAAGATTAAAGGTGTTTTTTGGTTCATCTTGACGAGATCTTTGATTTGAGATGACTTTCACCAGATTTGGAAACTATCAAATTTTTAGCAACGAACATTGTATTGACTCTTAGATTTGACCAAACATTGATTGTCCGTATATTGATAAGAGACTCTATTTTTCAAGATTCATCATGTTTTTTGGTTCATCTCAATGAGATCTTCCATTTGAGACCACTTTCACTAAATTTCAAAACGGTCAAATTTTTAACTACGAATACTATACTGACTTTCTTTCTTTTACCAAACTTTGACCATTCGTATCTTGAGAAGAGAGACTCTATTTTTCAAGATTCAAGGTGTTTTTTGGTTCATCCTGACAAGATCTTCGATTTGAGACCACTTTCACCAAATTTTTAAATTATCAAATTTTTAGCTACGAACATTGTACTAACTTCTTTTCTTTGACCAAACTTTGACCATCCATATCTTGAGAAAAGAGGATCCATTTTTTAAGATTCATGGTGTTTTTTGGTTCATCTTGAATAGATCTTCCATTTGAAACCACTCTCACCAAATTTTAAAATGTTCAAATTTTTAGTTACGAATGTTTTCCTGACTTCCTTTCTTTGACCAAACTTTGATCATCCGTATATTGAGAAAAGAGGCTCTATTTATCAAGATTCATGGTGTTTTTTAGTGCATCTCAAGGAGATCTTCCATTTGAGACCATGTTCACCAGATTTCAAAACGGTCAAATTTTTACTTACAAACACTGTACTGACTTCTTTGCTTTGACTAAACTTTGACCGTCCGTATCTTGAGAAGAGAGGCTCCATTTTTCAAGATTCAAAGTGTTTTTTAGTTTCATCTCGATGAGATCTTTGATTTGAGACCACTTTCACCAGATTTTGAAACTGTCAATTTTTTTCTACGAACACTATACTGACTTCCTTACTTTGACCAAACTTTGACCATCCGTATCTTGAGAAGAGAGGATCCATTTTTTAAGATTCATTATTTTTTATGGTTCATCTTGATGAGATCTTCCATTTGAAACCACTTTCACTAGATTTTAAAATGGTCAAATTTTTAGCTACGAACACTATACTAACTTCCTTGCTTTGACCAATCTTTGACCGTCTGTATATTGAGAAAATAGGCTCTATTTTTTAAGATTCATGGTGTTTTTTGGTTCATCTCAACGAGATCTTCTATTTGAGACCACTTTCACCATATTTCAAAATGGTCAAATTTTTAGCTACGAACACTGTACTGACTTCTTTGCTTTGACCAAATTTTGACTGTCTATATCTTGAGAAAAGAGACTCCATTTTTCAAGATTCAAGGTGTTTTTTGGTTCATCTCGATGAGATCTTTAATTTGAGACCACTTTCAGAAGATTTTGAAACGCTCAAATTTTTAGTTATGAACACTGTACTGACTTTTTTGCTTTGACCAAATTTTGACCATCTGTACCTTGATAAGAGAGGCTCCATGTTTCAAGATTCAAGGTGTTTTTTGGTTCATCTTGATGAGATCTTCGATTTGAGACCACTTTCACTAGATTTTGAAACTGTCAATTTTTTAGCTATGAACACTGTACTGACTTCCTTGCTTTGACAAAACTTTGACCATTCGTATCTTGAGAAGAGAGGCTCCATTTTTCAAGATTCAAGGTGTTTTTTGGTTTATCTCGATGAGATCTTCGATTTGAGACCACTTTCACCAGATTTTGAAACTATCAAATTTTTCGCTATGTACACTGTACTCACTTCCTTACTTTGACCAAACTTTGACCATCTGTATCTTGAGAAGAGAGGCTCTATTTTTAAAGATTCATGGTGTTTTTTGGTTCATCTTGACTAGATCTTCCATTTGAGACCACTTTCACCACATTTCAAAATGGTTGAATTTTTAGCTACGAACACTATACTAACTTCCTTGCTTTCACCAAACTTTGACCATCCATATATTGAGAAGAGAGGCTTTATTTTTCAAGATTCATGGTATTTTTTGGTTCATCTCAATGAGATCTTCCATTTCAGACCACTTTCACCAGATTTGAAATCGGTCAAATTTTTAGCTACAAACACTGTACTGACTTCTTTTTTTTTACCAAACTTTGACCATTCGTATATTGATAAGAGAGGCTCTATTTTTCAAGATTCATAGTGTTTTTTGGTTCATCTTGATGAGATCTTCTATTTTAGACCACTTTCACTAGATTTCAAAATGGTCAAATTTTTAGCTATGAATACTGTACTGACTTCGTTGCTTTGACCAAACTTTGCCCATACGTATCTTGAGAAGAGAGGCTCCATTTTTCAAGATTCAAGGGGTTTTTTGGTTCTTCTTGATGAGATCTTTGATTTGAGACCTCTTTCACCAAATTTTGAAACTATCAAATTTTTATCTAGGAACACTATAGTGACTTCTTTGCTTTGACCAAAATTTGACCATCCGTATCTTGAGAAAAGAGGCTCCATTTTTCAAGATTCATGGTGTTTTTTGGTTCATCTTGACAAGATCTTCCATTTGAGACCACTTTCACCAGATTTCAAAATAGTCAAATTTTTAGCTACGAATAATGTACTGACTTTTTTACTTTGACCAAACTTTGACCATCTGTATATTGAGAAGAGAGGCTCTATTTTTCAATATTCATGATATTTTTTGGTTTATCTCAATGAGATCTTTCATTTGAGACCATTTTTACCAGATTTCAAAATGGTCAAATTTTTAGCTACGAACACTGTACTGACTTCCTTACTTTGACCAAACTATGACCATTCGTGCTTAGGATTAAATTGGGAAAATAATGAAAATTTAATTTTTCAAAATTTCCTATGTTTTTGTAAAATACATTTTTTAGGGTCTTCAGTGCATTTCTAGGCTTGAATGCCTTCCAGAAGTAACAATGGAACATTGTCACATTGGCACTCCTGAATTTTGATTCTAGATCTTTTGAATACCTTTCCAATGCATCTAATGGTTTACAATTCAGAGCTAGGACTAGAGAGTTATGCCTTCTCCAAGTGAACCTAAATTTTATATATAGTTTTTCAATTATTTTTGATAGTTCAAATAGTTTATTTATAATAAATATTATGATGGCTCTTCATTTCATTTCCAATGGATTTTGATGACCTTTGGGATCTATCAGATTTGTATAAACTCTAATATTTGAATAGAATTGAGCAATTTTTTGTTTGCAATCTTTTTGTTGATCTTCTCAATTTTTGTGTTGAATTCTACAATACTGGAGGTATCACACCAAGTATTGTAATCTGGTTTCATAAATCTGATCAATTTGTATCTTGAGAAGAGAGACTCTATTTTCAAGGTGTTATTTGATTCATCTTGACGAGATCTTCAATTTAAGACCACTTTCACTAGATTTGGAAATGATCAAATATTTAGCTACGAATAATGTACTAACTTCCTTGCTTTGACCAAACTTTGACCCTTCATATCTTGAGAAGAGAGACTCTATTTTCAAGGTATTTTTTGGTTCATCTCGATGAGATCATTGATTTGAGACCACTGGATTTCTAAATGATCAAATTTTTAGCTACAAACATTGTATTGACATCCTTTCTTTAACTAAATTTTGACCATCTGTATGTTGAGAAGAGAGGCTCTATTTTTCAAGATTCATGGTATTTTTTGGTTCATCTCAATGAGATCTATGATTTGAGACCACTTTCACCAGATTTGAAAATAGTTAAATTTTTAGCTACAAACACTGTACTAACTTCCTTGCTTTGACCAAATTTTGACTATCTGTATCTTGAGAATAGAGGCTCCATTTTAGAAGATTCAAGGTGTTTTTGGTTCATCTCGACGATATCTTTGATTTGAGACCACTTTCACTAGATTTGGAAAGGGTCAAATTTTTAGTTACCAACACTGTAATGATTGCTTTGCTTTAACCAAAATTTAACCATCCGTATCTTGAGAAGAGAGGCTACATTTTTCAAGATTCAAGGTGTTTTTTGGTTCATCTTGATGAGATCTTCAATTTGAGACCACTTTCACTAGATTTGGAAATGGTCAAAGTTTTAGCTACAAACATTGTATTGACTTTCTTTCTTTGACTAGACTTTGACCGTCCGTATCTTGAGATGAGATCTTTGATTTGAGACTGTAATCACTAAAAACTAGACAGGATCATTCATGTGAGTAATCAAGGCAAAATCAAGATAATTGAATCAAAACAAGCATTTAGCATCTCAAAATTCAAATCGAGCCTCAAATCAATTTAATTAAAAATTAAAGTCATAAATTTAAGTTAAATTGATTAAATCATGATAAATGAAATCAATGTGCAATTAATCTAATTAATTATATAGTTTGAATTAAATCAAATCAACCCATTCAAGGGGTACACATGGCTAAACAAACTAATTAAAATCAATTAATAATTCCTATTTTCTCTCAACACCACATGAAAGGAAAAAGCTCAACCAATAGGAATTGAGAACCAAACTCATGTGGATCAAGCCTAAAATAAATCTCAATCACTCATTTGGAAAGAGCATCTTGTCCACTCATCTTGTCTTCTTATCCCAAGCTTTGAGGACACAATATTTAAATTGTCTCCAAAGGGTGGAACCAAGTACTTAACCCCAAATCAATTATGATTAAACCCAACTACATCCCCTACCCTTGCCAAAATCTATAAAAGCAAGGAATAAATTATTCATAACTCATCCACAAAATCTAAGAATAGTATCAAACCTCTTGCAATTTAGAGCTAGAAAGATAATTTAGAAGTTAATTAAGCATTTCAATTTGGAATTGAACTATTTAGCTTAGCTTATCATTTATTCTCATTCTAGGACTGTCACTAATGGAGGCTTATTGAGAGCTTTGTCATTAGCATCCCTAGCTAGAGATCCATAGAGTGCTTAATTGTCAATTATTAGCTTAAATAGATTTCTATTTGTAGTAATTTAGTATTTATTTTGATTTATTGATGATACTAACCTTATGAAGGTGTTGGCATTAAGTAGAATTGCCACTAGTGACAACACTTATTTGCATTCTGGATACAAACCGAGCAGACAGTGCAAACCGAGTAGACAGTGCAAACCGAGCAAACAGTGCAAACCGAGCAGACAGTGCAAACCGAGCAAACAGTGCAAACTGAGAAGACAGTGCAAACCGAGCAGACAGTGCAAACTGAGCAGACAGTGCAAACCGAGCAGACAGTGGAAACTGAGCAAACCGAACAAGACAGTGTAAACCGAGTAACATCATGTCTACCGAGTCACCAGTACTTACCGAGTTCAAAACCTACCGAGTGATCAGTATGAACCGTGCCTTCACTTCTACCGAGTGCATGACGATGCCGAGTAATGCAGTGGACGCCGAGTATTAGAAAGTCATCGAGTCAGTTTGCAGGAACCGTGTAACCATACTTGGGCCGACTTAGTAGCACTTATGTTTACTTGTCAAGCCGACTGTGTAATTATAATTGTAGTTAATTGTTTAAGACTTGTATATAAACAATGTTGTAAAAATAAAAAGATGTAATGAAATATATGAATGAAAAACATATGTGAAAGAGAAAGAAAGGCAGAGATAAGTGAATTACAGAAGGCTTCAGAAGTATAAGGTACAACAAAGACAAATTCATCACAGAAGGTGATCAGTACATCAGCGAATCTCAAATCAGCAATCCAGTTGCAAAGCAGAGATCTACTGTTTCATTCCAACAGGTGAATCAGTACTAAATCCTTTAACCGGGTAGACCTAACAGTCTTTGTAAAATCTCTTTACCGAGTGCATACTTCATTGTATGTTTGTAAATCTTTGAACAGGGTGGATTTAGCAATCCTTATTGCTCCTAACAGGGCAGATCATCAGAAGTGATCAAATTGTAAGCCTTAACCGGCCAACTTTATTCTGCAGTATTAAAGCTTTGTGGGTTTCATCCCCACCCCAGTTTTACTTTCTTTTGGAAGGTTTCTGGGTAACCAAATCTATGTGTCATTATTGTAAATATTTTTAAGTTTCATGCTTTCTGTATGCAAAGGTTAAAAAGTAAATTACATGTTAAAATTGAAAGAAAATTTGGAGTTACTGATTCACCCCTCCCCTCTCAGTAACTCGGTTACTTCCTGAATATTTCCAACAATTGGTATCAGAGCAGCATTGGTTCTCAAGACAAAGCTTAACTAGCTTGAGCAAAGATCCAGGACAATAGAGGTATTCAAACTGAACAAGGTGATTGAAAATGAAAAGCTAGATCTGGAAATGGCCATAGCTAAACTCAAAGAAGCAAAAGAACATCTTTCCCAATCCCTAAGAAGAAGGAAGGAACTTGCAAATTAGATGAATGATCAGAATTACATTGAAGAAAAGATTGAAGATCTTCTTCCCTCAAATAACTCAGATGAAGCAAACAATGCTGTCAAAGAACTCCTAGAAAAGAATGGGTCTCTGCAGGAAGAAGTGAGAAAATTGAAAAGAGAACAAGAGCTACACTCTACAAGATTCTGTGAGATCTTGGAACAGAGAAACAAGTTGAAAGATGAATTAGATGGAAGAAACATTGAAGTCCAAAACAAAACCCTTCAGCTAGAAAACCTAATTGATCAGATCTCTCATACAAATGAAGAAATTCTAAATCTAAGATCAGAAATAGAAAACACAAGAGAAGAACTAAGATCTGAAAAGGAAATCAATCTAAGATTGGTGGATGACCTAAACGCTGAAAAACAAATCAATGAAGGAATGTTGAAAAGTCAAGAAGACTTGAATCAGCTGTATGAGCGAAATCTTCATAGGCAAAAAGGAAAAGCAGGACTTGGATACAAAGAAGAAGGTGAATCCTCTAAGCAAGGTACTCAAAGAAATCAAAAACCTACTTGTAATCATTGTGGTAAAATAGGACATACTTCAAATAAATGTTGGAACAATGAAAAAGCAGAATTCAATGGAAAATGTTATAGCTGCAATCAACCTGGTCACAAAGCAAATGAATGTAGGGAAAAACCTAGATTCAGAGGTAATTGTCACAAGTGCAACAAACAAGGTCACAAGGCATCCGAGTGCAGATCCAAGACATTTAATCCAGCAGAACAAATTGTGAAAGCAATGTTTGGATGGGACTACAACACCTGGTGTAGATGTCATTACTGTGGAGAATATGGACACATTGGCATGAATTGCATAAAACATCATCTAAGGAAAAGAGATACTACCATAAGATGTTTCAAATGCACTAAACTCGGTCACATAGCCAAAAACTGCATGAATGCTAGTGGAATTGAAGAAGGAAAGAAGAATGAAGCAACTAAGGTCAGGAAACAGGTGAGACAAAAATGGATTCCTAAAGCTACCGAGCAATCCACTCCAAGTAATAGAATGGATGGCTCTACCGACTCAAACTAAATTTCCAAGGAAGCACTGGAACTATATTCTCATAGATCAATCTCAAGCAGTTCCAGAACTGAAATTAAAAGAAAGATCTAAATCAGCATGCAAGATGCAGTGAGATCACAGGGAGGTCGGTATCAGTCTTCACCGAGCAAGGTCAGTACCTGTCTTTACCGAGCGAGGTCAGAGCATTATGAATTCTCGAGTTCACTGAGTTGCGAAGTCTTTTCCGAGCAATTAATTCTTAGTGGGTGACAGTCTGTCAGAACTCATACCCTAATTTGAAATGAGCATTAATGACAGAGTTGTAAACAAAAAGCAAGTAATCGAACTCATTCTTCACCGTGAATCTTTAGCACTTTGGGAGCAGAAAATTTCAAGAGCAACCCAGCGATTTAATACTTTTGCGAAAGGAATTTTCTGCGAGCTACCATGGCATCATCCAACACTTCAGCGAAGAAAGGATCTGATATGTTAGTCCAAGGGGAGTGGAAAGCACCAGATTTTAAGATCGTGCCCGCAATTGCAGCAGCCCTAGATCCGAACGGAGCTCAATCTTAGATTCCTCCTAAGGTACTGCTTATTAATGATATCCGCAATCATTTTAACTGTTCAATTCATGAAATGGGAAACCTAGAACTAGACATTGTGCGTGAGGAACTATGTGTGGATGGTATTCTGAAACCCGAGCACAAACATCTAGAAGATAAAGGTTTAGTTCACATTGCACATCTACCTTGAAACTTTCGAGATAAATGGGTTAGATATATTCTCAGCCGTGTACATGATGGCAAGATTTGGCTTGAGCAACCTATTGAGATCACAAAGAAAATGATTCAACAAGTCACTGGTCTTCCCATGTTGAACAAAGCTAAAACTACCAAAACCCTAGGTCGGATGGAACTAGAGAAGAAAACCCTAGCCGAGTGGGACGGTAGAGGCATGAAAGTTAGCAGCATTACCGATGCTAAACTGAAGTTTGGTACACACATCATTGCCCATAAGATTTATAGTTCTAGTCGACAGAACAGTGTCTCCTGTGAAGCTATTGACCTAGCATACAAAGTGGTCAAGAATAACTTGACATTTGACCTAGCAGACTTATTGTTGAAACAGTTTAACAAAAACATGGAAAGCATTAAAACTTCCAAAAACAATTCATGTAAGTTTGGATCCTTGTTGGTCTGTTTATTCTTCTATGTTCAGAAATTCTTCCCTTCTAAAGGAAAAGTTGTATGGAGAAAAGATGTGCCAATCCTCTATGAAATAAATGAATACATTTCAGAAATGGGTGAAAACTTTGAAAGCATCATGGATAATTATTTCGAGTCTTTCAAAGAGAAAATGAATGACAGATTCCGGATTCCACAGAAGTTGGTGGAAGATTACAAAGATGACATCTGTTTTATGGTAGATTGTGATAATGTGTATATTCAAGCAGTTAAACCAAGAATTGTATATGTAAAACCTCTTCCTTATGAGGTAAATATTGATGAAACCAAGAATATCATTGAAGCTTTTCTAAATCAGCCTGTCAATCCCAAAGCTCCATATTTTGGAACATATGATGAAGCTAAGGTGAGAATTGAACTAAGCATAAAGCTTCCACAGGCGGTAAACAAAGGAAAAAAGAGGATAGCCAAAATGCAAATGATAACCGAGGACAAAGAAGAAATAGATGAAAAAGAAGAGGAAAAGGATGAGAAAATAGAGGAACCAGAACCTGCAAAGAAGAAAGGAAAAGTTTTCATCACTAAGGCACCTGTGCCTCCCACTGCTGTGTTTACAAGGAGAAATATAAGAGGCAAGGCAGATAAGGTAGAAAAGGCAGATAAAGATATAGTATTCAAAAGGCCTCCTCTAAGCCTTCAAGAAAAGCTCAAACTCTTTAGAGATGGATCAGGATCTGGAGTAAGTAACATAAAATCCTTGAGATATGAAACCAGATCGGAAGCAGAACAGAAGGAAATAGAAGATGCTGTTGTTGAGAAGATGGGACAGTGGAAATACTCTCCTGAAGAAATTGCCCCACAGGTTCCAGCAGTTCTATTGAATCCAATAAAAATGAGATGGAGCAATGCAAGGCAAACTGTGATAGACATATTTGATCAAAACCTGAGACAGTTGATGCCGAGCTTGAATAATGATGAAGTAAAGAAGGCATTAAAAGAAAATGAAAATAAGATGACATTGAAATTCAATACTTGTTTGATTTTGATCAACAATATTGAATTGGTTGTGAAGGCTGCAAATGCCACATGGAAGAACATATACCACCTTCACCAACCGAGCATTGAAACTGTAATAATAAAATATATTGAAGATGACAGTGATGAACAAGAAGAAGACACTGAGGTAGATGATACTGTAAGGATAGCAGCAGAAGTCATTGCATCCCTTCCTACCTCTCCAGTGAAAGTCTCTACATCCAGCCCAGAGACACCTTCAAGCATGGTTGTGACAACTTCCACATTTGTCCAATCATCCCTAGCAACATCAGAAGCAGCTACCATTTCTTCTACTGAGCTGCAGTCTCTTGCACCATCAAGTTTTCCAGCAGTAAGTTTTCCAGCTTTTGAATCTTCAAGTGTAAATATTTTAAGTTCTCCAGTAGAAAGTATGCCAGTATCTATAGCCAGCCCTACTTTATCTACTGTCACTACTACCAAAGCATTAAGTACAGATAAGCCTAAGGCTCTACCGAATATAAAATTTTTGGGTAAAAATATAGTAGAGGATATAAACCTAGATGAAGAGATAGAGATTCCTACATTAGATTTTGCAAATCTCTCAGCGGACCAAATGCAGAATATAGGTGAGATCCTCCAAAGGAAAGAAAAACAAAAGAAGCTTAAAGAGGAGAGAGACAAGGAGTATCAAATCATCAAGGATGCTAAGGACATTTTGTCTGATGCATTAGGCATTAAAGTAGACTCCTCCTAGCATGTTTTGTTACAATTAGCAGAAGCAGTTGAGAAATACAATGAGGACTCATCCGGGACAGAAAAGTTAGTTGAAAGAGCCGAGAAGAGATTCAATAATAAAGTGCTTGAGCACATTGCTCAGCACATAGCTATTAACCAAGTGGAATTGTCTTCAGTTTTGTCTAACATAGAATCTATCTATTCGAATGCTACCTCTCTTTTGGCCAGACTGTGCAATATTGCCGAGTTCACAAAGGATGTTAAAGATAAAATGCATAAAATGGATGAGGATATGAAGATTAGCATACAGAAGATGCAACTTGAACCAAGTTCAAGCTCTGCTCATCACATGAAAATTTCACACCTATCTAATATGCAGTCTGATCTACTGAAAGAAGACTCAAGGATCCGGTCCACACTGCTAGACATCCAACACATGATCCTTCCCATCATGAATACAATGTATAAGCACATTGAACATTCCAAAACATTGATTCATGACAATCAGTTCTCTATAGCAGATCACATGATTGAACTCTCTGCAGAAGTCCAAATTGCTATACAAACATGTAAGATTCTGCAAGAAAGTTGGGACAGAACCGTGGCACTAATAATGAAGGTCCATTCTGATTTCCTATCAAATTTTGGATTCTCTCTGTAAATAACTTGTATATGCACCTTTGGCATTATCGTCAAAAAGGGGGAGATATGTATAGAAGGAGAGATATGTATACTGTATAGATTTGTATAAGAAATAGTTAGCACATTGAAAGGGGGAGACAATGTATAAAGCCCTATAACAAAGACAAATTTTGAAAAATCAAAATAAAACTCAGCATGATTCGTGTATATAAATTTTGGCCAATAAGTGTTTTTGTCACTAATGCCAAAGGGGGAGATTGTTGGCATTAAGCAGAATTGCCACTAGTGACAACACTTATTTGCATTCTGGATACAAACCGAGCAGACAGTGCAAACCAAGCAGACAGTGCAAACTAAGCAAACAGTGCAAACCGAGAAGACAGTGCAAACCGAGCAAACAGTGCAAACCGAACAGACAGTGCAAACCGAGAAAATAGTGCAAACCGAGCAGACAGTGCAAACCGAGCAGATAGTGCAAACCGAGCAGACAGTGCAAACCGAGCAGACAGTGCAAACCGAGCAGACAGTGCAAACCGAGAAAACCGAATAGGACAGTGTAAACCGAGTAACATCATGTCTACCGAGTCACCAGTACTTACCGAGTTCAAAACCTACCGAGTGATCATTATGAACCGTGCCTTCACTTCTACTGAGTGCATGATGATGCCGAGTAATGCAGTGGACGCCGAGTATCAGAAAGTCACCGAGTCAATTTGCAGGAACCGTGTAACCATACTTGGGCCGACTTAGTAGCACTTATGTTTACTTGTCAAGCCGACTGTGTAATTATAATTGTAGTTAATTGTTTAAGACTTGTATATAAACAATGTTGTAAAAATAAAAAGATGTAATGAAATATATGAATGAAAAACATATGTGAAAGAGAAAGAAAGGCAGAGATAAGCAAATTACAGAAGGCTTCAGAAGTATAAGGTACAGCAAAGACAAATTCATCACAGAAGGTGATCAGTACATCAGCGAATCTCAAATCAGCAATCCAGTTGCAAAGCAGAGATCTACTGTTTCATTCCAACAGGTGAATCAGTACTAAATCCTTTAACCGGGTAGACCTAACAGTCTTTGTAAAATCTCTTTACCGAGTGCATACTTCATTGTATGTTTGTAAATCTTTTAACAGGGTGGATTTAGCAATCCTTATTGCTCCTAACAGGGCAGATCATCAGAAGTGATCAAATTGTAAGCCTTAACCGGCCAACTTTATTCTGCAGTATTAAAGCTTTGTGGGTTTCATCCCCACCCCAGTTTTACTTTCTTTTGGAAGGTTTCTGGGTAACCAAATCTATGTGTCATTATTGTAAATGTTTTTAAGTTTCATGCTTTCTGTATGCAAAGGTTAAAAAGTAAATTACATGTTAAAATTGAAAGAAAATTTGGAGTTACTGATTCACCCCTCCCCTCTCAGTAACTCGGTTACTTCCTGAATATTTCCAATAGAAGGTACAAATTCTAGTACACAAAATGGTGCCCACTGTGGGGCCTTAGGCCTCATTCCTTCATAAAATTCAAAAAATTTCAAATTTCTAGAAGTTTTCTTGTTTAAACTCTCTATTTTACAGGTGAAATAGTGCATTGAACACTTTTTGTAGCGCGTTTACCAATTTTTGTAGTGCTTCTGAGACTAAAAAAAATGCTTCTACGATGAAGTCTTGTGCCTTTACAGAGAGAAATAGCACGTTTGATTCCTTCTGTCTTCTATCTAACATTCTTTCAGTGCTTTTGCCCTGACTAGCCAACATGTTCACATATATGAACATTATCTAAAAGTTGTAGAAGCATACAAAGAAAAGTTTATATCATTAAATTGGATTTATTCACCTTAATCAAGTTTTTCTAAAATTTGATAAATGAGGCTTAGATTCAATTTTATCTTTGTTTTCTTCACTTTTATTGGTTGTGTTAACTAACCTTTTGGAGGAAAAGTGCATTGGAAAGGAATGATCACCACTAGGTGAGCATAAATATACAAAATTCATCAAAAATGCCCTTAGCCTAAACTAGCTACAAACAAGGTAAGCCTCAAACTTAGTCATTTTTTTACTTAAATTGTGGCTTTGTCCTTTTCAAAATCTAGTAATTAAAGCAGCCTATTATTGTTTGAGGAATTTAACATTAGGCCTATACTCTTCACTTTCTAAGTGAATCAAAATGCCAAAAAATTTGAACTCCTTGATTAAAATAAAGACTAAGTAAATCAAGCACTAAATTTCAATGACCTCTTGTTTGTAGAAAAGAGTAGAAATACTTGATTCTCATTAGTTAGTGGGTTTGGTAATTGAACCTTGTTAAAAGTGTTTGGGAATTGAGAAATAGATAGGGATATGATCTTCACCTTTTTGGTGAATCAACCTCCCACAACCTATCTCTTTATTCCACTTTATTGCTTTCAAATGAACATGCTAGATCAATAGTGGGCTCGCCTCCTAAGATTTTCCTTAATAAGGCCGGTGAGAGGGACAACCTAAAGTGGGGTACATTCACTTTTTCCATGAAATCCAACCCACTATAAAATAAAATACATGCATCCTTAATGGGGTGTGTGACAAAAGGATACTAAGATTTTGAACTTCTTCGAGTAGTCCTTTGGGATTGCGCAAAACTCCAACATACTGGTGGTGGGAAGCCTCCAAATTTTTGAGGATGAAAGCTTAGTGTCCATTTTGAATGGAATCCTTATTAAAATACCTTGTTAACTTAGAAAAGCCTACCTTTTAGAGCCATGTTTATGAACCAAATTGTGAACTAAGTAGCTTTCTTGAAGTGTCTTTTTGTGCAAAAACCTGTGATAACATCCTACAAAATTCAAACACTTTTTGTGTAGAGGGTTAAAAAGAACAAGTGTACATGTGATTGCTTTTTTTGAAAATACATAAACAAGTAAGAGATATCCATTTGAAAATTAATCTTATATTTTTAAATCTCTTCATAACAATAAGAAATTACCAAATTGGGGGAAACAATTCAAAATTAAACCTTGTTGGATGTCGGTTTCTACACATTCCCATAAACTTAAACTATCTTTGCAAGAAGGCACCTACATTGCCCAAGAAGTCCCCGAATTTGAATATCAAATTCGTTTCAACAATCACAACCAAGGGGATAGTGTCCCAAATCTTTTTGAGAAAGAAGTTGACACAATGGATAGAAACTCCACTTTTCATGACTACCAGCATGGAGTAAACAATGACAACCATAATAATGCAAACCATGAGCCTAAAGAAACCCTTGAAGAAAGAGCTAATAGAGCTACTCAAGATAATGACTTTCTTAAAGTCCTGGACAAATTCATAGATAGAGATAGGGAGAAATTTTTCCTAAATCTAGTCCAAGCAGGGGTAAAGCTTCCACATGATTAAGATGTGGACCAACTAAAGAAAAACCAAGAAGAGGATAATTCGATGAATGCTATGGTGAAAAAATTGAAAATGTTCCAAGAATAGATTGATTTAATGAAAATGGCCACCAAACCTAAGGCATTCTCTATCAAGGCCTTGTGCCCATTCCATTTTGACAAAATCTTAGTCATGGCACCTTTTCCTATCAATGCAATCTTTCCTAAATATGATAAATACATGGGTAAATCAGACCCACAGGATCACCTTAGAGAGTTTTGTGCTCTAAGCATTGAATTTATGCATAACACTACATACTTAATGAGACTTTTTCCAAAAATTTTGGGAGGGCAAGCCATGGAATGGTTCTCAAAACTTCCGCAAGGGATAAAGACTTTTGAGGAATTAGCCTCTAAATTTGTAACCCATTATTCCTACAATATCAAACATGAGATCACCATACTCAAATTATGAGATACAAAACAAAAGGATGGTGAATATTTCCTAGGGTTCCTTCACAGGTAGAGGACAAGTTTTTCAAGATACCCATGAAGTATCCCCTAAAAGGAGAAAATGGAGATATTTATGAATAATTTAAATATGGAGATGAACTATAGTCTCCAACTTCAATGTCCTCCCACATTCAAAAAACTTATTGAGAATGGGATTAAGATTGAAGATGTGTTGTTAAAAAGGGGAGAGATCAAATTGTTCAAAGACAATAAACCCTACACCAACACTAATAATAACAATCATTATATATCTAATTATACCAACAATAAAGGATCCAACAATCACAATGACAAACCTAAGCTATGATTGAAGAAAAATAACAAAAATCTTGTGAATGATGGAGTTGTAGAAGCCCATAACTTGAAGGCTACCCAATTTAATTTATCAAGTGGAGCAATTTCTACATACAATGTAAATCAAACTAATAAAGCTCCTTTTAATAATGCCAATTCCAGTAACAAAAACAACAACAATAATAATCCCTTTAATAATAATTCAAATGTCAACAAGCCTAAGCCTTACTTTTCCATGTATCAAAAGAGGAAATTCACCTTTTTAGGTGAACCATTGGAAAATGCCTTAAGGACTTTAGTGGCTAACAAGATCATTACTCTACCCAAGCTAAGACCATATGAGCCTCAAGTTAAACCAAAATGGTGGAATGATTCTCACCATTGTGAGTACCATCGTAATAAGAGCCATAAGACCAATGAGTGCATGAAGTTAAAACACTTGGTGCAAGACCTAATTGATGATGGGACTATCAAGGTAGAAGGGCCTCAAAATAATGAGGATCACATGGCCTTCAAAAACCCCTTTCAAAACCATGAAAAGGGTGAGTCATCAAACACTAATCAAAATAATAAAAGAGGCAATGAAAAGGTCAATTTTGCCCATACCTATGATAACACAATTAATGCTTTAAATGGTGAGGAAAAAACCATAAATGTTATTGTGGTGAAAGAGAAACCAAGGGAAGCAACATCTAATGTTGTAACTAGGGGGAAAGCTTCAAAAATTATTTTACCTGGAAATGCTCCAAGAATTGTTCTACCAAATCAAGCTTCATCTTCATCATCAAAACAATATAATTTGGTAGACCAATTACAATGAACCCCTACCCAAATATCTATCCTTGAGTTGTTAAAACTGTCAACTAATCATAAGGATATTTTGGAAAAAGCCATATTAGAGACCTATGTACCTCTAAACTTGGAGGCTGACAAATTTCAAAACATGGTGGGACATCTTATTGCACCTCATTTCCTATCTTTTTCCGAACAAGATGACATGTCATTAAACCACTCAAAAAACTTGCCTTTGCATATAGAGGTTCTAATTCATAAGAATAGGGTGAAAAGAGTCCCCATTGATGGAGGAGCCAGCTTGAACATTTGTACCCTAAACCTAGTAAAAGCCTTAGGATTTTCTAAGGAGGCTATTGACCCAAAAAAAAAGATAATTATAAAAGCCTACGCTGATGAAGAGAGAGATTCTAAAGGAGTCATAGTACTTCCTATTAGGGTTGGCCCAATGCAGAAAGAGACCATTTATCAAGTCCTTGACCTAAAGATGACTTACAATATCTTACTAGGGAGTCCGTGGATTCATGAAATGCAAGCCATGTCGTCGACCTATCACCAATGTTTAAAGTTCCCCTATCTAGGACAAGAGATCATGGTAATCAGTGACTCAAACCCCTTTCAATATTGTAATAACATGAAGCTTATCAATGATTCTTTTGTTCCACATAATGCAGAAGGGTCCATACCCCTAAGAATCGAGCAAAGAAAAAAGCTCTAAAGATCTTCCATTTTTAAAGGGAAAAGAAAAAGGAGAAAAAGAAGAAATTATTGTTGTTGAAAATATTCAAAGTCCTACTAACCTATCTACGTCGACAAAAGGAAAAGAAAAGGTTAGTGAGGAAAGTACTTTTGAGAAGAAGAAAGAAGACAAAGATAAATCCATCCAAATCTACACCAAGGAGGCTCATTACAAAATGATGGACCATGTAGGGACAAACTACGGTTTCAATATTAAGAATAATTAAAAAAAAATAGTAGCCATTTCGTCTTCCATCTAATTTCAATCCGGGGTCGTAGACTAATGAAAGGTCTAGTGGCTATATGCTCAAGGGATGAAGATAGAAAGCCAAGAGAATGAGTGCAACTAGAACACATGAAAAGAAACCTACAACAAACCAAAATAAAACTGGCGATAGGAACTGTTACTTCCTAGCGATAGGAGGTAAGCTCAAACTCTTAAATAAAACTATTCTAAAAATTAGAAAACATTTAATCTATAATAAATAACAAACCAAATAAATCTAAATTAATAATCAAAACTAAAAAAAATAAGAATCAATTATAATTATGTATAATTATATAAATTAAAATATTTAAACTAAAATACTAAGTCTATAATTAATTAAAATTATAACACACAACAAATCTAAACTAAATCACCAGTCATCCCAAGAAGTGGATCCTGCCTCCTCTGTATGCCTGGTGAAGAAACACGAACAACTTTCTACTCTTCCTCGATCAGAATAATAATATTTTATTCATCCATAAATAATATAAGATTTCCACAGAATTCTGCTATAGAAAAATCTGCCTACAAAGCCTGTGTTTCAATCTGCTATCAATATTAATCTCTATATATTAATCTGCTCTCCTGTAGCTTACATTATGCATCATATATAATTGTAGTCTTACAACAAATGCATATAAAAATAGAGAGCTTGTTTTGCTGTATCTAACAAACATTCTCACGTAATTCCTTGTTTGAGAATGACTATAAATTATTAACAAATTTGTGTAACATCAAGCAAAAATAGAGATGGAAATGGTTATATCAACTCCCCTATCAAAGTGAATCATTATCCACATGGATATAACCATTAGTTGTTGCAGAAAAATGTGGAGTTTGGGCTGGCTACAACAGCAAAATCAAAATTCTTATGTTTATAAAACCATTAGTAACTTCTAAATGGTCGAGTTTCTTAAGATTCTGTCGTGTAGACAGGTAAACAGCCTCATTTTGGACAAAACCCAGATTGTGGATTTTTTAGATTCATCCTCATTTTCTTGTAAATTGCAATTCAAAACTGACTGTCATATTTTTGTCTTGCAGATTTTGTTTCCTCCTAAATAGTTGGCACATAAATCATGAGATCTTCCTCTAATTATTTCATGTAGATTTCACTTGATATGATATTATTTATGGATAGGAGATCATGAATAGTTATATCCCTTTCCACCTTAGAAACCGACATCATAAAATAATATGACAGGTAGAAGTTCATGACCAAAAGTGACAGGAAGATTTTCTGCATGGAAAATGACAGGAAGATGAACACCCTGAAATCTCTATATTAGAAAATATATTTTCCAAGACATAAAATAACAATGCTTGTTAATAATAATAATCAATAATTAATTCCTATATTTTAATCTCAAAACTATATTAAATATAACTTATATATATTTAACCATATGTAACATAAAGTAGTAAAATGGGACGAGATGGAATGGAAAATAGAATATGGAAGTAAATATGATGGCACATAAAATGGATAAAAAGATGGTATAAAATGATTCATAAACTACTCTCATCATTCCCCCCAACTTAACATATTGCACGTCCTCGTGCAATCATTATGATCAAGGGATCTTTTGGATTGAAGACCTTGGCTATCACCTTTAACTATTATAGCTTATATGCAACCACCTTGCCCTTTACTGTGCTAAGTTTCTCATGAAAATAGTTATTTCTTCATTTGTTTGGTTGTTTTTCCAATGTTGATACCTCCAATTTTTCTAATTTTCAATTTTTTCTTTATATTTTTTTCATCTTTATTTTTCATAGCATCATGTTTCAAATACCTATATATAGGAGGTGTCATGAAAACTTGTCTTCATTTTCAACTTGTGTAAAATAGGTGAAATGATAGGGCTCATGAATGATGAAATGAGAAATACGAAGTATGAAATAATGGGTTTTAGGATGGGATGAACAAGGATAAAGGAAATAATGGGTGATAAAGATATGTAATAAGGATAGTATGCCTCCCCCCAACTTAAAGGGTTGACCGTCCTCAGGAAATGGGGAGAGGAAAGGTAGGGATGTTGCACATATGATCAATATAATAAGAAATATTAATTCGATAATAGAAAATAAAAAAATTGACTATTTTACCAACTTGCATGTCCTTCTATGCCAAGGTCCAAAGGCAAAGGATCGTAGCAACCATGAAGTGCGAACAAGTAACCAAGAACTCTACCAAGAGAAATAGCACCACAAAAGATCACCATCTGAATGAAAGCGCTAGAGAGTAACCCATTAAGAGGAACCAAGATTATGATGGAGACTGCAACTCCAGTAGCCATTGTCATCTGATGGAAGCATTATAGAACAAACAGTGGGTAACACATTCCACTAAAACACCTCAATTGACCTGTCAGGAGGGAGTGACAGGAGGTTCCAAGAGCTAAAGAACCACAAAATCTATTGAGTGTTCCTAAAAAGAATGATTAGTAGAAAAACCAAGAACACCAATTATTGCATTTTTCAAATTTTTTTCAATTTTTTTTTCATTTGTTTTTTTTTTTTTTTTTTTTTTTCATTTGTTCAATTTTTTATAACAACAAGTGATTGCTGGCAAGCCAGTTTTCAATCACTCACCGCCTAATGGCCCTGTAAAAATAGTTTTCGCCATTAAGAATTTATTTTGCAATTAATATCCGCCAAAAACTAGTTTTCAGATATTAACTGGCCAACAACGCCCGAAGGTTTTCATTGTTGGATCTTTTATAGCTTTTTTTTTTCATTTTTTCATTTTTCCATTTTTCATTTTTTTTCTTTTTCAATAACTGTATAGAATGACCAAAGAAATGAAATCTTGACATGGATGATGAAAAATGATACCATCCAAAACTCAATTTTTGTCCATGACCATGTAGAAGGCACTGTTGAAACTTGATTGCATAATGAACTTGGAATGATCACCAAGAATAACCTCATCAGAAATAGAACCACAAACCATTGCACTAGAAGCATTTTTGACTCATGTATCTCAGACCTCTGATTCTAAAAATTGCTTGAAGAGCTTTAGAACATACTGGGACACTTGAGTAAGAGTGTTACTCACAAGGATGATGATACTTATATGACATAATGCTCTGATAATGACAAAATTGGATCACCTGGCATGAAGTTGTGTTACATATCCAATCCTTGTAAAGAAGGAGAGAGATCCATTTCCTGAAATAAACACACCTTCATTATCAAGGACAAGATCATACATTGAAATACTAACGATAGTCTCCAATGTGTCCATAGAACTTCAGAGAGGAGGAGACATGACTTGAGGAAGGAGTATGGTAGCTGGCAAGATGCTCAAGATTCTTGTACATGTATTCAAAGTATTATCAAATGTGTTGTTGAATAATCATGAATCTCATAGACCAAGTTGCATATTTTCCACCATGTGATAATTCACCAAAGAAAATAAATTGCATCTCAAGGTAATGAACACCTTATGCTATAATCTTCTTGTGATCTCCAATAGTAAAGCAGAAGCAAAATGGATATGTGCCAGATAGCTAGCAAGCCCATAAAATGTCAACAAAGCCAACATAGTGTGTTATGCAATGCTTGTGTAGAAAAACAACAGCAACTGGTATTGGTGCCAAGATCATCTCACCACAACAAAAAAACCTGTAACCATATTCTCAAAACCAAGCATATCAAGTATAGTAAAACAATTTTAACCAATTAATAACCCTATCATTAAGTGAGTAATGTCATTTTACAAATGATAGGTATAGCTATTAATATAAATAAACACTTGATAAAAATGAAAGAATGTGATTACAATGAATTATACCAATGTCAATAAATAAATAAATAAAATACATACCTTGATGTGGTCCAAGTTTTATGGAATGTGGTATATCAGAAGTATCAATGAAAATTTATTAGGAATCAATCAAGAATTAGAAAAGTCAAGGGATTCCCCCCAACTTAGCTTCATACTACAAAGTCATGAGAGAATTAAACCAAAGAAATAAGATAACCCATTAAAAATACCTCTCATGATCAATCAACCAAAGATTTCAAAATTCAATGGATATCCCCCTAGCTTAATTTCACATTACAAAAGCATGGAGTTATTAGGACAATCCAAGGAATCAAGAAATAGGCTGGCAATACAAAGAATCCATATTGACAAATATATACATATTAATACTTTGATTCATTTGGAAATGAATAACCATCCATTTGCAACATATTTTATTTGGTCATTAATGCATTCAAATCCCTCAAGTTCTTTTCACTCAAGTGGACCTAGATCAATAAGTGTGTGAGGAATACATTTTTTTGCAATAGGCCTCCCATGATCTAGATGTTTTAATATGATATCATTTGGTATCACACACAACTCTTGAATGATTAAAAATAGATCACCTTTTAGTGCATTATGGATTCCAACACACATATATATCTTTTCAATGATGAAATCATAATGAATTGTTTTCTTATGTGTGTGAAATATCTCTAAAATTTGTGACTCAAGAAGTAGATAAGAAGAGCTAAATTGATGGCTCATGACTTGAGAAATATGTTCATCTAATTCTTTGAAACAAAAATCACATTCTTTCATCATTCCGCCAATTTCATGCACATTAAGAGAATGTAAAAGAATCGTTGAAACCTCATTATTATATGTAGTTTGAACCACCTTATTTTGTAATTCTTCATTAGGAATTATAATATCCCTTGGTGGATATGTTGGAGTGGGTAGTATATGATGTGAATGGGATAATAAAAATGGTAAGCATTGTTGAGGATATAAAGTGGGAGGGAATAAGTAGGATGGGCATAATAGAGATGGTAAGGATGGATATAGTGGTTGTTGTGAGCATCTATTTTCATATTCACCATATATGCTAGGTGGAGAAGGATGTTTTGAAGAGACATGTTGACTTTGCAATGCAATAGAGTGATGATACATGTTAACATTATTATGCATACCTTGATCGTCTTGATTTGTTGTTTGAAATGGTTCAACTGTTACAAGGAATACTTTCCCTCTGCCACCCTTATCATGGTGAGGCTCACAAATAGATTGTACTTTATTCACCATGTTTCCTTTGTTGTTGGGGCAGGTGCATTCATCACACTTCCTGTAACAAATAGAACAACAAATTGTCAAATCATTATTCTTAAAATCCCATTGTCCTAAAAATTCATCAATTATTTTCTCTTGTTCAGATATAGAAATAACATTTGTACATACCTATGACAATGGAGGATCAAGATCATCAAAGTTGCATTTATTATGTAGAGAGTGTATAAAAACATCACCTTTGGTCGATGTGATTTCCCCACCAATTTCTTCTTTTGTTTTTAAATTTGAAAGCAGGGGTCTCAAGGGGAAATTCCCATTTCTTCTTGCATTCTCTTCAAGTTTTACATTTTTGAAGTATTTTTCTCCCAAAATTGATGAGTTTAAACTACCCTTAAAATGCATCATTTTTAACATTGTTTCTTCAAAATTTCCCTTTCTTTACCAATTCCTCACAACAACTAATAAAAAAACAAAACAAATATGAAGCTCCCTATAAACTAAAACAATAAAAATGGATCTAACTTCTAAGATCTACCAACAAACTTAAACAATGCATCTATATGATTTAAGCAACACTAATTAGGATTAATTACTTAGGCAAGGCTAGCAATTGCGAAAGCTTTCATCCTAACGTATTGTTCCTAACTTAGCTCACTACGGCTTCATGCCTTTAATACCTTTCCCCGGCAACAGTGCCAAAAATGTAGGGACAAACTATGGTTTCAATATTAAGAATAATTAACAAAAATTAGTAGCCAGTTCGTCTTGCATCTAATGTCAATCCGAGGTCGTAGACTAATGAAAGGTATAGTGGCTATATGCTCAAGGGATGAAGATAGAAAGCCAAGAGAATGAGTGCAACTAGAACACATGAAAAGAAACCTACAACAAACCAAAATAAAACTGGCGACAGGAACTGTTACTTCCTGGTGACAGGAGGTAAGCTCAAACTCTTAAATAAAACTATTCTAAAAATTAGAAAACATTTAATCTATAATAAATAACAAACCAAATAAATCTAAATTAATAATCAAAACTAAAAAAAATAAGAATCAATTATAATTATGTATAATTATATAAATTAAAATATTTAAACTAAAATACTAAGTCTATAATTAATTAAAATTATAACACACAAAAATTAAACACACAACAAATCTAAACTAAATCACCAGTCATCCCAAGAAGTGGATCCTACCTCCTCAGTATGCCTGGTGAAGAAACACGAACAACTTTCTACTCTTCCTTGATCAGAATAATAATATTTTATTCATCCATAAATAATATAAGATTTCCACAGAATTCTGCTATAGAAAAATCTGCCTACAAAGCCTGCGTTTCAATCTGCTATCAATATTAATCTCTATATATTAATCTGCTCTCCTGTAGCTTACATTATGCATCATATATAATTGTAGTCTTACAACAAATGCATATAAAAATAGAGAGCTTGTTTTGCCGTATCTAACAAACATTCTCACGTAATTCCTTGTTTGAGAATGACTACAAATTATTAACAAATTTGTGTAACATCAAGCAAAAATAGAGATGGAAATGGTTATATCAACTCCCCTATCAAAGTGAATCATTATCCACATGGATATAACCATTAGTTGTTGCAGAAAAATGTGGAGTTTGGGCTGGCCGCAACAGCAAAATCAAAATTCTTATGTTTATAAAACCATTAGTAACTTCTAAATGGTCAAGTTTCTTAAGATTCTACTGCGTAGACAGGTAAACAGCCTCATTCTGGACAAAACTTAGATTGTGGATTTTTTAGATTCATCCTCATTTTCTTGTAAATTGCAATTCAAAACTAACTGTCATATTTTTGTCTTGCAGATTTTGTTTCCTCCTAAATAGCTGGCACATAAATCATGAGATCTTCCTCTAATTATTTCATGTAGATTTCACTTGATATGATATTATTTATGGATAGGAGATCATGAATAGTTATATCCCTTGCCACCTTAGAAACTGACATCATAAAATAATATGACAGGTAGAAGTTCGTGACCAAAAGTGACAGGAAGATTTTCTGCATGGAAAATGATAGGAAGATGAACACCTTGAAATCTCTATATTAGAAAATATATTTTCCAAGACATAAAATAACAATGCTTATTAGTAACAATAATCAATAATTAATTCCTATATTTTAATCTCAAAACTATATTAAATATAACTTATATATATTTAACCATATGTAACATAAAGTAGTAAAATGGGACGAGATGGAATGGAAAATAGAATATGGAAGTAAATATGATGGCACATAAAATGGATAAAAAGATGGTATAAAATGATTCATAAACTGCTCTCATCAGACCATATGATGAGAAACTTTGAAAAACAATGTCAAATCAAACAAAAGGGTGTAGGTGAATACTCCTTATCCATTATGGATCT